>JAEAOA010001521.1:3372500-3771600 GCA_016746295.1 Potamilus streckersoni
GTAAGTGGAGTCCAAATGCAAACAACACAGAACCTAATAGGTCACTGCATAATGTGCCAGCATATCAGGGTCTCTGTTGTTTTATCTATGGCGTATCCTATAGCACTATTTTAAAATCATCTAGAGCACACATATAAACCCTTCAATGAAACTGATTCAAAATAAATGCATATTCAGCAACCAATTAAAGCTTTCAAAACTTGGCAACTTCTGCAATGTCTGGAAAACCAGCCATGACCTGAGGCCTCTCAACAGTGGGGAAGAAGGTGGATACAGGTCTAAAGCTTTTGTGCTGAACAAAGTCTCTTTGATTTCTTCTCTTATTTCTTAATTTGAACATTCGTATAGTGAATATCAACCAAGACAGGCTTATCTACAAACAATATAACATTTCAGCATAGTTTTCTAAGTTAATGTTGTAAATGTCTGTCAAACTTCTGGGTAACATATAATAACCTAAAAAAGTTACCTAAAAGCCAAAAGTCATTAAAGGTGATAAAAGCTGTAAAATGGCAATGAATATCCATTTGAAAACAATATATCTGGCACTTAAAACATTAATGGCTCACAGTAGTCAGCCATGTTACAATGTAAAGTCTCTCATGGCAGCTACAGTCACATATTTTTGAGGTTAAAGTCACACCAAGGGCAAAGGAAGATTTTATTTATTCTCAAGTTGAATTAATGACAAAATGAGAATGAATTCATGAATTGCAAAATCTGTCATTCCAATGACTGACTTACCATTCTGAAAGAAAAGAAATTTAAGAAACTATGGTTATTTATTATAATAAATGGTGTTGGGTAATGCGTTAATGTTAAATGAGAGCAGCTAATTTCTTAACCAGTTTCAAAAGTTATATGGACATAAACATTTATCACAATAATGTAAGTGTATAAGTATGCCACACTAGCACATTATGTATTACAATTTTCCTTTCTCCCTTAAAAATGTTATCATGTTCCCCAAATCTGGGAGGTCAGGTACACCATGTCGCTTGCCCTTGGGTTTTAGATCCAAACACTTAAGGCCCAAGCAAAATCATTTTCATTAAGAACCAGCTAGATATCTGGTGAAAATTCTATGTCAATATGACTCTTCTTTTCAGGAGAAAAAGCAATAACAAGATGTTGACATTGCTTGCTTTGATGACTGGACCTGCACCATTTTAATTACAACCAATTGGACATTATGTCATCCCCAAGATAATTTGACCATCTATTCAGAAAGAGTAGTAATAACAAGATTTTCATGATGGCCACATAGTGTCTATAGACGATGTCCAAGCAGAACCATTTTCATTAAGAAGATTTCTTCCATAGAAAACCCCATTCTGATATGACTTTCCATTCAGAAGGAGTAGCAGTAACAATATTTACAAGATGCCTGCTGAGTGTAGCCATATTGAACATAACATTGGCAACATATCATTTAGTACCAACTAAACATCATAACAAGTCTTTTAGTGAAAACCCCATTTAGGAGGTGTAGCAATCAGTCGATTTTAAAAATGGCTGCTGTGGCAGTCTTTATGGATATCTAAGCTTCACAATTTTCATTCTGGACCAACTAGACCTTGGGATGATTTGGTTTGGTCTTTATGGCACAACAACACAAGTAGGCTATTTAGCTGCCAAGACAACTGGAGTAAAGTGCCTTTCCCAAGGACAACACCATGGTGACTGGTCCAATGGTAAGATTAAAACACACACTCTTTTAATCTTAATTATTCTCCCATCTTGGGAATTCATGGCAATTTTCCAAGTAGTTTAGGATGTAAAGTAATAATTTGAGCAAGCTATAGTGGACACAGGATGATGAACAACTGTCTATCCCATAAGCTCTCCTGGACTATCAGATTAACAAAAATACACTAAATTCATAAAAAATAAATTGCAAAACAGTAAATAGCAAAAGGCACATATGGATGATTAATGTCTACCAAGTTCAAGTGATACCATGAACAGTTCAAGAATCATGCTCTGGAAATGAACATGTTTTTATGCACAAAAAGACATTCAGACTGAAAGAACATGATAGCTACCCCTATCCCATTACTAAGCAAAATAAAGTTATCATAGTTTAATTTGGTACAATTTATATAGCAAAATAGCAAGATTACAGTCTAACAAATATACAGTATAGGTGTTATAATATAATTAATGTTTAAGATTAAGATAGGACTGGATATAGGTATATTTCTGATTGGTAAGTGCTAATATCAATTACCTTGGTGGTGAGAGCATGGTTGGCACCATGTTCTAAGAGCACTGATGCCACCTCCTCATGCCCCTCTTTGGCTGCAATGTGAAGTGGAGTGTACAAATCCTTGGTTGTAGCATCAGGAGATGCACCATGTTGGAGGAGAAGGACTACGTTGTCCACGTTGCCAAGACGAGCTGCAATGTGTAGAGGCGTCTGTTGCTCCTGTCATAAAGAGGACATAGTTTGATAAATTCAGAAAAATTAAAAAAGATTTTGTTTTATTAATGCATTACACATGAACACTACCAAACACACTGTGCCAATTTTGTTCTGTTCCAGCATAAACTTCTTATCCTGTTTACTTTACCTGAAAATAAGTTTGTCCATCCTCCCTCAATGGTTACCTCCCCTAAGAAGATGTCTCTCGTATCTAGTAAATATCTGCTTGTCACTTGTGTTATTTACCCCTTTATATTTTAACTCAGTTTATGAACTAAATATCTTGCCCACCCTACCCCACCCTACCCCAAGAATATGTTCCTCAAGTCAATGGCAATAAGAAGTTGTACTCTCACATCTTGACTGCCATTTGTTTCATTCATATACAAGCAGACTTACAGACTGTCCAAAACAAACATTTGTTTCACCAACAACGTCCTTAGTAGCAATTACTACTATCAGAGCAAGGGATAAACTAACCTTATTTTTTTCCCAATATTTTAAAGTCATGACACAACAGTTGTATGACATTTTGGTTTGTTTAGATCTGTTTTCTCTACATTCATTTAAAAACAAAAGCATTACATATGATACCACTTTTTAGCACTTGTTAATCTGTACATGGCAATCAGTATATCTGGTGGAGGAAGATCCTGGGAAAACCCTGGAAAGAACCACCAATCCACAGGAAGTTACTGACAATTTCTCACAACCCATGCTGGCTGATCCACTCTCAAAAACCAAAGAGAAGATGTCCTTGATCTGTTATGGTGAGTGCTTTAGATCACTCATTTACATAGGGCCCCCTCTTGATATGATTCCACACTAAAATAATTCTTGCTAATAACTACATAACACCCTGATCCCACCCTATAATAAATCTTGCTGCAAAATACTGAAAACACTGATCCCACACTATCATAAATCTTGCTAATAACTACATAACACAGTGATGCCAAGTGATAATCTTGCAAAAAAACTACATAACACATTGATCCCAAAATATAATAAACCTTGCTAGTAACTACATAACACAGTGATCCCAAACTACAATAAATCTTGAAAAAGTTATGCAACACATTGATCCCACACATTAATAAAGATTGCTAATAATTACAAAATATATTGATTCCACACTATAATACATCTGGATAATTACTACATAACACATTGATCAAATAATATAATAAATCTTGCTACCAACAACACACTTATCCCACACTATAATAAATCTAGCTACCAACTACATAACACATTGATCCCACACTTTAATAAATCTTGCTACCAACTACATAACACATTGATCCAACACTGTGATAAATCTTGCTACCAGCAACATAACTCATTGATTGCACACAATAGTAAATCTTAATATTGCAATGCAACAGATGATTGTTTTTTTACAATTCATCATCATGAAAAAAATGTAAATTAACTTTTAAACATTGGTTAGGGTGAAACAATACACAGGTAAGCATCATGTGTTTGTTGCAAATCATGATACACAATGTACAATATGTCAGATATCAATACACGTTGAAAGAATGAAAACTGAAAATTATTCTTGGCTGCTGAAGATCAAAAGTAACTTTTAAAAGCTACATGTTGTTTTGTATTTATTTTTCACCTTTCATATCAATGAATGAAAATAGCAAAATTATTAAGGTATAGCTAAATCAATTTATCAGTAACTACTTTGTACCAATTTTTGCATATTCCATAATTTGATATAAAAAAAAACATGACTTGAAAACGCCAAAGAACAATGATCTTTCAGTAAAAACAATAGCACAAGCCATTCCTCATCCACAAATTAGGTATAAACAAAATGAAAGTTTAAAATTGAAAACCCATAAAAACCTGTATCCATAAAAATATACGAATTTAAAATAAATAGTTGGATCTATATTTACTTCTAAAAATTGGACAATATTCCACATGTGTGCCTAAAAGTACAAAGTCAAACTGTAGAAAATTCAGAACAATATGACCTTTCAAGATAAGTAATTTCAAGGATATTACAAAACCCATTTACAAAAAGTCTGCTATGCAGCTCCTATGTCAGGCATGGAAATCAATACCAACAGCACTCTCTGATCAATATCTCTATTTCAAGAACTACAGTCCATGGATCAATACCACAGTAGGAAATTCTAATACTGCCATTAAAGGGTGCATAATTATAAAGATCTAATGTAGATTTCTATAAGGTTTTTTTATGATACTGATCTTAAAGAATTGCAAAAACTCAGCTACAACATACATTATGGATGAATGCTTTCAAACTATATATAAGGCAAAAGAGGGAAATATATTTTTCATATATAAACTGCACTCTTTATAAAACTAGAAGACCTCAGTAAAACCCTAGCAGTTGGAACATCAAAATGCAGCCCCAGCAAACAAGCCAAATTATGCATTGAATGATCTGAGTGCAAATTACTAAATTAATGGACTGCCTGGTGTTAGCGGGTGGGAGGCTTTTAATGCATAGTACCTTTTAAGGATTAAAGTTATATGTAGAATTTATGTGTAAGAATTAATTGATATCAGTCAAAATTAATAGATACGTCTGACAAGATCTAAAACTGCCTATGAAAAAAGCAACTGATATACCTAATTTCTACTAGCTTTCTCATTTTCAGTAGGCATGAAAGAATGGGTACCTAAATGAATATGAATCACAATGGTATCAAAAGCTATCTCAAGGACATCTGACCAGATAAAAAAAATTATTTACCAATAATTTGTCTACTCCTGAGGGTACAATGGCTGATGACAAATTAGAACATTTAAGCCAAACTGACTGTCATAAAAATAAATCAATAATTTTATGATTATTAACACTGCAAGTGGAAAGTGAATATATTGGAACATTGCCCAAGGAAGAATGGAGTCAGTCAGCCCTAGGGAAGATTGGAGTCCAACTTGTGAGAATATTAATAAACACAATTTACCTTGTTACCTAATAAACAGTAGTCTAAGAATATAATGGATAATTATCAAGATGTAAAATCCAGTAATACTGTTAAAAACTGATAAGAACTACAAGGTCATAATTAGATTATATGACTCTGATGCAATATGCAAGTAAGTCACATGATATCTAGCAATACATAACTAGGTAAAACAAAATAGCCAACAACTTCTGCTTCAAAAATTAAACACACATACAGATGATGCTCACTGTATGCCAATTTAGTGTATGCTTTCATTTTAATGCAATTTTTAATAAAGAAATAACATTCAATTTGTGCAATTGTGCTCATTTATACACCATCAGTGATGCTGTGTGCTGTGACACACACATAGCTCACACATGTGTATGTGCATAGAATGCATCACTAACAGGGACAGCACAATTACTATCAATTCATAACTTCAGGAATGCATCTATGTGGGGTTCCTGCACCAAAATAATTTTTAATTTACAGATATTTAAGTAGAAAAAAATAAATATCAAGAGTCATTTTACAATCTGATACTTTGATTAAAGACATATTGCTCCCATTGAAGGCATGTATGCAAAAATATCTTAAGTTACCAGTCTAAACCATGCCTACTAACAAAATATGAGAATTGTTGCAAAATCATTCAGAGCAAAGTAGTTGTGGGAAAAAAAATGTATTTGCTGTGAGAAAATATTTAGTTTAGCTTCTTAATATCAGCACATTTTATGACAGAAAGTAATTTTCAAAGAGGTTTCTGGGCCATTCTGACTTAATTGGAATTCCAGGATCTCCTTCAACATCAAGAGGGAACAGAAACCCTGTAAATGGTGTATATAGAGTATCACCTGCACCTACTTTATGATCCAAATATATTAAACAGTTATACTAAATATAAAAATGAGCTATTGTGTGAGTAATTGTCAGTGGAGATGCTCCCCTGAAAAGAAATTAATTAAACAATACTGATTCTTCAGTCATATGGCAATAGTGGTTAAATCATCCACCTCTGATGTAGGAGGCTGCAGGTTTGAACCCTGGCCAAGTCATACTAACTTATACAAATGGTACTTGCAGCTGTCTCGCTATGCACTCAGCATTAAGAGGTTAGTGTTAGGTATGGTTAGCCTGGTGTAAGGATAATGTGACTGGGTGAGACATCAAGTTATATATCTGGGGCATGATGCCCCAGTGCTAGACATCACTATAAATTGTCACACTGCAGACATTGTAACAATATGACTGGAAAATTGATAAAGCTATGCTAAAAGTCCAAATCTCTCTTCCTTTTTCACACACACACACACACACGTCTTATGGCAAGTGTATTTACTTTTGAAATCCAATAACTGCATGCTTAATCAGTGTTGTGCCATGACTGCAGGTTTCCTGAATTATTTTCCTACTGCCCAGATTTGTACCCAGTGTTCATACACTTAAGAGAACAACTATAAAAACTCACCTTCAGTTTTATTTTTTACATATCCATGACACAAAGAGGTTTATGTTTGGCATTCGATATCTAAAACCAAAACATTTTATACGGCAATTAATTATTTAAAACCAAATACCCGGGAATTGAGATATTCTGGGTTTTGTTGTGTTGTTTATCAAGTTCCAGTGCAAAGTCAATGATGGCTGATAGTGATCAATAATTGTTCCAAGTGCATACAACTTTTTTTTTAAAGGCTAAATTTTAATAATAAAAAGGTTTAATATATAAAAGAATAAACATGCAAAAATACATCATTTAGCATTTCTATTAATTATTTTTGAAAAAAATAAGAGAATATTTAAATGATGAAAAACGAAAGTTAAATGAGAATAATGCGGAACATTTCAAAATGCAGCTTTTTGCTGACAGCAAATCAAATTAGAGGTTTTTTCTATCTTTTTTCCCTGTTATTTTGTGTGCAACACTGTATTAATAAACATGAGCGATGAACTGTCTAGTCATCATGATAAGAGAGAATACATCAGCAAAAAAAGAGAAGAACTCTGTCCCAAAACTTTACAAAGATTTTCAAATGGCCTTGACTTTGCCTCTGTTGCACATGGTGCATTGGAATTGTGAACATAAGAAAGAAGACTGTTCAATGATGCTGCAGCCCATGCACAAAAGCAATCCCTGAAAGTGTTAAGGATTTAGGGCTGTACTGAGAAACTTGAACCAAAATCTTAACTGCTATTGAAGACAATTACTGGGGTAAGAGTAATGTCTATAACTTGCATTTACTACAGCCAGCTAGAAAAAAAAAATATCAGGTATGAAACTGAAGGCAAGTCTTATCTCTCATTAAACAAAGAAATCCATCACAGTTTGCAATAAATCAATGATTGGCAAGCATTCAAAGTGTCTGTGGGATAGTTTGAAGAAATCCAGGTTTGCAACACAGAAATAACTGATCAATAATCCACACAAGTTAGCATGCTTCCAACAAGCCAATGAGTCATGCAAAATCTGAGTCAATCTAACAAAAAAACCTTACACAATCTGCAGGGCTTATTTACTGTTGTTCAAAGAGCATATGATTTGCAACAGTAATTTATCCAAATGCACTGGAAATTGCTAGAAGATAATGAAACAGCCAAGAAATTTTCAACGTTGTGACAATCTATATAGCAAGTAAAGCTAGAATGGGGGTGTATTATGCAGTGCTCGAAGCTGAAGTAAACTTGTGCAAGAGAAAAATGCCAATTAGTCCCATTCTGGCCACCTAAAGAATCATCTATTACAAAATGACATCAATACTCTAATTATAATCATAAACCATCAGCACATGCAACTTAATTCATAATTTATAAATTACTTCAATAGTTAGACTGCCAGTTTCTAATGTGACAATTTATATATCTGGCAATTCCAGCCTACAGTCTATACAAACTGTTACTGACGTGCAGATATTTAACCAGTTTAATACAGGACTATATGAGCATGGACAACAACAACAAAAAAAAATTATAGTCAGCAATAACATTACAGTCAGTCTGACTATCTTAAACCCAAATATTCTGACAGTTTTACTAACATAATATAAACTATAATCAGAAGCAATAAAAGTAAAGAACCTTTTATCAGTGAATCAAAATAAAAGAAAAGGGTCTATTATTAGTGAATCAAAATGAGTCTTTAATCAATGAATCAAAATAAAAGAAAAAGGTGAATCAGAATAGATGAAAAGGGTCTTTTATCAATGAATCAATGAAGACCAAGTAATATGTAGCAAAGGTTTGGAGACAGTACATTTTAATGACCGACTTGAAGTTGCAGCTAATGATTACTGTTGACTTTTTTCTCAGAGAAATGTGAGCACAATTCAAAGTAACCTGTGCTTGCTGTTTTATTACTTTTAATTTGCCATCACTTTTTTTGTCTTCTACAATGAATTGAACATTGAAATGACTTCTGTTCTCAAATCATATGCAAGGATTTAGAAATTCACTTGCTCAATTCTCAGGACAAGATCAAATATGGCTCAAGCAAGCTAGTGTTTCCATGGTACTTGTTTATAGGAAAGATAAAAAAAATTGAGAAAGTGAGAGGAAAAAGGGTTGTGCTAACATTTTAAATGCTGTTTGTTCTATAAGTTTTAAACTCTTTCATCTAAACACAGAACATATATGAGCACCTTTATTTAGTGTTTACGTGTCCTGCATTCATGATTCACATCTTGTTATGGAAACAATGGATAACGACTTTGTGTGGGCTTTATAAAAAAAAAATGTCCTTACAGTAAGGACCAAAAATTGAATTAAGCAAGACCATTAATTAACAGGGAAAAGTGAATCAAGCATTACAAAATGGCATCTTAAACTCGCAGTAATGAAATGTTCATTAACATTAATCCAAAAACAAAAATTTAAAGTAGTCCATTATGAATACGCAGTGCACTATTCAAAGAAGTATTTGCAATGATATGCAAATGACCATTGAAATGTAAATTTTTGAGCTGTCACAGCCATTTCTCAAGTTTCCTTTCAAGCTCAGGGAGAGAATTTTGCTTTTCTTCTGCACTCCTAATAGAATAATTTGCTTTAACAATAAAATCTGTCTTTCCATTTATCAAAATATTTTAAGACTTTTTCATTAACATAGCCATATAATTATTTGAATTGTAAAAGAACAAAGCAACAATACATGATGTCATAACTAATACTCTTGTTTATTTAGAAAAGATCTAAAAAAATCCAGGAATGTACTATTTAACTAACTTTACAAAATGACAATGCATGAAAAATCATGATTTATGATATTAATATGCCTCTAAATCTCATCGCATTTTATTTGGCAAACTTTTGAAAAGTAGAGATATGTACATTTTAGTTCAATAGTTTTATTTACTGTAAACTTGAGCATTTGATATGGTCTTGGAAATTTGTGTGATTGTGTTAGTACAATATGGATTTTTAATGTAGCATTAACAATTTTCCAGTCATATCTCTACAATGTCTGCAGTGTGGCAGTTTATAGTGATGTCTAGCACTGGGTCATCATGCTGCAGACATGTAGCATTATACCCCAGCCAGTCACATTATCCTGATACCAGACAGGCCAGTCCTAACACTAACCTCTTAACATTGAGCACTTAGCAAGGCAGCAACTAGAACCACTTTTTCAAATTTCTGGTATGACTTGGCCAGGTTTGGAGCCCACAACCTTCCTCATCCAAGGCAAACGCTCTAACCAGTTAGGCCACTGGAGCAGTCTCTTGTTTTGACGTGAAACTAAAATACACAATCATGACAATGACCAGTCATTTCATTTTTCAATATTTATAAAATTTTAACCAACTGTGACCATGATCACTACTCCTGCTTTTCTAGCCATAACAAACTGAAGGAACAAGAACCTGGCATTTTCACAAATGCAGCAACATCAATCCGACTAAGTGTCTAAAACACAAATATTCCTGCAATGATGACCAAGACTCCAACTAGTTCATGTGATCTTGCAAATTATTTAGTGTGTTCTAACTATATCTGCATTCTAACCCTTTTTTTTTTTACATATTTATTTTTATAACTTTATTTATTTGCATAAGGTTAAAAGGTGCAAAGAAAGATAAACACAAAAATTAAAATAAATATAATGCTATAAACTTGTAATACTCCATATTTTTATTTAATCTTATTTATCATATTATGTTTCAGGCAAGCTCAAATTTCCCAGGGGCAAGTTCAATTTTCAAATTTGTAAATCCCTGTTAGGGAAATAAAAATATTGGGACATGTCAACCTCAAATTTTGGAAGCACTGAGTAATCTGACTTGCCTAATTCGATTCTTCTGTTGGTGAATTGGGAATTGACGAATGTACTCCTTGAAGATAGATGGCAAGTGTTTGAAAGTCATTCCACTTAGTTTGAATCCATACATGTTTTTTCTCTGATATACATTATATTTACAACAAATGAATGGAAAAGGAATAACATTAGATCTCACAATTGAAAGACATCATAAGACTGTTAATAATCTTTGAAATGCACTGATTTGCTGGAACAAAATATCCTGATTAGACTGATTCTTCACATACACAGTAGCACCAAAATGTGAACACAGAAGACCTGATGACACAGTCTTCACAATACACAGTAGCACTAAAATGTGGACACAGAAGACCTGATGACACAGAGTCTTGACAATACACAATAGCACTAAAATGTGGACACTGAAGACCTGATGACACAAAGTCTTTACAATACACTTTAGCACCAAAATGTGGACACAGAAGACCTGATGACACCGAGTCTTTACAATATGCTGTAGCATAAAAATATGGCCATAAGACCATAAGAACTGACTAGAACCATAAACACTAAAAATATCAAGTTCTCTCTTTCAGAACAAGATAATAACCCTGACTTATCCATCTGACTGGTTTGTCAAGATCATAATATGCCTAGAAGATTTTCCAAATCTGTCCTTCAAACTGGTCTGCCAGGATCATAATATGGCTAGACATTTCCCCAGACTTGTCCATCTTTTTGGTTTTTCAATATTACAATATGGCTGGACAATTTTCCAGACTTGTCCATCCAACTGGTTTGTCAAGATCACAAAATATGCCTAGACATTTTCCCATACTTGTCCATCTGATGCCTGGTTAGTCAAGATCATCACATGGACAGCTAATTTCCCTGACTTGTCCAACTGATTGGTTTGTCACGATATCATTCATTCACTGCATCAATTGCATGCATACATACATACACTGCTTGCACACATACTGTAAAATCAGAAATATTGGAGAGGATGCATTTTTTTTTGTTCTGGATATAAACAATTTTGTGATGATACAATTTTGTGAATCACACTTTTTAACCAAACACTCAGTACAAAATAGTTTTTCTTGCTTGATTTAACTTAATGGATAATCATTAATATGAAAACAAAAAAAAAGTTTATCTCACACAAATATGTCTGATATTACAGTAACTGCTGCTGTGACTCTTCAGACAATATTTTTCTAAGCTAAATATTAGGGACAATTTATCATGCTACACCTCTTATTCTTCATAAAAAAGTGTAAAGCGTAGACACCAGCATAGTAACTTAAAAATTATCAGAAATCATCAAATTTATCCACAATAAGAGTGTGTGTGTAGAGGAAAGCATACTGCCAAAAAACTTCCAATCTCATTTTCTAAATAATCAGTGTCAGAGATACTTCTACCAAAGATCATTCACTACCAAGCTATAAATCTGGATAATTTATATCTCTTCAGTGACAGATATTAGAGAATGAAAATAAATATATTATATGCAAACAGAGACAAACTTCACAGAATAACCAATTAAAAATATGGCTGCATCTAAGACTCCTTTCCGAGATCTTATTTGATATTATAATATAAAAAAATATCATATTATAGGTATATATCATGTCAGAAGGCCATGCAAAAAGCTTGTCTCTGTCCAGTTTTCAGGTAGGCATCCCAGGTTACATCTATATAAAAAAATGCTATCATATAAAACCTAGTTCAGCATCCAGGTTCTGCAAATCAAATGTACTGTTGGCACTCGTTTTATAAGAAGCTACAAGCCACTGCAATTGGAAAAATGATCATTCCTTCATATATAGTCAAAGTATGGATATATGTAAAATAACAGATTGTATGTTAAAGCTTGATTTAGCATGGAACTAATACATTAGATCATCTCAAACTTACTCTAGCCTTGGCATCCACACTGGCGCCATTGCGGAGAAGAATACGTATAATATCTGTCTGCTGTGCACGTGCAGCCAAATGTAGGGCTGTCTCGCCACGCACAGTTGGATAGTCAGGGTTGGCATTGTGCTGGATCAAGTAGATTGCAATGTTCATGTGCCCCATGAAAGATGCCACATGTAGGGGAGACAATCCAGACTGCAAAATTAAAAAAGCAACCCTTAGTATCAAGAAATCATATTGCATTTATCAATTTTGAAAACATGAGAAAAAAAGCTATATTATTCGTTTAGCATATATCCTGTGACAAGAAAGAAAAAGAAATCAAATTACAGTTTTATACATACTGCATTACTGCAACTGATCTCCTTGAATATAATTCCCTTTACATTTGTTTTAATAATGAAAGGTAAATTACATGGAAAAGATGCATTAAAAAAATAAAGCAATTCCATCTTGAGGTCACAAAGATCAAATAAATTCCACCCAGTAATGCATGGATACTGACTGAAACAACCAGGAAATGGTCACCGAAATTATCAATTTTCTTTACTTAAATAGTGGAGTTGAATACAGCTTTACTCTGCTTGCCATTTCCATACTTCATACATTACGATTTGGGCGTAATCATTACGATTTATTTCACTAAATTATGCATTTGGATTAAGCTTTTTCCGATATATCCCTCTTACCCCAAAAATAATTTATTTTCTCATTTTTATTAGCATCCCACTAATCATACATAATGTATTCTAGAAAAGAAGGCTTTCTGTGTAACTATGACATACAAGTACACTCGTCTGTAAACTAGTCGTGACCTTCCAAAGTGTTATGTTCTATTTATAGCAGTTGCCCTATTTCCAAGAAGACCTCTGTTTCTATTTATAGCAGCTGTCTAGCTTAGGACAGAACATACTAGTTTTCTAATTTTTTTATCTTTGCTCACATACTCTTTGTTCAAAATAATATGAGGTACAGAACCATTCTGTAGGAATTTGCAGTAAAAGTCGTCATATTTAGTCTAGTCAATTCGTATGTCACAGCAAAAATGTTTCTCAAATGATTTCACAGATGGATTAGGAAAAAAAAAGGACTCAGAGATGAATACATGAATAACACAGTATAGTGCCATTCTAGGGTAGCTTCACACCAATTGCAGGCTGCGTGGAAAGGATTTTAATATTGGTCATAGTGTAAAACAAAGACGCCTTGAAATAGCTCATTTTACTAACTCCAATACTCAGGTAACTTCTATTTTTACAGAACTAAATTGTCGAAACAAATTTTATAAATGCAGGGGCATTATTTACTGAGCACTTAATAGAACACTGACTACAACAAGTAGTAGAATACAACTTTGGTCCTTTGTTCAAACAGATGCTTCCTGGTGCCAAAATTGTGGAAGATATACATGTGTTTCGCACATATGCGCATGGAAATTTATCATGTTATATGTGGATTACGCTTTTTCGGTTCAGATTACTCCTTTTGTCCACTTGGAAAACGCTTTTTCCTTGCCAGGGGTGGGCATGTATGATACTTGTTAACCTAAAGGTTAAGGTGAGAGTAACACAAGAACTGATATGATACATTGTTCTGATAGTGCACTGACAATTATAGCCAGTATCATGTATGATTTATCATAAGTAGTACCATGACTCCCAGTCTTTCATAGTTAGGCATGTGTAAATTATATTCTCAAGTCAGACATACCTCTGTTGTTGCCTCAATAGAAGCCCCATACTTAAGGAGAAGCTCCACCACCTTAATTCGGTTCTTCTTGCAGGCTATGTGCAGTGGGGTGAAACCATTCTGTAAGATATTATTTCAAAGTTATACTTCCCTTAAATAACAAATTCCACATAAGCAGTTCATTTGAAAACATGTCATTAACTGTTTGCCTCTTTGGTTATTTTTCACAAAAGTCTCATTTTTCTTGTACAATGACATGTCTGCATACCTTTCTTCTTACAATAAAGGTTTTGTTATTCTTTCAATAATGCTAATAATACTGTCATTATCCAACATTCTAGTACATAATATCATGTTTAACTGAAGAACTTTCTTCAAAATAATTTTTCTACAAAACTTTTAAACATTATCAACATACAATTAAAAACAGATTTTCTGCAGTATATAATTTATACAAGGTTAATATCTGACACAAATAAATGACAACATTTAATAATGTTCTCATCTTTTTCCTTACCAGAGCTCTGGCATTAGCATCACATTTTCTATCAAGAAGCAGCTTTGCAGTTTTGACATTTCCACAGTGGGCAGCTACATGAAGGGGTGTCAGATAGTCCACAGTGACATCATCCACTGGTGCCTTATGGTAGAGAAGCAATCTGGCACAGTCCATGTGGTCACCCTGGGCTGCTACGTGCAGTGGTGTCAGTCCATTCTAAAACACAATATATATTATTGACTTAAGGACACTCAAGTCTCTTTTATCATACTTATCCTTCCCTGGAAACATGAAATAGGGAAAGCCTTGGAACTGAGCACAGCTGACCAACTTCTGTGATGTCATGTGCATGATTTTATTCTGACATCACAGGACTCCATGAAGCTTTGTTCAACAACACATGAATATTCTCAGCCTGTACAAAGTCCTAGTCATTGCCTTATGTGGAATATGAAGATTTTAATTTTGTTGTCCTTCAATTATTTTTCATTCTGTATATAAAAGAAATGAATCACCTACTCAAACCTCCTGGACTGGTTTTTATATAGGCAAACACCATTGTGCCATTAGGAAGTAGGGATTTGAAACTATCTAATTCATATGAAAAATCTGCCTTTTTTTTGAAACTTGGCTGGAAGTCATTTGACTTTTTTGCAACACTCAACCTTGCTCTGATTTTGTTGTCTGCAAAGTTCCTGCGGGATTTTTTTTTTGACAAAGCTTCCAATATAGAAATCTGGATATTTTCATATGCTAGAATAACAACTCACATTCTAAGAAAATTTAATAAATGTCAATTTAATTGAAATACATGTATCCAACAGTGTGGTTTTATCCAACATTTCCAGTGGGGCAGTCAAATCCTATAAAAAAAATCTGAATGAACTTACAAGAACCATTTAAATTTATTTGACTTACTATAACACTGAAGATAGTCTTGAACCTAAATTATTCTGGATGATCCAAGTGACTAATAGGAATTGGATGACTATCTGTTCATGCAATGGAAAATAAAGGGATCCTTAAATATACTGCAGTTTTGTGAAGACAAAGTCAAAGCACATATGTATACATGAAACATACATACATACATACTGTAAAGTTTCTTGTTCTTTTTCTTCATGCACTACCCAAAATAAATATTCTAACGAGTTATAACTTTTACACTAGCTTCAGTCTGTATGACATATATACATGTACTAAGTGCTGCAAGGTAACCAAAACAAAAATTATTCCAGAATGTAGGATTTTGTAACATTATGGAATTACCTGATCCAATCTGACTGGAAATAACGGGTGTGAAGTATATTCTATTGCATAATGATTACAGGTGAATATGTTATGTACTTATGCATATAATGGCATCCTTTAACCCTTTGTCGCCTGTAAATAGCTCCTGAACCCCACTGACGCATATATGCAGTGTCGATAAGCCTTGTTTAAAACCCCAGTGTCGCTTATGAGCGCGTAGTTCTGCTGTACTCAAAACCCCAGTGTCGTATATATGCGGACATAACTGCTATGTTAACTAAACGTTGATTGGTTGAAAGTACAGATATTTACTTATTTTTCATTATCATAACCAATGAGAAGACTGGTTACTGAACATTTTGATACCAGATGGAAAGCTGAGAAGTTAAATTTAGACACGCGGGAAGGAAATTTCCGGCAATGTACAAAACACGTGTAGTTGAGATAAACAAAAATGGATTCCTAGTAAGATAGTTGTGACTTTAAAGGGTTCAGTGCAAGCAATATCGAAGAGTTTAATGGATCATTCTTAGTAAATGGATCAGATAATGATGTTAGTCCCGTTTCAACACTAGATGTATGTGATTTTGATTCAAATGACGATGATTTTGTGCGATTCAAAACAGTTACGTGATGGAGATTTCTTGTCTGATTGTTGTAGGAGTAAATAAAATGGAAATATATGAATAACACACACTATACAAGGTAAGCTGCTTTTTATTTCACTGAAATCCAGCAAAAACTAATGAAATAATGAATATAAACGTAACCATGTTTTTATTGTCAGTTTCCGTAGTCAGCCATGACGATGCTCTAGTATTCAGCCTAGCAAACAGTATCAGTAGTCTCAGTAACTGATACGCTATCACTCAGCAGTAGCGAAAATGCAGAACAGCTGTAGTAGTTAATGGGTTAAATACTAAAAAACTGGGTTTGAGCAAACATATGCTAAATTCAGTAAAGCCTATGTGTATATGGGCACCCAGAGTCTACCAGAATGCTGGACTTGCAAAACCATATACTGAAATCAAGTAGCCCCAAGTGTTTGATGTACACAGTTGAATATAGTATTTACATATATATGTAATAGACAGGGTGCAACAAATCCAAAACTGAACCAGAATAATAGTTTTGGGGTTACTATATGCTGAATTCAGGTATCCCAGCATATTATGTACACATGTAAATATAGTATTATCAAGGCAGTGTGTGACGAAATCCAGGTTCTACAAGAAGGCTGGATTTGGGCTACCATATACTGAATTCTGGTAGCCAAGGATTTGCCAAATTTATGGAATTGGACTACTGTATGTCAAATTCAGATAACCCCATGTTCTTTCTTTTTTTCAGAACATAATGATTGAAAATAAGTCAAGAAGAATTATCAAGGACATGACCTGATGAGGTCACCATCTTACCTTGGTCTTCGACTGATATGGGGCCCCACGTTCCAGGAGTAGATCTACCACATTTTCATGGCCACTTCTTGCTGCACAGTGGAGGGGTGTCAGACCATCCTAGAAACATACATGAAAGGTATTTACTATTTCATTGCTTATGCAATCAAGCATCAATTCAAAACAAGAAACTGTCCTCAACTCAAATATAACTTTTCATATGTCAATTAATCCATCCTCAAGTCAAAAAATGCAGCATAATTAAACATACACATCAACTGTGTATCGATATATCTTTCCCATATCTTAAAAAAATGTAAGTGGACCTGCAATCACTAAAGCAGTGTATACCAATGCTAGAATCTTGCATAAAGCAAAATATCCCAATCATTTTCTCACTTCATGTTATCTCCCTCTATTGACTCAACCGTCTACAATCCTTTAATACAGAGAAGTGCATGCTTGCCTGAAACTCAAGAATTAATTTTTTAAAGCTGAGTAAACTATTTAAATCTGGACAATTTCCAATGAAAGAAACTTTCCATGTTACGGAAACCACTGTACATCTACTAAAGCTAACACCAATATGAAGACCTGGACCTGCATGTTGAAACCAAGCTAAAATGAAAAACTTGAAAACCTTAACCAAAAAATTACATGGTAAATGCTGTCAGAAGAAGTGATATGTGCTCAAATGTGGGCTCAAAAAAACATTGAATTTAACTAATGCTACCACCCATAAAGCAAGAGACGCATCAATTTGGAGGTTCAGTATCAGATAATGGTCAAAAAAAACTTTTTTTCCTCATTTAATTCTCTTTGCTGTCATTTTTCAAGAATCAAATATTTTGAATGGTTAGTCTCTACTTTGTATCTATTGTAGTTTAATTCTAATGCACGTCATTACCTTAACAGTTTCTCATGGAAACATCATGACATTCTTTATATTAAGTACCAAAAGGAAAAGGAGAGAGGAGTTTCAGTTATAAGTCTCAGAGCAGTAGTCAATCTCTGAAAAGAGATGGGCAATAAATGACTATGGCTATGTAATGCATTATTGGATTTACCTTAGTTTTTTCATCAATGACGGCTTTATTGTCAAGGAGAAGTGTCACCATGTTGGCTTTCCCCCATCTGGCAGCCACATGCAGCGGTGTGATATTATTCTGTAAAAATGTTGTATAAATATAATTGTGAAGCTAGTACATATTATTCATGACGTTAAAATCAATTATAAACTGGAATGTATATTTTACAACATATAGATTTTATTATTACCATATACATACAGACATAATATAAGGTACAAGCATAACGTTTTCAGCTATAATGACACAAGTCGAATTGTCAAAGGCAAGAAAAACTTTTGGATAATGATTTATTTAAATAAAAACAAAACATCTGGTAAGTGACATAAGAAATTGTGCTACTGTCTTCATAGTTTTACCTTTTAGGTGCTGAAGTGTGCTGGTGTAATTTACTTTTAAGGTTGCAAAATAATGCGAGGAACTACATTTCTTAACAAAAATTTAAGATTCTGCAAATAATCAAATTAATATTATTTTCAAAAAGAAAAATCTGAGGAGGAGGAGGAGGAGATAAATGAGGTGATAAATTAGTCAATAATGAGTAAGGAGCAAATTTAAGAAGAAACCACATCCAGAACCGAAATGCATCTTACTACATGCTGTAAGTGGATATTAACGTGTTAGTAGCTGTTATGGCACAGTGGCCAGTACGATCAACTCACAACCGAAAGAGTGATGGATCTAATAGTACATCAGAACAGCCCAGGCCAGCTACTGTGGTGTGTACATAGTCAAAGCAGCTCATTCAAATTGTATGTGTACATAGGCAAGACATTTTATTCAACTTGTATCAGACCTAAATAACCCGTGTTATTGTGCCATAAAATGATAAAGTAAAGCAAGTCACTTTTCTGAAAACAAGACAATCATGTCAGTGTTTTATCAGGCAAAATGAATTGATTACTTATCAAAACTGAAAATGCCTTTCAAAAACTCAAACATAAGAATTTCAGAGAATATGGTGTCTTGACTGCAAATCTTGCTATGCTGTACCCACAGTGTAAATGCCTTTCAAAAACTAAAACTTGAGGGTTTCAAATAATATGGTGTCTTGACTGCAAACCATGCAGTAATGTGCCCAAAACTATTACATACCTTTCAAAAACTTAACATAATATTGTAATGCACAATTATAATGTTAACAACATTTGCATTAACACTAATACTGTGAATTCACTATTTTTGTGGGATGTCAATATTTGCTGATACTATGGTGGCTACAAAACAAATACAACTATAGAAACCAAATACACAACAATTGTTCCCTGATGTAATGAACTGAAGTACTGGCTAATTTATTTTTTATAAACACCACAAAAAATTTATACCAACCACAAAAAAATAAATGAATTCCTAGTACCACCATAACCATATCCCAAATGAAAAAGTGATGTAAATGTTTCACAACCATCCAACTCTAGACTTAACAAAAGTCTTGATTCTATCAATTACCTTTGCATGGAAATTGACGTCTGCTCCTTTCTGGATAAGAAGAGTTGCCACATTGACGTTACCATAGTGAGCTGCAATGTGTAGTGGTGTAAAGCCACTCTGAAATGAGGAATCATATTATAAGTACAACAGCAATTTTAAATTTGATTGAAAAAAACCAAGCAAGATCATGAAAATGTTTTAAATGAATAAGTATGGCAAACAAAGATAAAAGATTATTTTGGAAAATACAGAATTTCTTTTATATGTGATTTAATTTTACATTCTGAATGTAAAAACATTGTAAATTACGATCATGGAAAACTGCTGATAACCAGAGAAAAAAAAGCTTTTTTACCATAAATAAAACTGGCTGCAAAATTAATCTGGATTTTGATTGGCAAAGTTCAAAAGCACAATAAATTCTTGCTTCACCATTAGTCCTACAATATAAGATATATCACATGTTATTTATGTTTTAGTGCTACATCTTACTACCCAGATAACAGCCTTGTATAGCGTATTGCAATGTCAGTGGACATTGGAACACGTAGTCAATGTTTCAGGAATATCTCTCACACTTGGCAGCCCTTATCAACATTCTTCCACAAATTGATATGTAATTAATATACTTACTGTGCTGTTTTTATCCTGGTGGAATTAAAATATGACACTAGCAAATGGACGCATTTTCATATTCTGCTGACATACATTTAAATTTGTTGAATTGCAATGGTAGTCGAGATATGAAAATGTATGTTCAATTAGGTTCATGTGAGGGATAAGTTTCTTGGACGAAACGAAATGTTTCTTACAGTTCCAATATGTATAATATATTTTTATTCATTTTGTTAAAAAATATTTCAGCTTAACCCAATTTCAGCATTCCCGGCTTTCATCATTTTCCAACCAAATGAAAGGTAGGCCTATAAAATTTGAAAACAGGTCCATTTCTCTTGTGAGAATTCAAATTTAGTAGAGAAAAGACATCAAAGTAAGTAAAGTCTGATTAAAACATTATGAGTTTACTTTGTAGAAAAACGTCATTATTGGTTGCCAGTGTGAGATATTCTCGAAAATGTGACTTTTGTTACTATGTTATTTGACATCAAACACACTACACCGTGCCGTTAGTTAGGCAGTAAGACCAAGATGCCCACACATAAATATCAGTGTTGAGGTCTTACATGTAGGACCATATATTTACAACCATATTTGAATCTACTTTCACACAAGGTAACTTCATCATAAAATTTATGTATCGAGACTATTTCATCCTTTATATCATATGCTTTCTTCAGAATATTTAATTTCTAAAAGTGTGTGATTTCAAAACCATAAATGTTGTATGTAAAGGATATGAACAGGTATTCAACATTTCATATTACTGATTCCTACTGCTCAAAAGTTTTCACTCAAAAGATCAATCACATTTCCAAATTTATCTAGGTTAGATGTTGCACTATCAAAAAGGTTTAAGTGCTAAAGTTTTAATACTTTTTGAGACAACTTCTGAAATTTAGCCCAACACAGAATTAACAGTCAGAAGAATGGTCATAAAGAAGACAATAAAGACTGAGGAAAAAAAATATCACCGTACTTTCTTCAGTTTACTATTTTAGAGATAGCAAAATAATTTCTCAAAGACTGGAGTTGATAGATGGTCTTGGGTATATTTTAATTTTTGTCTTTTATGAAGAATTTTGGCTTCCACTGTCACTCATCCTAATGGGATAGCACATTATTTCAATTTACATAAAAATCAACAAGTCATGAAAACAAAGGTACAGAAGTTATGTATACCTTAGCAGAAGTTTTACAGTAGTTGTAGTGGTGGAGGCAGCTTGTGCTGCAGTTCTGTACAGTGCTGAACTAATGCTACTGGAGAATTGATCTTCACCATTTGTACACTCAATAGGAGGATCTTGTCATAGACAATATAGGGAAATGAGCTGCTGCTGCTGCAGGCTACATTAGAAAACCTGATTCTCTACTGTTTGTCTGGGACTGGTCTTCAATGTAGATCACATTTAATATTGCAGAACAAATGCAGATAATATATGGGTTTTAGTATAATTCAACCTCACTGACAGGTCCATTTGAATGTACCATATATACTCAATAATCTAAATGCAAATCACACAGACCTAGATCTGCTGACACATGTGCCAGAAGATCTAGTTCTGTACAGTTAATAAAGAGTAATCAGTAGAACAAATAAAATAGACTCTAACCTGCAGGTGTATACAGGAGGTCTGGATCCTTGTTTGCACTTGATAGTAGTTTAAGTAGGTATATATGGTATATATGTGAAGAGGAATGTTGTATTATCCAGCTGTTGTAAGCATAGTCTTACACACTACAATGTGCTTCAAAAAGAATAAACAAACTAATAATAGAATCCAATAACCTTGGAGTCTAAACATTCAGGTTCAAGTGACCTTGAAACAGGATAATCCTGGAGGGCATACAAGGATATTATCACAATGAGACACCTACATGCAATCAATCATCTCACATCAACCAACATACAAATTTTTATACCAATTATAAAATAAATGTGAGGTAAACACTGAAAATGCAGATATATAAGCTTCAGATTTTCAAACAATATCTATACAATGTTAATATTTTAGACTTTGGCAAATCAACACCATACTTGTGTGTTGTAAAACAAGTTCAACTGACACCAAAACAAGACTACATGGAAAGTAAAGGAAAAAAAAAACAAAAAATTAATTAAATGGCACCCAATAAAAAAATGCACCTAGGATCCACTGAGTAAAGACAATGTGTGCTTTTGCTCTCTGATCTGGGGAACACAGAAATTTCATCGGAATAAATAACAAGGAATTATATTTTCAAGGAATTATATTTTCATCGGGACAAATAACAAGGAATTACCAGTAATGGACAGATGAGCACCCAAGGAGCGCACAGAGGCATTATTTTGAGGAAATACAGGCTCTAATTGTAAGAAACCTGCTATCACACTCTCAAGGTGCAATAATAAATGTTATATGTACATGTGCATCAAAATGCAAACATAAATTAATTAACGTCAGTCAAGCAGTTTGTTTTCATTGTGCTTACAGGGTGATTTGACAAAAGTCTAAATACAAAAAAAGTGAAAAATGGATAACAAAATTAAACAAAATTAAAATAAACTGGATATTATATGCCTGCCATCCCAAGTTATTTTTGCAGAAATTTTTATTTTTGCTCTTAGTGACCCAATGACCCCAAAATTTAATGGTTCTTTTCATGGATCAAATTCAATTCATCCACAAAATCTAGCCATGGTTTGTTGCACTGGAGTTTAGTTAATTTATGGAAAACATTTTCCCTCTTTGAATATTTCTTCTGAGGGCTGGTTGTTGAAGATGTTGTGTGCTTATAAAGTGTTCAGAATATAGAAATGCTGTAGAAAATAAAGGGCTAGACCTGTGCACAAACAGATGATTATGTAGAAAGGATTATGTGAAATGTGTAGAAATACAATGTCTGTGAGGTCATCACTCAAACAAAATATACAGGTCACTGGGGAGAGGGTCAAATTTATCACTAGCAGCCACTCACATTGAAAAGGCAAAACTGGCTGTTTCACACAGGTGACTACTGTATATGTTTGTCTTGGTTTTCAAAAAAAAAAGGCACTGATTATTATTATTATTATTATTATTATTATTATTATTATTATTATTATTATTATCATCATCATCATCAAGATTGTTTTATGTGCACTATAGAACAAAATCTGAATAATGGGTATATGTTGTTCTCTCACAAATTTATGTTCAACTGTAAATGAAGTCATCACTGATTTTAAAAAAAATACACAATAATCTTAGTTTGTTCCAGCTATAGAAATAATATCTGGATTAGTCAGTTGATCATTTCACCAATGTTTATGCTAGATGCCAGTGATAAACAGAAAATCAAAAGAAACTATATGGCTTTTTAATATCACCTACTGCAGTTAGAGAGTGAATGACCTCTGACCCTAATAAAAAGGGATACAACTTTTATCTCTTCTTAAAGATGAACATCTTTTTCAGAGAAAGCTTTAATTCACACAAAAAAGTAGTTGGAGAAATCTATACCTGTCACACTGGCATAAAAGGTAAGAACTTCCATATCAGTTATGATAACAGAAGTACTTTTCTTACTATCCTTCAAATGAACTGCTTTGACACTCTACCCTTATTAAAAAAAACTGCCTCCCTTCCTAATTTACACCTTTTTGCACAATTATGGTTCCTGAAGTTACAAGAAAAAGAGAGGTAAGACATGTCTGAACATCAATTTACATGATTCTTTTATCTAAACAGAGCCTTCCTCATGAAGTAAGAATTATGTTTGAATGGACCAGAAGGACAATATACATGTAGTTACGATCTAGTAACAGCTCCAGGCAGGAAGAAACTACTGTTTGGAAGAACAACTTGGCTGCTGACAGAAATGCGGGTGACTATTACATACATGGTATTTATATAGGAAATTAGCTCATGGGAAGTGTGTGTGTGGCACACACACACGTATGTGTTGTCTTGCTCCACCCGCTTCTTTACCACAAAAGTTTCTCTTAATATGAACTAACTATAAGCCCATACCCATGTTAAGAAGAAAACAATACACAAATAAAACAACAAACATTAAATGTCATCCTCTATGACTTACTTGGAGTGATCAAAATAAAATTTCTGAATTTACCACAAATATTTGCCTATTAATTAGGGGTTTTCAAAGTAGTATGTCATCTTGTTGACAATCAGTAGTGTAAAAAACTGTAAAGTGGAGAAAATATTTTTGTTGGTGAAATTGTATACTACAGTTTTCTGAGAAAAACAAATTGTTTTATAAATAATTAGTCTGAAAGGAAACAAGTAAATCATAGAAGGATGATACTATTCCCGAAGCAGCAACAGATTCAGAACCAAAAATAATGCTTTTTCCAGTACATTTAATAATTAGGTATCTTCAAGTTTTCGATTTTATCACAACTTTTTACATTTTCCTTGAATGTGATTACATTAAATTTCACAAATATATGGCAAACAGTGCCATTAAAATTTCAGGATCTCAGTATATATAAACACAAAGATCTCTGCATATATAAACACAAAGAATCAAGAAATTACAGACATAGAATCACAGCTGAAATTTTGAGGTGGGAAAAGGCGTATTACATTTATCATTTTTCACATATGTATAATAAAATTATTATAGACAGATATCCATATCACAAATCAACTCAAGCTGAGATCTCAAGATGGACATATTGATAAAGAAACAAAATAACTGACAAAGAAATCATGATGTTTAGGAAGGATTAATGTGTTCACACACTACACACCGCAAGACATAGCTACAGGTAATGTTATATTTATGCTATGACAGAAAATGGGAAATGTGCATCATATTAAAAAACTAAATTATTATTATATTTTATCTATGAATAAGTAGCAAATCAAAATGTGGCTGTTCAATGAATAAACCTATGTCAACATGTGTATTTACTAAATGTCTAATTTTAATTTATACCTTATTTCTTAAAATTTATAAATTGAAAAATGTTAATTTAATAATTAGTATATTGAACATTAACTAAAACCCTATAAAAAATCTGTATTGTGAGCATAAAATTACAATTATTTTTCATAATTTAATCTTCAGGCTTCTTTTAGTTCCCTGATAATGGAAAAAACTTGTACAAACAGCTATGGACAAAAGTGTTATGATCTTTACAAAATAAATCTCCAACAGCCATAAACTGAATTCCATCTTTATAACATAGCACACTATGATAAACACAAGAAACTGAAAAAACTATGCAGCTCAACTTCTAAACAGGGCCATTTCACACAGATAAGACACAAGTTTATATCAATACAACATCAGGTACTTGTAATCTTAATTGAACTGTCAAATTAAAAATCAACTTTTCACTTGGTCAATTATTAAAAATGTGCATGAAACATTTGTTCAATGAAATTCCACTGCAAGCTGAAATAGTTGTGATTTACATCAAATGTCTTGGATTTACTGCAACATTTAACTCTTCATACTGTTCATACCAGCATGTTTAGTCAAAAACATGAGGTATCATGGGCTAGGATCCTTATTCTGGGGCTGCGTGGTCAGCACAGATTATCATGAAATTGTTACTTATGCAAAGTTTTAGCAAAATTGAAAACTAAACTCTCCAATGAAGGTCAATCACAGGCATGCCTACTCCAGAAATTTTTTTGAGGGATGCCACCACCAAAACTGAGGGACAGAGCATGAAAATAAGAAATATAAGTATGTTAGCATCAATAAACATAATAAATTTTCTTAAAACATCATTAAATACCAGTAATGCATATTTATAATAAATATTTATGTATTAAACCTAGAACACACATATTTACAATATATACAAAATCTCAGTTCATCCTAAGGGGCATGTAGTAAACAATTTTCAGGTCCTGAAGCTCATTTTCAGAGTTGCTCTTGTCTGTAGCTGACCCTGGTCAACATTTTGAAATTATAAGTGCTCTACAGTCTCAGCACCCTATGTACTCATTAACTCTGTTTAATTTTTTCTCACTAGGGAGGGAGAAAACTCTAATAGTGTGCAGATGAAAGCATTTTTTTCAACAATATTTTTTAGACTGCTGTTCCATCATTCTTCAACTGGCCGACAGCAACCCAGGTTTCATCGATTCTATTTCTCAGACATGACTGAATATCTGAGTGATATTGTGCCATTTTTAATTTCGCATATGCTAAGTCACTTCCTTCAGTATTATAATAATGAAATTCTTTCAAAGAAAAAATCCAAAGATTTTAGCTTCTAAATGTAATGGTGAATCCAAAATTTGAGCATGCTTTAATAAATCATCTTTAAGGGGCAACTTTAGTTTGTACACGTTTCAAAAACCTTTTTTGCCCCATCATAAAAGTCTGTTGCAGGCCATCCAATCAAAATATCCTTATCCTCTTTTTAAAAGTGCTTTACTTCAAACTGAACTTCTGTTACAGGCTGATAAAGCATAGCAGAAGGCTTCACAAACTTCAAAAGAATGGTTTTAAGAAGCTTTTCAAGAATCTTTTTAGCACATACATTAACAGTGCATCGTACTGCAGCTATGTATTTACATCATCCGATGGTTTTAGAGCATCTACCAAGAAAAGACATACAAAGCGATTTGTTGGAGAAGAGAAATTGTATCTCAGCTTAATTGCTCTTTCTTTTAATGATCTGGATGATGCAGACTTTTGCTCTTTGAAAAATTCATAAAGAGGGTCTCAGTTGTCCAGAAATCTCTGTAAACACCTATCAATGCTTAGCCATCTAGTTACTTATTTTAGAATTTTATTTGTCTGTGTATCAGCAGAATCTTTATATATTTAAAGACTGCTTGCTGTTAACTGCTTTTGTCCAAATAATGAGATATCAATCAAAAGCTAGTCAACATTAAAGGCAGATATACAGCATGCTTTTCTGCTGCTGTATGTATCAGGTGACACACATTGCCTGAAAGATATAAACTGGGTTGCTCTTTCATCATAATATGTTCTTCCCAACCATCACAGGGGCACTGTCAGACCCAAGAGCCAAACAAATCTTCCAAGGAATCATGAACTTGCAATTCATTCTGTATTAAATATTTCTTTGCCTGTTACAGAGCCTTCACAAACAGGGATTGATAGAATGTTTGATGTTACTGATGATGATACTAGATCAACAGTTCTAATAACTAGAGAAAAGATCCTGAAGTTTCTTTGATCAATGCTTCCATCTGTAGAAGCAATGAATGGGCAATTTTGCATTCTTTTAGCTAATTTTAATTTAGTATTGGTCACTATTTCTTTAACAAAAGCAGTTCCTTTTTACCTAACACAATAAAATTATTTAGCAATGTCAGAGTCACTAAATATAATTTTAAAAGTCTTTGAAAATGTATCAAATGCACTCACAGGCAGATTGAGTTCAGTAATAATATCATTAACATAACTTCAGCTCTAATTACATCAAACTTTGGTACAGAAGATTAAGTCGCACCAGATCCAGGCCATAATGAAAACAAAAATCCTACAATTTTCTTTGTGGTTTAATTCCTTTTTCAAGGTCAGAATACCATTTTCCTGAAATGTGTCTGCTTATACTGAACATTGCTCCAGACTTTATTTAAAATTCACAATTAGTGATGTTGCTGAAAGCATTTATGTCTGTATTTTTTCCTGGCTTTATGAATTCATACTCAATTTATTCTTTACAAAAATATTGTAAGCGTTTTTTGATGTAAGTTTTGACTCACTTTCATTGATGGATGGTAGGCATGTCTGCAATCATTTAGACTGTAACACATTTTAACTAAGTTCCATCTGAAAAATGTAGAAATTTGCTAAAAAACCCTTGCCCACTCTGAGTTAAAAATTGCCTGGTTCTGGGATTGGATCCTAAATCCAGAGTTTTTTTTAAAAAAAAACAAAGAGTCAAAATCACATCAAACAAACAAAGTATCAAGCATTTAGATTACACTACATGAAAAAGATGGTGAGGTCTGAGAGCTGACATCCAACCCCCTAAAATTCTACTCCTCCAGCATGTGATGAAACATAAAACCAAAAGAATTTCTGGACATATAACCATCTAGTAATATTATGTCATTAACAATTAGATGACTGGATTCACAAAGAATTTAATGATTCTTTTTCCTATACCCGACCTCATGTGGCAACTCCAAAGTTGACATGTTAAGCATACTGAATTTGTATCATGTATTGGCTTCTGTCCATGATTATATGTTATATTTAATCTGTATGATCTGATTGACCTTTATCCATAATTGAGGATAAGAGATGAGCCTACATTCTATCTCATGTAGGGTAAACATGTTTACTAGGTGTGAGTTCTAGATACAGCTTTGAATTTTCAAGCATCAAATTGTTTACAGTTAGATGGAAATTTCCATTAAGATGAACCTCAAATTGTTTATCTTTTCTATATTCAGATTGATTATATTAAAATTACTCATTCCATATCTCAACATCAGTCTCAGAGGAATCAATTTTTAGTTGGGTTCAGATAAAAGGCTTTATTTATTTAAATTATTCACTGGAATTATAAAGTATTCATTAATTTAGGACTAAATCATTTTTTTGTGATTACTGTAAATTCACTCAAGACATTTTGAATTATATCACTGTGATACACCAAGACTATTGACACCTCTATTCCAGGCTACTGGTTCATCAGAACTTTCAAATTTGGAATTTATTTAGAACACCACTGGACTTCATTTGGAATGCACTCAGTTTTTGGACCTGTGAGAGAACTTTTGGGCTATTTGGCGTTTAATTCAGAATACTGCAAGTTCTTTTTTTAAATTTATACTTTGTATTCAAGGGAAATAAATTTAATGTTGAATTTTACAAAATTAGTTGGTTTTCACTCATTTCTGTTACTCAAAGACCATAGAGTTGTAACACATAGGGTGAACAACTTAATAAATAGCTCATGCATAGTAAGTGATGCAAGCATCGGAAAAGCCAATGGAAAATGACTACTAACTCAAAACATTCTGACTGCATCATTAAATATAAATACCTTGAATATTTGAATTGTTGTTAAACAATGTTCAGCTCTTGTTACACTGAATGTCAATCTTGGGACAATAAAAACATAAGTTTAAAATTTAGGAAATCTGGCAAAATCAAAGCCCAGAATGATGAAACAAAATAACAAGAATACATGAAGGACACAAAAGAACAGGAATACATGAAGGTGAAGGACACATTACATGACAACCCTGTGTTTAACTGTTCTTCATGTGGGAATAAGTAGTGCATGGTTGGCTGTATATTACTTATCAAAAGTCTCAATGATCTTTGCCTTTCGTCAAGTTATGTGGTCTTTCAATCAAATTACTGTGCAGAAGCCAATATTTTATATCAGACATCATTACCGTGACCGAAAGTATCCTGACCCAAGAATCAATGTTTCTTTATTACCCTAGTTGCAATCAATCCATGAAATTTGTTCAAGAATCTTGCTTTAAAACAAAAGTTATTTTGCAAAAAGTCATTTTTTTTTTAGGCCAAAATGACTTTGACCTTTAGTCTTCAGATTAACTAGGCTTCTTCGATACTTTAATGAGTTTGTGCTCCACAAGATTTGGCGGCAGTATTAGCTTGAGAACTTAAATATCTGTGCGAAACCATTTTTCTTCTTTGAGTCATACTGTTCTTGACCCAATATTTTCACCATGACCTGACCTTTTAACTTCCAAATTCATATTTTTCTTCCATATGCAAGCCAAGAACAAAGTTGGTAGTTATTGTGCAGAACCTAAATTGAAAACAGATGGCTGGACAAATTGAAAGACACAGATGGACAAATTTATAATTTAACTCCACTTTATGGTGGGCATATTAAAGAAACTGAAGCCTTTTACAAAGATGGGCAATCCATGACAACAACAGTAACCATCAAAGTGCTAGCGTGTTCAGAACATAAATAAGCAACCTGGTATACAACTAAAGTTCAATTTTACAACACATATTACAATTTTGCAACATTTAAATACAAACCTTTGTTGTATCATTTACCAATCCACCAACCTGAAGCATAATGGGGGTAAATGAAAAAGCATTATAAACCTAAGTATATAACTACATAAATATTTTTAAAGCATTATTTTTCTAAAACTCTGCAAAGCTAACTTACAGCTGAGGTATAACTATATACAATGTCACTAGTTGTCTTTGGTGCATAATAAAATTAGTAACAAATCATACTGAATGAATGACAAAGCAACTGCTACATTGTATACCACACAAGGGATGCTGCAAAAGCTTTAATGAAATGCATCTATTTAAGAACAGCATTATGTTTGTTCTTCAACATTTATATATCTGTTAAAGATGCAAAACTTGTAGAAAAACAAAATTTGGGATGAACAAAATTCACCTTGGTTTGAAGGTCCACATTGTTCTGTTCATTCTGCAGCAGCAGTGCAGCTGATTTGGTGTCATCCTTCTTGGCTGCAATGTGCAGGGCTGGAAGGCGAACCTTGCCTTTTGTGTCATGCTCTAGAAGAACAGTCACTACTCGTTCATGTCCCTGTTGCAGGGCTACTGCTAGTGGTGTGAATCCATCCTTTAAAAAACATGTCATAACGAACATTTTTCAAAAATTCAGTAATGATCTACATAAACATACAATTTTTATGAATTTAACAAGGAAACTAAAGGGTAAATTAGAAAATATATTCAATTTTCTTTAATTTTTAAAAAAGTTTTACTAATATTAAAATATCATTTGGTTTTATTTAAAATTAGTAGACAATAGATTTGTTCAATTACTTGTAACACTAAATGAATGACATAGTCTAAACATGAATTACTAATCGGATTTAGTTTCTGTATGTGAAATATAACTTGCCAATAATTGTATCGTGTGAGAAAATTTAGTTAAAAAAACTGTCAAACGATAACAATATCTCAGCGATACATATTTTATATTCTAGTTTTCAATGTTCATTTCTATAAAGAAAGCTGCTCAGAAAAAATACTTTTTTGCACCATAGCAACCTTAAACTTACATAAGATTTGTGCTCTAAAGGCTGAAAAGAACTTTCAGGAAACCAGGATAAGAACATGATTCTGTCCTTTTATTCTTTGAATTACTGATAACTGAAACTCTTTTTATATTCCTGAAAAACTCCAACACACTAAATTTGGTACAAAAATATTTTCTTACATGTCTGACTTAACATGTTCACATGTTAAATGCAGTACACAATTTGTTGTCAAAGCCTTTGACCTTGAACTTGAGATCACTGACAAAAAATCACTCAACCTGTCTCAGAAAAAAATTAATATATACCAATTAAATTAATATTTTTTAGGGGACAATAGGTTATTAAGTAGAATCATTCAATGTATTCATCATCTGCATCCACAAACTGCAACAAAAAAAATCCCTTCACACTTATTTGCGCTACTATCTTCACAAGCCAGCAAGACCTTAAAATCAATGACGGAGTACTGATTATCAGCTTCTTCAATGGAATGCAACTAAATAAAAAGTCTATTCAAAATCCACAGTAAATCTGTATAAATTAGCTCATATCAAAAGCATCCAGGTCAACTAGGTTTCCCTGCATACATGTTGTAACTCACCAGATTTGCCATTTTCTAATACCTCACCAGTTGCCAAATTCTGACATGTACCTCACCAAAGTTGCCAGTTTCTGCCTAGTTACTCACCAAAGTTGCCTGATTCTGATTGGCAACATAACAGTTGCCAGATTCTAATTGGCAACACACTAGTTTCTGAATGATTACTCACCAAGGATGCCAGATTCTGACTGGTTACTCACCACAGTTGCCAGACTTTGATTAGCTCCATTGTTCAGGAGGAATGTTACCACTTCTGCATGACCTTCCTGGGATGCCATATACAATGGGGTGAAGCCAGTCTGAAATTAAATACACACATATAATTGCAAAGTTTTGAAACTTAATGCTTTGACTTAAGTGCACATTGCATCTGCTTTCAAACTTTGGTTGCAAAGATATGATATTTAATATGAACTAAACTTAAAACTGCGGATTATATCATTTTCTCCAAATCCTTATGTGTGGTCTATGACAGTAAGGTGTAATCAAAGCAGGCTGAGATTTCTGACAAAGCACAGCATTTAGCATCTAGTATAAAGCTCTGTCACCTTGATACAAGTTGACTCACAGAGGATACTAAACCCAACTTGGTGAAGCTGCCAGAGGAAGAAAATTAGGTGGAAGGGAGCAAACAAATCAAGCCTGATTTATGGAATCAAAAGTGGAATTAGATCAATTATGGCATCAAATTCATGAATCACCAGAGACTACTTAAGAATGAGTATTTAGCCTTTTCAATGAAACTATGAAATATCCTATTGACAGAGCATCTTCAAAAGCATTCAGTGCAGTACATGGACTTCCCTGGATGCAATCAGAAAGAGAAATAGGTCACTGTCAATTTGGCAAATCTAGCAAATCAAGATGGATAATAATGACAGATGACACCAAGTGTCTCCCACAGGAAGCAGGGTGCAAGTGGTTCCAATTAACTTTTGTTTTGAAACAGCTGCTCAAGTTAAGATCTGAGTTACCAACATAAAGGACAAAAAAAACCTTGTACTCATTTATCTCAAGAAACCTCCCTTTGCAAAAGTTTGAGTCTTCAAAATATGAGTGATAATGAGAATGACTGAGTGATACAAGACAAGAGACTTCTTTTATGGATGGAATTCGGATATGGAAGTATTATATTAATGTGGTAAACCAAGTAATACGTGCTAGAGTGAATTTGCATCAATTCTCATGACACAATGCCATTTAGCTAAGACAAATTATATATTTTGTACAATGAATAGATAGTGTTTAGTTTGTCAAATCTCACTTTCTCCCTCATTACTGTTATTGATAATTAAGGCCTGTAAAAATTAAAAAGAATTATGTCACATTAGAGACTACTGACATTTACTACATTGTATATAATCACTTATATTCAGTCCAAACAATACAGACCCTGATCTGCCTTGCAAAAGTCCATTCAGGAGTAGTGATGACAAGAATTTCAAACTGTCAAAATAACCATCAAGGCAGCCATATTTTTGAGGTTGATCAGATTAAGAGCTAACTAGATAAAATATTGTGATCTTGTGGAACATGTCAATTTAGCTTTCATCAGAGAAGAGTAGCAATAACTATATTTTCAAGACAGCTGCCATTTTGGACATCACAGCCTTTTCATTTAGATCCAGCTCAATGTCACATTAAGCTGTTTAGTGAAAAGTCATGTCAATTATATGACCAGCCATAAAGTATGTGCAACAATAATTAGAGACCATATTGGAAGCCACATAATATTTTTGACTATATAATATGAAGTCTTCCTGTGAAAACCTCATGCAGATCTGACTTTAAATTCAGAGGTAGTAAATAACAAGATTTTTAAGATGGCTAATAAAAAACCATTACTAAACATCAGGGTGGTACCATTTTTATTCAAGACCAATGAGACATCGTAAGAACTCTTACAGTGACAACCTCAGGAGAAGCAGCAATAATAAGATGTTCAAGATGACCATTGTGTTTTTCATATTAAATTTCTGAGTAGTACTATTTTCATTTAGGATCTACTAGTGAGACATCACAAGAAATCGTTTGGTGAACATGTTAATATGACTTTCCAATCCTAGGGAATAGCAATAACAAGATTTTTAAGAGGGCAATCTTAGCAGATATATTGGACATAACAATTGATCTTTTATTTACAGGCCTCTTGAGTTTCTTGCTTAAAATATTAAGAATACAGATCTTAGGTTTTAGTCCACAAATACATACCTGAGCTTGAGCCATGTTTCTTGCACAGAAGGTTGAAAGAATACAGGATTAGAAAATGCAAGGGCCTAAGACTGAGCCTGAATTTCTTGTTCAAAAGGTTTAGCAAATACTGGGTCTTAAGCTTGACTTTCTTGTTCACAATGTTTAGAGAAAACAGTGGTCTAACAATGAGCCTGACTTTGTTGTTCACAATGTTTAGAGAACACAGTGGTCATGAGCTCAACTAGTTCATAAGGTTTAGAGAACAGAGGTTGACAACTGAGCTTGACTTGTTCGCAAGGTTTAGAGAACACAGGTCTAAGACTGAGCTTGACTTGTTCGCCAAGTTTAGAGAATACACGGGTCAAAGACTGGGCATGATTTTCTTGTTCGCAAGGTTTAGAGAATACTGGGGTCTAAGACCCACCCACCCACACCAGTCACAAAACTGCCAGAGCACAAGAATAAATTCAACACTCTAAAATAAACAACCAGAATTGTGTACCTCAGCAGCATTGAATTTAGCATGTTTGAAATGATACAAAATGAGACAATACCAATATTTACGCGATTCTAGTCTCAGTAAGATTTACTATTTGCAAATATCTGAGCACAAGCCCTTTCCCCATGTTTCACAACCATGGCAGGCACAAAATAAGTGGTAATTCCCTAGCCCAAGGCAAGTAAATTTCCTGTCCAACTAGTAGTTTTCATGACTGTAAAAGTCCAATAGCTAGTAAATCTTGACAGGTGACCTTGTATTGTGGGAAGAACTAATGAAGATTCAGCAGGACTAATAAATGTCTCCATGCAAATCTGTCTAAAAGAAATATACCAAATGCTTGGCCTGCAGGGGTCAAGATCATGATGACAGTGTAATTCACTGACAGATCAGTGCCTCCACTGTTCATTTTGCTTATGATTGAAGAGATCACCATGCAGACCCTGATCTGAAGGTACATAATCTGAGCCCAATTTAAGACTGATAAATATGGTAGCTCAGTAGCTCATAGTAGCTCAGTCTGTAGAATGTCAGTATGTGTGATGATGATGATAGCAATTATAGTTGTATATGCATTTACGTTTGCTTGATGACTTTTGGAGTCTCTTATTTTCATAAGAGACCAGAGAACCCACCCGAAGGGTGGGTCTCCAATACCCTCCTACATGGCTAGCCATCAGTCCGCATGGACTTATCGATTTGTACCTGACCTTAAGACCTTGACCTTCAACACCTCTATACAGGCAGTATACCCCCAACCCAGCAACAGGCCAAAAGTGCCAAGAGACCCAACAGCTAAACCACGCCCATTTACATTGTTGAGGTGAGGGGTTCAGTACAATTGCAATTAATCCACTTCTGTTGTATTCTTCATTATAATTCTCAGTTGATTGTTTTATAATAGTTGATTTCTTCTTTATAGTCTGTTAATTCCAGGATGTTGAAGAGTTGGTGTCAGGCTGTCAGTATATGTGCTCATTTCCTCAGCATGATATCCTTTTATCCTTTAAAAGGGTACAGTCATATTTGTATCATGTGACATTTGCAATTCTGGTACTGATATTGCCAGTGAACAGTATTATGGAAGGTATATTTGTACACAATTACTGATAATACAATTTATTTGCACAATCCATTTGATTAACAGTGCAACATTTAATTACTGATAATACAATTTATGTGCACCATCCATTTTGGTTAGCAGTGCAACATTGTGAAACCAATATTTGGTGAACAGAGTACCCTAAAGTTTCACCATTTAAATAATTAAGACATTTCCTAGTATAATGGGTTTTTTAATCTCAAAGACGTAATTTATGGAATAATTCTTTTTGTTCCTTTTATTTATTTCTATGTTCCAAATTCTAAATGATTTAGCTAATTATAATAAATTGTCCTCAGATGAAATTTTGTAATGGGTTTATTTTTAACTTGCCAATTATGCCAGCTAAAATAGGTAGGTAAATAACTTTTGTTCCTTCCCTTTCATTCATGAGCTAATCTATTTTTGTTTTATCTGTCAATACTGCATCATACAAGTAGGTGTATAAAACATTGATAAACACACTAGTCCATTAATTAAATAATTATTACTTGAACAAAATAATTGCATCAATTAACTGATGAAAAAGAAATTATATTCACTATCTAATTTCAAATTTGTAAATTCCCTAAAGACTAAAAAACTGTAAGCAATTTTGCCTATCAAAGATTTTGGTTACATCTCTGATTCTTTCTTTCATTTTTTTAACTGAATTCATTTCTGAAATATTATAAAGGTGAAAAGTTACTTTTTTACATAGTATAAACAGTATGAAAGAAAATGTTATTTCATTCCCCTTTACATTATAGAAACATTAAAATAAGCTTTCATATAGCCAATTGTTAAAAGAATGGGTAATACAATCAACCAACCATCTTACTGCTAGAAATGAAATGATTAGAAGTACATGTACATGTATTTAGCTACAGCTTCATCATTCTTACCAGGCAAAATTTTTTCCTTTCTTCACCTGTTGTTTTACATTTAGTTTAATAAAACACAGACCTACCAGATAATGCAGCAGTTAAGGAAACTAAATCTTCAAGTCCCTGAAATCTCAGCAACAAACGCAAATATTTAATTTACAGATACTGAAATTAAAGCTACTCTTTACCAGATTGCCCTTAATGTAAATGCAAAACTAATTTGCTCTGCAAATGTCAGACTGAATTTTTTTTTGATGTGTGGAAGCTAAAAGTAAATCTAATGGCTCTGATGTGTTGTAGCTGTTATATAATTACCATATGTATTCCTTAAGACAAGTCCAACTGCAAACTGCACTGAACCAGATCTACCAATGCATAGTGCAGTGTCCATCTGGACTATGTGATTTGTTAGGAGTAATAAGTAGAACAATCAACATAGATCTGAAGATAAAATATGCTATGGCAGATCAAGAGCTTTCTTGTTTACAGACTAATATATACAATACTGAACTTATTATCTGGCCAAACCTATATATCATATTACAGGTAGTACCTTTCCTACCATTCCCAACTCATGCTTGCTCCCAATATCTCAACCCTACCCCCCCTCCTGATCTCCATAGCAAAGCCCAAGGATGGGGGATAAGTAGTAAAATCCCTAACACTGTGAGATTTGAATGGAAATGGCAGATTCAGATATTTCAATACATGAAGCATCAACAGACCAAACTAATTAAGGTTTAAAAAAATTACTTTTCTTAATCACAAGAATCCCAGATCACCTGGCATTCTAAGGGATGGCAGATTGTGTTTCACTAGTTAGGTATACCTGTAACATGGACCCAATGATGTGCTATATAAATGGTACTTAAAACAGTGACATAAGTGTATAAATGAATTTTATTTTTGTTCTCAGAAATCTATATTCTCTTTTAAATATTTTTATTAAGCAGTTTTAAATTGGTATATTTCCATGTACAAACTTACATGCAAATACCAATAATTAATAAATGATGGATGGATGCATGTATGCATGCATGCATGAGTGTTTCTATGAGTGTTTAGTTTCTAATCCACATAATAAAGGCTACATGGCACCAATTAACTCATTAACCCCTGGAGGTTTTGTTTGTTTTTTGCCTGAAATGCAGTAGAAAACCCATTTTGGGCACTATTTCTAAATACATCCTAATGCATCGACCTCCAAGACATTTGTGGTTAACCTAATGCCTAGTTGTGTTAGAAACATCGATTTTCATTGGCTCTTTTGACTGCGCATCAGCAGAAGGGTAAAGTTGGACTTCTTTTTTTGGCTTAACGGACCCATCATTTTAATGTCGAGACCACTCTTTATTCTTAAATCTCCATCTTATTTTACTTTTTAAAAAAGGTTCACCTGTCTATGTGCAGTTCAGACTGGTCTGTCTTAGATCTGAGGCCAAAAGTCTCAAATCTGGACACAAAATCGAATTCCGACCTCAGGCAAATTTCGGCTGCAAAAAACTCTGGACAAAAAGTTTTGTTTTTCCCACTGTATTTTGTAGTGCAACTAGAAGATCCATTATTTGGTATCATTGTAAAGCTACATCTGTCTACCTTTCTATAGTATCATCCACTTTATTGTATAGTACATGACCTCAATGCTACAGAGCTCAGAAGTAGGCTACCACCTCTTGTCACATAAATGCAGTGCCAGGGGTTAAAGAGTTAAATGTGAAGTTCTAAAACTGAAAAAAAAAATGCATTTACAAACCAACTTCAGGAAGAACTCTTCCAAATTAATGTAAACATTAAATATAGCAAGACAAAATATAGTCAGTAAAGATATTTAAATTATATAGGTGTATAATATTAACAGACAATGGTATAATACATACAATCCCTATAAAGCATGTGGTCCAAATTTTCTTTATTATAATCTGCATTCCATCAAAAGACACAGGGGGTCAACACACTCAACAAGAAGTGTTCTAAATTGAATATGTTGTCTGGCAAATTATTTCCTCAATTTGCACAATGTGTTGTCTAGCAAATTATTCACCCTCATATAAATGTCAAACTATTATCTGCCTCAGAAAACTTGCAAATAAATACTATATCTTTGGTACCCAATTTATGTCATTTCAGTTGACTGTATTATTTCAAATCATTTAATCACAAATTACCTCCTGACCTACAGATGCCCTTTTTTTTGGCAGCAATAAAAAGAAAGAAGTACAATATGACTTCTCATAAATGTTTTCCAACAGCAACATTGTTTATGTCAGGGACCAACAAGAACCCCATGCATACTTGATTTCCATCATCGATAGCCAAGGTTCTGATAACCCTATATCTACACCTTGGCATATCCAGCAGATAATTCTGAGCATTGGGTCAATGAATTTCACTGGATGAGGCAGCAAGCCACCACATCCAATCAAAATTAAGTAAGGGGAGCACACAACTTGAATGGACTGATAAACAAGCAATTTTCCAGTGTCTGCCTGTGTTTGCACAAATACCTTTACTCAAATACACCTGTAATGGCTCTCCTCTGGTACAGAGTCATATTTTTTTTTGTTAAACTTACAAAGTATCCATTTTAGGTCAATTGCAACCACTGTTTACAGCAGATATACAATGCACCATGCTATTGGTTAGTTGGCATTATATATACTAAGGGATGCAACACATGAAATCCATTAGATGTCACTAGGGCAAGGCACCAATATAGCTCTTCAATTTGCCAATGCATAGATAGGGTTATGAGAACCTTGGCTATCAAAGATGACCTGATTCCACTCAGTATACTACATGGCCACAACTATTGGGTTTTATGGTTAAATGAGGCAAGAAACTTAAGTGTCTCTTATTTTCATCTATAAATCTGTACCCAATTATTTGTCACATCTAATGCCAAACAAGCTCTTCATTATGATGTTTTCTGAGTAAAAGACATTTGATAATCTTCTAATTATCAAGACATAATAGGATGTATGATTTATTCGATGTTACTCTTTTTGGTTTTAATAATTTCAATGCAAAAGGCCTGGTCATCTAGCTATCTGTTCCTCACCATTCCAGTGTAAACCATATTGTTGTCATAATATATGAAACACTACTGAAATACAAAACCATTCACACAACAGCACACAGGTAGGCATCTGCTCCATGCCAATAAACATGGCACGTAAATCAGATGTCATGACAGACTACTTCCTGATGTAGCACATCATCCAAACTTTGCCTCCATACAGCTGTGATTCTTGCCTGAATTCAATTCTCAAAGACATGCTGAGGCAATTTGAAAACCACAAGTTGTAAGAGCAGTCTTCCAGTGCATGAACATACCAAAAGGCATCTGATAACTATAATCTGAGAAGCCTACCAATGATGCAGACACGACACTGATGGTGCATAATTCACTGCCTCTGATCAGTACAGTTTACACTGAATTGTCAGAATGAAAAACAAAAAGGACAGATTCTGATCTGCATGTGCATTATGCGCTAAATATGCATGCTATCTGCAGTGGTGTGAGCTGATTATACCTATGATTTAGAGCAATAAAATGAGACACAGCATTTCCTCACTAATTGACACTGGACTTTACAGAATGAGGACATAAACTTGTATCTTTTATTCTTTTGGGATTTGCACTCTGCATGTCTTCTCACTTTTACCACCATGTGTGAAAGAAAAATCCAATGCACACACACACACACACACACACACACACACACACACACACACACACACACACACACACACACACACACACACACACTCTTCAGTGAACATAACAAACTGCTTTATTAGAATGCTTTATGAATGGCCAAATATCTTTACAAATCTTTAGAAAATTATGTCTAGTACACAACCTTTTGACTGCCTCTTAATTTCTTTTCAAAATGACACCGGTCCACCATTTTGAGACACAACTGCCAATTCATCCATTCTATGCCTGCAAACAGTTCACCAGTTTGTGCAGGAATCACAGAACCAAAAGAAATGTAAATGATTTGCAGTGAGTATTTTTCTGGCTTCATCCTGAAGATTCATGCACAATTCGACTAAAAATCAGATCAAATATACAGATTCTAGAGCGGCAACAAGCTTGGCCAGCCAAATACAAGATCACCTCATTAATATATGTATATATGGATCTCTCTAATTAGTGAATTCAATGATATAAAACAAGTATTCCACATCTGATGCAAATCAAAATCAGTAACATGGTTTCCATAACGATGATAAGATCAAATCAAATGCAAGATCACCTTGTTCATATCCATGGATCTCATTTATTATCTAAGTCATACAAGTCCTTGATAAAATCAGGCATTCCAAGTCCAGTAAAATCCATTGTTACACACATCATTATAAGAGTGGGGGAACATGCAACATTTTAGAGGGTCAAACAAAAATAATAGTTGTTGTTCTGGTGCTTATTGCCATTTTTCAGCACATGATAGGCTATACATGGCAGCCAGTATTAATGGTGGAGGAAGAAACCGAAATTGAGGAAAGAGCCACTACCCACAAGAAGCTAATGGCAAGTTTTCTCACATATCTACATCACTAATCTTAGTCTTAAACCCATGCAGACAGATGTGAGATGGCAGTGATCTGTAACTGAGAGTGCTTTAGACCACTCAGCCACTCCACTCAACCGAAAATAATAGTTCATAAAGCACTATTTAAAAAAATAATAGTTCATAAAGCACTATTTTGATATGTTTTTGCTCCATTAATTTGTGGTCTGCATGAACTATATAACATTATTGAATAGGTACATTACAGTTTTATTATATGCTCAAGCAACTCACAAAAATATTATCTGGTTAACTAAAATGAGCTACATGTGGAATTTTCCACTCTGATCCTGATCTTTTTTGACTTGAGTGAACACTGATTACATGTATCTACCATCATTTATTATAAAAAAAATACCTGTTTTCGGAATTACTTTTTTTTCAAACTAACAAATCACTAATTAAATTACAAATTGTGTACTTGCTTTAATTCAGTAATTTTGTCAATCTCAAAAATAAATTAAAATTTTTCTTCATTCTAGGGATACTTTAACCTCAAAAATGCATTACAAACTCTACACTGCACCTCGTGATAGTATCATACACTCTGAATATTTTCATTACCTGATAAATTTGTTTTAAAAGAGATATTCATAGTAATCTTACAGCTTTATCACCATTTGTGACTTGGGATATTGGTAACACCAAAAGAGACAGATTTATATCTAGTAAAGATAATTGGCAGGCATATTTTACAATTTTATTCATGAAAAATCATGCCAAGAGGATGAAGGAGGGTGAAAAGGCTGCACAAATTTGGGAGACTAAGAGAAACATTATGAGCCTAGGACTGAAAATTTTATTAGAAATATATATCAAAGAACAGTAACAAGCAATTGTTGATGACAGCTGCACTATGGATGACACACAGCATATTTTAGGTCCAGGGCCATTCCATATACCTATATGATCTGATGGTCAGAATAATATACATTTTTTTGCACCAAACAAAAGTCCAAACAAAATCATAAATCAGTTTTGCTTTCCTTTTTGCTAAGATCAATGCTAAAACACAGTATAGTAAAATGCAGAGGGTTATTATCTGAATGATAACCCACACTTAATGTTGCAAGATCAATAACAAACATTTGAAGTATTGTGTCAACTTGGGGAAAATATTCAGCCATATACTGGTATACCATATATTCTTGCTTACAAGTCATGGCATCTGCAAACAACAAAGATTCCTCATCTGCCATAGCATAATGCACCTGCACATCAGGGTCTATGTTGTTTATTCTAATGATTACTCCAAACAACCTGCACAGATCTTAGATCTGTCAGTGCATTATATTACAGCAGATCTGGGTCTGTGCAGTTTGCAGTTGGACTTGACTTATAAGTGAATACATATGGTACTTCTGCATTAAAATGGTTAAGTTGCTTCATTGTAACCAGTGTAATTATATAGTCCAAGCTTATTTTCCACCACAACCCTCTGTTTTTATTACTGCTGAATGCATTTCCCCACATATATACTAGCTTATGCCAGAGGTAAGTGAATAACAAATCGTCAGGCTCATCTGTGCCAACAAAACCCAGTTCATTTCTTCTTGGAAATATTTCAGAACCATGTAGCAAGCAATTATCATGCACACTAAGACTGTAAAGACTTTAATTTCAAATTTAAAAAAATAATATATACCACTTGCTAATATAATGAAATAAAAAATATAGACCACTTGCTAATGTAATGAAATAAAATAATACAGACCACTTGCTAATATAATGAAAAAAAATAATATAGACCATTTGCTAATATAATGAAAAAAATAATGTAGACCATTTGCTAATATAATGAAAAAAAATAATGTAGACCACTTGCTAATATAATGAAATAAAATAATAAAGACCACTTTCAAATAGAATGAAATAAAATAATATAAACCACTTTCAAACATAATGAAATAAAATAATATAGACCACTTGCTAATATAATGAAATAAAATAATGTAGACCATTTGCTAATATAATGAAAAAAATAATGTAGACCACTTGCTAATATAATGAAATAAAATAATAAAGACCACTTTCAAATAGAATGAAATAAAATAATATAAACCACTTTCAAACATAATGAAATAAAATAATATAGACCACTTGCTAATATAATGAAACAAAATAATGAAGACCACATGCTAATATAATGAAATAACAAATATAGACCACTTGCTAATGATGAAAAAACAAAAATAGACCACTTGCTAATGTAATGAAACAAAATAATATAGACGACTTGCTAATATAATGAAAAAAAAAATAATATAGACCACTTGCTAATATAATGAAATAAAATAAAATAGACCACTTTCAAATAGAATGAAATAAAATAATATAAACCACTTTCAAATATAATGAAATAAAATAATATAGACCACTTGCTAATATAATGAAATAAAATAATGTAGACCACATGCTAATATAATGAAATAACAAATATAGACCACTTGCTAATGTAATGAAATAAAATAATATAGACCACTTGCTAATATAATGAAATAAAATAATGTAGACCACTTGCTAATGTAATGAAATAAAATAATATAGACCACTTGCTAATATAATGGAATAAAATAATATAGACCACTTGCTAAAATAATGAAATGAAATAAAATAATATAGACCATTTGCCAATAAAATGAAATAAAATAATGAAGACCACTTGCTAATATAAAGAAATAAAATAATATAGACCACTTTCAGATAGAATCAAATAAAATAATATAAACCACTTTCAAATATAATGAATTTAAATAACAGACAACTTGCTAATATAATGAAATAAAATAATATAGACCACTTTGAAATATAATAAAATAAAATAATGTAGACCTTTTGCTAATATAATAAAATAAAATAATGTAGACCACTTGCTAATATAATAAAATAAAATAATGTAGACCACTTGCTAATATAATGAAATAAAATAATAATAACTGATAAATAGAATCATCTGAGTGCTGGTTGATGGCAGCTTAAAATGATTAAAAGCACTATTTAAAAAAAACAGACTCTAGGGTAATAAATTATACGAAACAATAATGTTAAAGGTCACATCTCTGTTATGGAAACACATTATAGGGACTGCAAATTCATTAAACACTGAGGTCTAAACAAAAAAAAACATTTTATATTTGCTAATGAAAGTAACAAGCATCCAAACAGATACTTCTTTAACAATACTATTAACTTTGCTGCTGGGTGGACATACTTGATGTCAGATTGGCATCATTTTCACTGAGGACAAAGATAACATCCCTAGAAGACTAGCAATAACAAGATTTATATGTTAGATGTCAAATTATCCATTTAGGACAAAGAGACCAAGGGGTGATTGTGTATGCCAAGTAGTTTCATGGCAATGTGAGAAGTCTAGGAGAAGAAGCAATAACAAACTTGTGCTAATGGACAACAGATGGGCAATGGACAAAAGACTGTTCCATGAGCAGTTCTGGTCACAAACAGTAAACCAAAAGACTTGGATTTCAAGACCTCATTTATTACCACCTGACACCTGTGCAATATATTTGTGTGCACACTTGTGCAAACACACCACAACACAAAACACACACACAAACACATAAAATGCTAAACTGTCTTTAAACCGAATTCCCACCAGCAGTTCCATGCTAAATGTCAAATGACTCCCTAAGTTGTTAATGTCAGTAATCACATTCAAATTTATTGAGGCCATTTTGTTAATGGTTGACACTGTCAGAATATTACAGAACCTTTCTTCCTAGGATAGTAAGACACATGTGACTGCAAACAATGCAAACTCGTTATCTGCTGGCACATAATGCACTGCCAATGCACTTCAATAATAAAACAGTGCAAATCATGATGTGCATACAGATAATGCACCAGAGTGTATGCCAATTGTTGCAGTATGAGCTAATTTAACTTTGGGAATTATGGTATTAAAATGTGATTCTCCCCAATACTCATTCAGAGTGTTATGCCAATTAAATATCCACAACTGGGTAGGGTACAACACAGCTCACATGATTTATGGAGCCCCACTCATTGCAGGGGGTTGGGTGGAGAGAAAGAATGGAGAAAATTATGAAAATAACCTCCACCATCTCTCTGCACGTCTTTATGGATTTATACATAATGAATTGCTCTGCACACCATGCTTTCTACTAGAGTAATCATGGATGACCACAACAGATTAAACATGGTCTCAATTAAAATGGACTAGGTTAACAGTGAAAGACCCCTGCAAGCATTTTCATTAGTGGTTCAAGGAGAGGGAGAGAAAGGCACCAATTTAACTACATCATTATCAGCTGATTGTAAATGGTTCTTACTTCTAATGAAGACAAAAAAATAGATATAATGTCAAATCAAAATTTAGATAACATAAAATAGTCAGAATTCATCGCAAACTTTATTAATACTGTCTTTTTTTCATTTAGAAAGGCTGATCAACATATATGAGACCAAAATAAAGAAATCAAATGTAAATCACTCATGACATTTCAGTCTATCCATGAGTGATCTTCATTCATTGGCTGTTCAAATATCAATCAGTAAAGTCAACCAATCCCTCCATAGTTGAGATGCCATTGGTCTGCAAGTCAAGGTGTGTGCTAATTTGTAGGCATTCATCGCTCCATCATAGAGCATTATCAGAAATAAAAGTGGAAGAGATTAAATCCCCACCCCTAACAATGTGGGGTTCAAATGAATTGAGTTAGCTGTACTGTAGCTAAAATATGTCACTTACACATTATATTTGTTTCATATTTACTAAGCAGGAAACTGGCAATAACTGACTGTCATTAAGTAGAATAGGGTAGCTATAAAGACCACTATGGTGTACTGCTTGTTCAATGTTCACCTAAAGAGGTATTGGTACATCAACAATTAGAAATCCACATGACACACTGAAAACGTGGGAAATAATTACACTTTTGTTGCCATATAAATTGTCCTTGGTTTGTTTAGTGTGTCAATAATACACACAATGAGAGTATATCCAGTAAAATATTTCTCAAATCTGTGCAAATGATACAAAATTTTGCATCTGTCAACATTAAAAAACTCAAATCTCTTGAGTAAACAGAGAGATATTACAAGCCCAATCTTTTTCTCTGTAGCAAATCTGCTTTAAGCATCTTGACCAGACAAAACTCTTTCATAAAACTGAATAAGAAACACTGGTGAACTTGCTCATCTTAGAATATGCTTGAAAGCAGACTGGTCACTGGCTTTTAGATAGTGTGATAGTGAGCTGCCTTATCTAGGGTCAAATCTAAATTTTTCACCCAGTCTGACATTGGTAAGAATTCATTTTTGATGTGTTCCATGGGAGTGCACATAAAATTGCACATAAAATATTAATATTGCAACCTAGATCTTGTGTTCATATATAACTCTTAATTTCAACAGCTACATGACCCAAAAGAAAAAAATGCAGTCAAATGTGACTAAACTAACAACTGAAAAAATTTTACTAACTGGTTCCTTTAATTTTTTTCTCTGCTTTTTTTTTTAGATATGTCCATTGCTTTACGATGCAGACCTGTTCCAATGCTAGCATACACCCTTGCTCCCAGAGATATCAAACCTCTTTCAGACTTCAAACAGTTGGTCCCAAAGCAGGTACCAAAAAACCATGGGGCAAAATATGCAAAGCTATCAGACTAGGGCTCATGTTCTTCAAGCTTTCTTGGACTATGAAATTCATGTTTATCTTCAAAACGAAAATTAAAATGTGCTATTTTGAGTAAACCTGCACTTACAAAATTTAGCAAGTGTGCAAAAACAAAAGTTCGGAAAATCCTTAAAGTTATATATCATTTGATTTGGACTGTTACAGTATGCTAAGAATCCTCAAGCTTTGAACAAGAACTCTTACCTGCTCAATTAGTTTTGAGCATATATGGTCTGAATTTCACTATTACCTGTGTTCTCCTTATCATAAACATACCAAATATTTGATATTAACATCATCCTTGTAAATGTCAATACTAAGTCCTTGTAATGTCAATACTAAGTCCTTGTAAATGTCAATACTAAGTCCTGGTAATGTCAATACTAAGTCCTTTTAATTGTCATAGAATGATCTGTACCTAAAGCTAAAACAGCAATTCTTTATTACATACCTGTGCCTGTACATTGACCCTGGCTCCTCTCTCCACCAGCAACTTAACAATGTCTTTGTGGCCAGCCAGAGAGGCAATATGCAGGGCAGTGTTCCCTTTCTGTAATGAAAGTAGCATAAGATCATTACAAGAAAAGCAATTAAGGAGCTGCAGAACACTATCATCAAAACAATGGTGGTTTTTCTTGTCTTTGTTTGAATTAACTCCTTGTGGATAGCAATACCTTACTTAATTTGCACTGATTTCTTATCTTTTCTGTCTTTGTATCTGATTGGCTTTATTTCCTGTTAGTTGGTCATTTCAATAATTGTTATGTAATTGTTTTGTGGTGAAAATAACATGTACATAACAATACAAGATGAATTTTACTTATTGAATCAATACCTGTTTTATCAAATGACTTTCAGTGACTGATTAATCAAAGTTTCAACACAAAAAGCATAATTTATGCAATCACTGTAACTATAAACTCAACATTTAAAAATCAAAATGATCTAATACTCTTTAGATTATCATGAAGACATTCAATTTAAAAATATAATTCTGTAACTTACAACAATGGGGTCCCTCTGACACAGCAGAGCACACCAGCACATATAATAACTTCAACATAAAAGTATATTTGCTAGCATGAATGCTGCCACCAGCAACAATAATGACTAAGACACCGGAAGTGTAGCATAAGGTCTGCTGTACTTAGTGTAACTGTGCTTAAAACAATAGTATATGTATGTGTTTAGTGGCAATGGTGGTTGATTGAATTAATCCAATGTGTTAAGGCCATGATGTCTCACCTTTGTTGCAGCCTCAACATTGGCACCTCTGTTTAGCAGCTCAGTCACAATGTTCAGGTGACCTTCTTTGGAGGCAAGATGGAGAGCATTCAGTCCATTCTGAAACAGAATATGAAGCAAGACTAGAATGTGCACAACAAAGTATTCTTCTAGGTCTTTTTGTTTAGTTAATTAACCTCCATGCTCAGTTTATATTTGCATCGAATGTTTTGGAAAATCAGTGTGAAACTCTTAGACTATATCCTGAAGATGCAGTGATGGGCAGGGAATAGCTAGTTCCCTTAATACAGTGATGGGCAGAGAATAGCTAGCTCCCTTAATACAGTGATGGGAAGGGAATAGCTAGCTCCCTTAATACAGTGATGAGCAAGGAATAGATAGCTCCCTTAATACAGTGATGGGAAGGGAATAGCTAGTTCCCTTAATACAGTGATGGGCAAGAAATAGATAGCTCCCTTAATAGTGATGGACAAGGAATAGATAGCTCCCTCAATACAGTGATAGGCAGGGAATAGCTAGCTCCCTTAATACAGTGATATGAAGGGAATAGCTAGCTCCCTTAATACAGTGATGGGCAAGGAATAGATAGCTCCCTTAATACAGTGATGGGCAAGGAATAGATAGCTCCCTTAATACAGTGATGGGCAAGGAATAGATAGCTCCCTTAATACAGTGATGGGCAAGAAATAGATAGCTCTCTTAATACAGTGATGGGCAAGGAATAGATAGCTCCCTTAATACAGTGATGGGCAAGGAATAGATAGCTCCCTTAATACAGTGATGGGCAAGGAATAGATAGCTCCCTTAATACAGTGATGGGCAAGGAATAGATAGCTCCCTTAATACAGTGATGGGCAAGAAATAGATAGCTCTCTTAATACAGTGATGGGCAAGGAATAGATAGCTCCCTTAATACAGTGATGGGCAAGGAATAGATAGCTCTCTTAATACAGTGATGGGCAAGGAATAGATAGCTCTCTTAATACAGTGATGGGCAAGGAATAGATAGATCCCTTAATACAGTGATGGGCAAGGAATAGATAGATCCCTTAATACAGTGATGGGCAGGGAATAGCTAGCTCCCTTAATACAGTGATGGGAAGGGAATAGCTAGCTCCCTTAATACATTGATGGGCAAGGAATAGATAGCTCCCTTAATACAGTGATGGGCAAGGAACAGAAAGCTCCTTTAAAGTAGTGATGGGCAAGGAATAGCTAGCTCCCTTAATACAGTGATGGGCAAGGAATAGCTAGCTCCCTTAATACAGTGATGGGCAAGGAATAGATAGCTCCCTTAATACAGTGATGGGCAGGGAATAGCTAGCTCCCTTAATACAATGATGGGCAGAGAATAGCTAGCTACCTTTAAACAATGATGGGCAAGGAATATATAGCCCCCTTAATACATTGATGGGCAGGGAATAGCTAGCTCCCTTAATACAATGATGGGCAGAGAATAGCTAGCTACCTTTAAACAATGATGGGCAAGGAATATATAGCCCCCTTAATACAGTGATGGGCAGGGAATAGCTAGCTCCCTTAATACAGTGATGGGAAGGGAATAGCTAGCTCCCTTAATACAGTCATGGGCAGGGAATAGCTATCTTTCTTAATACAGTGATGGGCAGGGAATAGCTAGCTCCCCTAATACAGTGATGGGTAGGAAATAGCTAGCTCCCTTAAAATAGTGATGGGCAGGAAATAGCTAGCTCCCTTAAAATAGTGTAATGCAGTCTTCAGAATATGTACCAAATTTAACAGTAATCCATTAAAAGTACAAGAACAGATGCATTCACAAAAATCTGTCATAAACGGCATCCAACTGTAAAGTTTAAGGTGTTTTTTTTTTCAGTCATTTTGACCTTTTGATGCCAACTTGTAATAACTTCATCCTTACCACAAGTAGAAGCCATCTGCAAAGTTTGGTCCAGGTATGTCATAATGCAGAAACTACTTTTCTTCCTTTAGTCACAGTGACTTTACCCTTATACCTTTTGACTCCAAATTATATATGCTTATTAATTTTACCAATTTTTTTTTCTGTTCTGACATGTGATTTAAAATTAATGTTCTTGAATAGAAATTAACATTTGTTCTTTAGTCACAATGACCATGACCTTTGATTACCAAATCTGTAGGTTCCTGCTTCCTTCCATTGAGAGTAAGCCATTTCCAAGGTTTGGTAACTACATACGATGGAGAACTAAAAGTATGCATAAACTTGTTTCTTTTTTGTTTCAGTTACCATTTTTCTTTGGAGCACTTACGTTTTGGGATTCTTCTTAATCTATTGTGCAAGCCATCTACAGAGTCTGGTAGCTTGAGTTGGCTGAGAACTTGAGCTTTGATCTTGACCTTTTAGTTTATGACCTTAAATTGATTTGATTCTTCTTTACCCAATAATCAAGGTATCTGCAATCCATGAAGTTTGGAAAATGTAGATGTTAGAGAACTTGCATTATTCTGTGAAAACAAGTTTTCTTCTTTCAAATCAATGAGGATCTTCTGAACTATAGGTGCAAGACATACACAAAGATTGGTAACTATAAAAGGAGGATAACTCAACTGATTGGGCAACTATAAAAGGAAGACAACTCAACTGATTGGGCAACTATAAAAGGAAGACAACTCAACTGATTGGGCAACTATAAAAGGAAGACAACTCAACTGATTGGGTAACTATAAAAGGAAGACAACTCAACTGATTGGGTAACTATAAAAGGAAGACAACTCAACTGATTGGGCAACTATAAAAGGAAGACAACTCAACTGATTGGGTAACTATAAAAGGAAGACAACTCAACTGATTGGGTAACTATAAAAGGAAGACAACTCAACTGATTGGGCAACTATAAAAGGAAGACAACTCAACTGATTGGGCAACTATAAAAGGAAGACAACTCAACTGATTGGGTAACTATAAAAGGAAGACAACTCAACTGATTGGGTAACTATAAAAGGAAGACAACTCAACTGATTGGGCAACTATAAAAGGAGGATAACTCAACTGATTGGGCAACTATAAAAGGAAGACAACTCAACTGATTGGGCAACTATAAAAGGAAGACAACTCAAATGATTGTGCAACTATAAAAGGAGGATAACTCAACTGATTGGGCAACTATAAAAGGAAGACAACTCAACTAATTGGGCAACTATAAAAGGAAGACAACTCAACTGATTGGGCAACTATAAAAGGAAGACAACTCAACTGATTGGGCAACTATAAAAGGAAGACAACTCAACTGATTGGGCAACTATAAAAGGAAGACAACTCAACTGATTGGGCAACTATAAAAGGAAGACAACTGATTGGGTAACTATAAAAGGAAGACAACTGATTGGGCAACTATAAAAGGAAGACAACTCAACTGATTGGATTGACAGGCATCAGATGGACAACTTCATAACATATTATGTTCTTCTTAATGGTGAGTTTACAAAAAAATCTAGGGAGCAAAAACATCTGTCAATAACTTCTATTTAAGATGACAACTATAATACACATCATGTTACATAGCAATCACAAAAACTTGCCTTATATTTTAAAACAAGGTGCATTCAGCCTTTCTGTTAAAGTAAAATTGGAATAACAAACTTTTAAGATGGCTGCCATGGTAGCCATATTGGACATCAGTAGTGATAACTTTCAAGATTGTTGAGTAGTGGACATACTGGATGTGAGATCAGCACCTCAATTTAGACAAACTAGACATCATAAGAAGTCTTTCAGGGAACATCCCATGCTGATATGACTATCCATTCTGGAGAAGTAGCAATTATAACATTTTAAAGATGGCCACTGTGGCAGCTATATTGGATCTCAGACTGGTATCATTTTCATTAAAAACAATTAAGCAACATATTAAGTATTTTAGTGAAAACTATCATGATGTGATGATCCATTCTGGGTAAGTAGTAACAAGATGTATACAATGATGGCCATATTGGATGTCATACTGGATGGCACCATTTCATTTAGGACCAACTAGAAATCATAAGAAATCGTTTAGTGAAAACCTCATGTTGATATAACAATCCATTCAGGAGGTGTTGTAACAAGTTTTTCAAAAGGCTGCCATTGTGTTCATACTGGATGTAATATCAGCATTGTTTTCAATTATGACCAACTATACCTAATAAGAAGACTTTTTGTGAAAACCCAATGCTGACATTATCATCCATTCAGAAAGAGTAATGATTTTCAACATCGATGATTAAGCAGCACGATTTGATTTGGAACCAACTAGATCATGGGATGAATGCATGTAAGAAGAGAATTCCCCAAGTAGTTTAGCATGTTGATATGACCATCCATTTAGGTGGAGCAGTGATAACAAGCTTTTCAAGATGGCTGTCATGGTGGTCATATTGGATATCAGAACAGTACTATTCTTACTTAGGACAAAGTAGTCATTATAAGAAGTCATTTAGTGAAAAACCAATCTTGATATGACCATCCATTCAAGAGGACTAGTGATTACAAGATTTTCAACAAGGCTGCTATGGTGGCCATACTGAAAGTTAGATTAGAACCATTTTCATTTAGGACCAAGAAAACATAAGAAGTCTTTATATGAAAAACCCATGCTGACATGGTCAACCATTGAGAAGTTGTGATAACAATATTTTCAAGATGGCCATTGTGGCAGCCATATTGGCTCAAAAAGGTTATGGGGTAATGAACAGTATGCTAATTTGTTATAGTACCAGTGAACTTTATTCATCATAAGGCCATAATGTGAGCAGTTGTGCATCAGGGACACACACTAGAGAAAATTGACACACATACATTTTTGCCGTGCATTTTTTTTTTTATGCAAAGGATTTGCAATATATAATCAGGATTTACTTAATATCCCCTGATTTACTTAATAGCTTCCCCTGATCTTGCGAGCTCTCACGTGATTCTATCGAGTTCAGCAAGATGTCCAGATGTTTAACCTCAATTCTTGTTGCACTAATGTGATCTCGAGATGAAAACATCGTGCACTAAGAATCATTAGCGAAGAAAGTGAAAGAAGCAGAATACGAAAGAGTAAATGTGGATCTGACTCTAATGAAAAATGGATAAAATATTCCCTTGACTTCAATATGGCACATCCAAGGCATTGGGATTATCGGTGTGACTTTGTGATTTTGAAAACTACACAAGTGAATAATCCTTTCGTGGCATCGTTTGAGAATTTTTAAAATCTGCCCCTGATCACCACAATTTATATTTTGAACACATTATTACCTAAAACATTCTTTCAGGACAAAGAAATAAGTAAACTTGCAGAGACAAATCCATTATTTGGATCACAAATTCAGGGGGTCATTGCAGTTTTTCTAACTTTGCTGCAACAAAAGAAAAATCTAAAAGTTCAAGTGTAACTTGTTAAAAGAGAAGATGAATCATTAGCATCTGATTTTTGGATAAATGTGTTTCAGGACGAAGTAAAATGAAACTGATGATAGTACACATTTTATGACAGGCAGTAAATTAACTGTCGTTTTGTTAAAAAGATTTATATGGAGTTTTGTATTGGCTTATATGTAATGTGTTGGTCTATAATATTGCTACAAAAAATATAAAGAGACTGTTAAAAGTATGACTATAAACTAAAAGGAAAATTAACTAACAAAAGTATTCTTTGAATGAATAATGCTTTTGTGTTAATTGTGCCTTTTGGTTTATTTGTATTTTTTGTTGTTGTTGTATGTGTGTGTGTGTTTGTGTGTGTGTGTGTGTGAGAGAGAGAGAGAGAGAGAGAGAGAGAGAGAGAGAGAGAGAGAGAGAGAGAGAGAGAGAGAGAGAGAGAGAGTTGTGCAAATTGCGATATCATATTCCAGCTGGATTAGATAAAAATTTGTCAGTACATTTTTGACCCCCACATTTTTTGTTTGACCTCCAGTTCTGACACCAAGGTTTTTATTAACCCTCAGTTTTGCACTCCTAGGGGATACACTGACTTAGCATCCGCCTCAGATGCGGGAGGTCATGGGTTCGAGCCCCGGCCGAGTCATACCAAAGACTTGCAAAAATGGTACTAACAGGTGCCTCACTTGGCACTCAGTATTAAGAGGTTAGTGTTTGGACTGGTTGACTTGGTGTCAGGATAATGTGACTGGGTGGGACATCATACTAAATGTCTGGCACAATCATGCTTTCTACAAAAATCATTAGTTTTTTTTATTTGTATCTGAGTGTAAACTAATCTCATTTTTCTGCAATTGGTCAATGTTGGATGAAAGCTCACCTAACAAACTGTTGAGTGAAAATTTAGAACCAACAAGATTTATTAAATCTATTAGTGAATATATCCTGCAAACAAAACCATTAATTCAGAACAAGTAACAACAATAAGAGTTTCAATGTGACCCCATGTTGGCTATATTGGACATCTGATAGCACAATTTTCATTTAGGACCAAATAAACATCATGTATTTTGGCAAAAGCCTATGTTATGTCCTTCTGTTCAGAAGTAAAAGGAATAACAAGATTTTCAACATGGCTTCTATGACAGGACATTATGTGGGAGTGGGGGTGGGGGTGGTGCTGACTGACTGGCTGGCACCATTATCACTAATGGCCAATAATAAAAAGCTTATTCATTGTCATGTCAGTATGAATGCATTTTCAGAAACATTACTTTCAAGATTGGATTCAATAGTGGCCATACTGGATGTCAATAGTGGCCATACTGGATGTCATTTTAATGATGGATCAATTGGACATGAGAATTTTAGTGAAAACCCCATGTAAATATTAGCATCTGCCCTGCAGCAGTAGCAATAGTAAGATTTTCAAAATAGCCAAAGTTGTGGCCATATTGAATCTCACAGGCACAATTTTCATTTATGATCAGCATCAAAATAAGTTATTTAGTGAAAACTGCATTCGAGAGGAGCAGAAATAACAAGACTTTCAAATAGCCACCATGGAAGTCATCTTGGATGTTGTATCAATACCATATACATTCACAACAAACCAGACCTCAGGTGAAGCCTTCAAGCTAAATTCTATGTTAATCAGACCATCTATTCTAAATAGGAAGTGAAATGATTTTTAATACTGCCATCACCAATGTAGCTATACTGGATTTTCAAGGGCATGTCTAATGAAAACCATTTTTGTCTGGAGACATCATAAGATGTCTTCAAGTTGCTTTTGGTAAAAATCCTATATCAACACCACCATCCATTCAGAATGGGTTATGTTAAATAGAATATCAAGATCACATGTCAAAGGTGTATTTTAGTCAAGTCCCCATGAGAATATGATTTGTTCTGGATGAGTGGTGGTAACAAGATTTTCAAGATGAATGTTATGGTAGCCATAGCATATGTCCAATAGGCTGCACTGTAATTAAGAACCAAGCTGACATTATAAAAGATCTTTTGATGAAAACTCCATGTCATCAACTGAGGAGTTGTGTGAACAAGATTTTCAACATGACCACTGTGGCAAGGTAGTGAATTCAAAACCTTAAACCAACCCCTTCTCTATGTTTCGTTGCTAGGAAATGACCTCCCGTGGTGTAATTTACCCAGTGTAGATGGACAGAAAGAATAATACAGATATCTGAGCAAATATATTGAAGAAATAAAACAATGAGCCCCCTTTTAATGAACAAAAATAAAATTTAATCAATTTAATAGAATTCCAAATGGAAAGAAATCATTTTCTTTACTACAAAAAAAGAAAATGTATGAACTCAATAAAAGCAAAGACAAATTTCACTTTACTATTAATTGTCAGAGACAGAATTCATACAGAGTTTCATTAAAGCCTCATGACTTTGAGTCATGAGTTTGAGTTCAACACTGAATGACCTCATCACCTGTCTTTATCCAGACATCAAATTTTAAATTCCTTCTTTCCTGCACTTCCAACCTTTGCCTAATCATCTTTGACTTGGACCCTTGCCAATCAAAACTTGAACATTTGATGACCATAGTATCTTGAATCTACACCTGAAATTCAGCTGTGGAATTTTCTGAGGAAGATGTTTACTTTGCAGTTTATTCATTTTCCCATGAACTTCCAATGTATAGTCTGTCTACTTTCTGAGATGACTCACATTTCTTCAGTCACTGGGGAAACGTACTACTTACGTTCATCCCCGGAGTCCTTCTCTAACTTCTATCAAGCAATGTTGAAGACTAAAGCAATTTTGCAAAGTAGAGCTACTACTTTCTTAAAAGGGTTATGCCCTTAAATTTTCATTAGCCAATCAGAATTGACTGGTTCCTAAAATTTCCTACTAGAATATTTGATTAATGAGAATAGGCTAATCATGGAGCAATCAATTTTCCTTTGAACAATCAATTATAGAGTGCTTCCCCTTTTTAACAGGGCCAGTTTGAAGAGTGTTTTGCCAAAACCTTTGTACCATAACAGATCACTGTCAAATTTCATGAAGCAAAACCAAGTTTCCTTTGACATTCAGAGATGAAATGAAATTAATCATAAAACTGTCTCTAGCCCTTTCTACTTTAATTAACTTTGGTACAATTCATTTAATCAATACTTCTTAGAGTTTCAAAATTCAACACATCACAACCACTATGGTGGCTACAATGATTGTCAGAATGGCACCAATCTATGGTGATACAACTATCCATTCAAGAGAAATAGTAACTATAAGATTTCAAGGTGGACATCATAGTGTCCATATGGGATGTCTGAGGGTCACTATTTTCATTTAGGACCACCAAGACCTTGGGATGAATGTGTTTGTAGTATTTCATGGTAATCCTCATAGCAGTTTAGTAGGTACCAATTTGGTACTTACCCTTGTCTAGACACAGTGGGCAGACTCCCATACCCTATACAGGGTATAATGGAAAAAGGAGGGTAAATCAGCAACTGGTATGTGATGACTATTTACTGGTAACCTGTATCATCTCACAGGTGAGTGTCACCACACATTTACATCTGACTTTGAGGTTCTTCTAGAATTAGTTTCTAAAAAGGGGCAAGGTTAACCACTAAATCTATAAACACTAAATCAAACACATGAATTGTAACACAGAATATTGTTGAAGGGAAAACCATAAAGTGATTATAAACATTCAAAAAGCAACTATTTTGTCTGGTGAAGATATATACAGCAATAGCATAAACATGGCATCCTTGAAAAAAATGACTTGCACACATAAACATATGAAGTGCTCCTGTAGAAAGTGTCCTATTGACAATTTTCGACTCAGTAGGAGGATGTACTTGCATTTAACTGAAGAGGGATTTTCACATGAAAATGTAAAATCAACACAACAGTGATGGGTAACCTATTGCTGCTATTAAAACCATGCCCAACCCAACCACATGGGGGAGGGGAAACAGATGTTTAAGATGATCAAATAGACCTTATATTATATGATGGCTTACATAATGTAACAGCTGACCATTTCACTAAGCAAGCTTATGGAGTATTGTAAGAATACAACATTAAGTAGTAAAGTTCTCTCAAACTGTACATTACTGTGATTGTACTATTTTACTACATCCTTATAAAACATAATGAATAAGCACAATGTGTTGCTCTTGACTGATAAAATCCTGATGGCATACATCCATGTGTCATGTTTTATAGAAACCAGATCAGAAATGCATTCTCTTGATCTAAAGATGCACGAAATTCAACCAATCTGATGCAAAGCATCTCATTAATAGAAACTACAATGACAGTGTGATCTCAATCCAATAAAAAGGGGGGAGCATCAAGATGGGCAAAAAGCTCAGTCGTTCATATGAAACATCAACATATTAGTATGTGTAGAAATTTGATATTGGCCATGATCATTGTAAGCTAATATTTGAGCTTGATCAAAAAAATACTATGAGAACAATGGCTTCCAGAATGGTATAAAGCCCAACCAATTGGATGGAAGACCAGCTTATTACTGTGAGTACATTTCTCTTATTGCTTAAGTTCCCTAAGTTCCAAGTCCTATCATAATGGGATCAAAAATAAAATTTGTTGAATGGTAACAGAATAAACCAATCAGATCACCTCTTTACTATGTTTGAATTTCAAACATTATCAAACCCAAATGAGATCCTGATGATGTACATGTAAGCACAGAGAGATAGCAAAGTTAGTTAATCAGATACAAGATCATCTCAATACATGTGGATCTCACTCATTATTGCCTCTCCCCTACTTATGATGTAAGCTTGTATTTCATGTTTGATCAAAAGCCAATGAGAAATATGAGAAGAATAACATGCTCAAGTAACGAGACACAAGATCACTCATTAATATCCTTATTCTCACTCAATACTAAATTTAGGTCCCCACCCCATCCTACCTCACCAGAAAAATATGTTTCCTATTACATTGGTTCTAAAATTATGGCAGGTAGGTAGGTTTTACTTTGTTAACATTATATACAATATATATATATATATATATATATATATATATATATATATATATATATATACACACACACACACACACACACACACACACACAGATCTCAGAAACACTTAATTATGCATATATGGATGCAAATTTTTATTTGGGATGCAAAAAAATCACCCTCACAGAAGTCCTCCATATGCACGTTCTTGTTACAAGGAAGAAACTTTTGCAGCAAAAAAAATATATTCTAATCACTATGAAAACTTAAACAATGCTTTTATTTCAGTTTGTTGCTGACTTCTTTGATCAAAGGTTGCTGGGTTGCTTTGATGAAGGTACATGAGTTATTTTGAAGGCGCTGCTAAAGAGAGGACAAAACAAACACTTATTTGCAGCAACATCAAATTGTAGAATACTGATAACAATAATTTTTACAAAACATTTCCTTAGTATATATTGGTGCTTCAAAGGTAATCAGTTTTCATTGAAGTTGCAGCAAAACTAATTTTTCAGGGGTTTTTAATGTTTGTTTTTTTAATTTGTGGTCATGTGCTCAACTGTAGTCATTTCACATTTCTGCCCTCAGAGTCAGGTGATTGTAACTAGTTTGATTCTATTACAGCATACAAGTATAATGGGTGGCCAGATATCCCAATAAGGGATTATGACCTAACAATTAACTGTTAGGGTGGTTGGTCCAGAGGAAATACTAATTTGTTTATGTAACAATTGATTCCAGTGCATTTTTATATCCAGTTTGTGACTTCCAGTCCTGGTGTATTTGAATTTCTCCACTTCAAACTGTAGATACCATTTTTATTAGCCAAAAATGTTGTAGCCAAAAATATGGCCAGAAGGTATATTTTGTCCCCAATACATACATACATACATACATACATACATACATACATACATACATACATACATACATACATACATACATACATACATACATACATACATACATACATACATACATACATACATACATACATACATACATACATACATACATACATACATACATACATACATACATACATACATACATACATACATACATACATACATACATACATACATACATACATACATACATACATACATACATACATACATACAACACACACACACACATACATACACACACACATAAATGTGCTAAGCACTAAAATTAGTGATCAAACCAGCTCAGATGCACAAATAAATTTGGGTAATTTCTTAAAATTGTATTTTAATTTTTGTTTAGTTTAAATATTATAAATATTTTAATGATTAGTATATACAATCTACTAAGCATGTTAAGTACTGGGCTAAAGCACTAAATCATCTAAATTATATGCACAAATTAATTTCCTAATTTTTATTTTACCATGTTGGGGAAAAAGTGCTAGATGCTGGCTGGAGAAACAGGGACAGTCAGACGTCAGACGACTGGACATACTCAGGTAATCTGATCCAAGATTATTTCATTAATATGCATACATTTCTCATTATCAAACCAATCTATGGCTTCCAGAATGGTAACAAGCTCTGCCAATCAGATGCAAGATCACCTCATTAATATGCAAGGATCTTGCTCATTAATGAATTCATTCCAGATCTTAATGATGTAAGCATCATATCAAAATTTGATCAAAATCAGATCAAAACTTAGGTTTCCAGAATATTAAGAAGCTCGGACATTTAGATGCAACAACAACTCATCAATATGTAGTATAGAACTCATCCCCAGGATTTTAAAATCTCATTAATGAAACTGAATCAGATATATGGACTCCAGAATGGTAGAATGCAATTGTTATTGTTGTTGTGGGGCCTAATGTCATTTTTCAACACATGATAGGCTATACATGGCGGCCTGTATTAATGGTGGAGGAAGAAATGGAAGAAAGTCCACAGAAAGAACCATCAACGACCTATGACCTAGAAGCTACCAGCAAGCTTTCTCATCTATCCACATCCAATCTTAGACTTAAACCCAGACAGAGGTAAGAAGGGAGTGATCTGTAACAAAAAAATTGATTTAGACCACTGGCCACTTGGGGCCACCAGCATGCAATCGTAAAGGCAAGATAACAAAAAAACAGGTAATGCACAAAGCTCTCTTGACCTTAGGGCCCAATGAGCCAAAAACCATCCATACTTTTGGGATTAAAAGTTTGTTAAGAAAATCTAAAGTTTTATTGAATTTTCAAGCTATTCTGAGAAGTACTCAAAAAGAAGCTTACAGGATTACTTGTATTGATGTCAGTACTGCCTCTGAGATATTCCAAGACCTCCGAAAGATTTCCATCTCGTGCTGCCCGCAAAAAACTGGTATTTCCGTCAGTCTGAAATGAACATGAAACCTTGCATTAAAACATTATAAACAGGCTAACTTGGATTCCTCAAATAACTTTTCATTTTCTCTGAAATTATTTATCAACATAGGCATCATTTTATATCTAATTTCTGAAAGCTAAAATGTCATGCATTGTTAAAAAGCATACCTCAAAAGCCACTTTTCAGATAGATGTAATGAGTGGCAATACTGAATACTTGGAATCATTATATTTCACAGATGAAACAAATAAGACAATTGAAAAACCCGTGAAGAAACAGTAAAGATCATTGAAATTTTGTACATTTTAATTGACTGTGTTGCCAAATATATCATTATTGGTTTAAACCATTGGTTTATATTTGTGACTGCAAATTAAAAAATGAGAAAAAACCCAATACATTTACACAAATGGGTCAATAATGTATCAGAAACAAAATCTCAAGGGTGGAGAGGGGGTGGAGGGGTGGCTAAACATACATACTGAACAGAAAATAAAGCCTAAGGGAAGGGCCACTATTTGGCCTCTATGGTGCCCTATCACAGACTCTGGTTTGGTACAAAAGTATTATAATAGGTATGTATCTATATTTATAATCCAGTAAAAATAAAAAGAATAGGTACAATTTGACTGTACAGGAGAAAATGATCAAGTATGGTGGATACAGAAAACCTGTATTACACATTGCAGACATAACAATAATTACATAACAGCAGGAGTAATTGCATTTGTTGGATCTGAAAGGTGTTGAAAGACAGATATTGAAAATTCTAACAAATACTAATGCCAAAACTGACATTAATGTGCATTCAAAAAATGATTTATTGTCCTTATCCCAGACAAAAACAAAGCATTTCTTGTGTGCAGAATATGATCAAGTAAGATGGATACAGAAAACATGTATTACACAGTGCTGACATAACAATAGGAGTTCAGGATTACATAACATCAGGAGTATATGTATTTGTTGGATCTGAAATGTGTTGAAAATTCTAACAAATAATAATGCCAAAACTGACATATTAATATGCATTCAAAGAATGATTTATTGTCATTATCCCAGACAAAAATAATGAATGTTGTACCAAAGTAGAGAGGCAGAAATGAACAATTACCATATTTACTTGCTTATATGATGAGACAACTGCAAACTGCATAGACCCAGATATGCCCATCGCATAATGTGCCAGTAGATCTGGATTTGTGCAGTTTGTTAGGAGTAATCAGTACAACAAAACAACATAGACCCTGATCTGCAGGCACAACAATTGCCTCAGCACTAAATAACCCACTTGTGTTGCTGTACCACAAAGTACCAAACTAAACCAAACCAGATCTTGTGCCTAATACAGTTCAAGTGACACTATGAGCATCAGATAAAATAATACATATTATCAGATAAAATAATACATATATTTAACAAATAACAAAAAACATGACATCATTCTGCAAGAAGACTGTATATGATAAAAACCTGTTTTTACTGATGAATATACCATGTCCTGTACATGTACAATTAAATGGGGAGGGGGTGACCAACGAAATTGTACAAAATATTAGCTTCAAAACATGTGATATAAACTGAAAATAGCAAAATTTCTTTAAATAACTAATCTCAGACATCTTTCTTTGATCAGAATTTACATGGATTTTTAAGTCTCTGCATAGATACATCAGACACTTTGTAAGTCTGACTGAATGAAAGGAGAGTGGAGTGACTAAAAAAAAAATTTATTGAACTTTTACTTTTTGATATAAATTTCAGTAATTAAAATTAAAGGCATATGTGAGCTAATTAAAATAGTTTTTAAACATTGCAGTTAGATACATACATGATCATAAATGCTTTGGGAATATATGTCAGAAAGTCCTAGCTATTACTAAATTGTACATGCTCCTGGAGGTTTATTATTAGCAAAATTATGTAAGTGACCTAATTTTCAACCACAAATTAGTAAATAGTCTTGAAGCTTTATGTGTTTACACCTGAAATCACCTCAAGCACTTTTGGCATATATGTCTAGTTATGTTTTCTGGACCTTTGCAGATAAGCTTAGGAAACCTGATGTTTGCTTAAGCTTTATCATTTATGTTAATACCTATACAAAGTACCTTGCAAACATAATGACCAACTTAAACTGCCCAAGAGGCCATGGTTTTCAATTATGTACCAGCAAGGCAAGATGCAAAATTCAATAGTATGTCTTGCTGACTCAACATTAGAAAGACTTTAAATTATTTTGTTTTCCATTGTAAGTGTGAAAGAACACACAAACCTTTATTTGGATTGATTTTATTAATGGGTTATAAAGTAGAGGCTTTATTGTATCCTCTCTCTCTACTTTTCCAATCTACTGATGTTATTTTTGTTTAAAGTATTACTGCTACTTTACATGCTGTTGTCAATGTGATTTTATGGTGAATCTTCCCCAAGACAAATCAAAATAAATATTCTCTATTTAGGGAAGGCATATAGATCACTCTAGAAAGTAGAGAACCTTCAATTTATTACTTAACTATTTAATGATTCAATGAATTTTTGTTTGAACACTGTACAATTAATAAAAGATTTTTTTACCACACCTGCAACCTACTGGCACTAGGTCTAAGTATTGTAACATTTGTTCTGAAGAAACAGGAAAGGTATTACTTCAAAACTGCTCATAAAAGACATCTATGTCCAATATCCAAACCTCACTATCACTCAAAAGACATCTATGTCCAATATCCAAACCTCACTATCACTCAAAAGACAAGTCCAACTGCAAACTGCACAGACCCAGATCAGCTGGTGCATATGAATACACTGGCAGATCTAGGCTTGTGCAGTGCATTTTGGAGTAATCAGTACAACAAAAACAAAAAAACTGATCTGCATGTGCATTACACTAAGGCAGATCTGTATTGTTCATGTTTGCAGAGTATACAATAATGGAAAATAAAATTCATTAACAAAGTTTTATGCTCCCAATGGTCACCACCAGCTAAAGGAGCATGTAGTAATAGCTAGGACTTTCTGACATATATTCCCAAAGCATTTATGATCATGTATGTTGCATTGTCTTAATCTTGACTGACCACAATCTGACTGTGCAAACTGTATTAACCCTTTCAAAATATGAAATGCAACATGGTCACACAACTCCTCATTTATATCTGAACCAGGGTGGTAGGATTACAGTGACTCAATCTTACAGCAGTATTATAATTGCTTATTAAAATCAATGTAATTGTCTAATCTCAAATGGACTGAAATAATTCTAAAATATTCTAATTTAACATCGCAATTAAAATTATTTTAAAATGTGCTCAGTGTTTGAATTACAGACCTAAATTCAACACAACCCTTCACAGTTCCCGCATCTTTTGTTTACCATTTTCATAGCTCTGTAATATTATCTATGGGAGGGGGGTGAAAAAATATTTACATCAGGCAGAAACAACCTGGACTGGACCTAAGTGGCCATACTGGGCATATTACATAAAACCTCAAGTATATGTGTAAGATAATGACCTTGGCCTTGGGCTGTTCAAGATTTGTCAACAGCCAATCATGTTGGGTACCACAAATCTAGGTAAATGATGAAAAGTCCCAAGGTCTTTGCACCCTTGTCATGGTCAATTTGAAATTCCCAATGGTCTAATTTAAGCAATCATGGTCTAACAGCTCTATAGTTTTTCCAAATATTACATAAGATGTATATGTACAAATTTCAAAATTGATAATTGATAGATCTAAATGGGAAAATTTCTGTCAATCTGTCAAACACATTTAATTGGACACTGTACATTATATAGGGACCTATGCTGTTTAAATCACCATAATGCATAGATTGGTACCATCTCTGCATGAGTTTAGCGATTTTTAATTAAGGATACTTTGTTTAAACTAAACAATTGGGGGTTAACTTGATCTATATGGAAAACTGCCAATTCTTAAAAGTTAACATGAATCTCTGTTGGGTAATCTGAGGTTGTCATAGAACTACATGTTTTGAGCTTAGTTCAGTTAGGAAATATATTTAATTTGGATTGGTTATGCTAAATAAGAGGTGTGGTTCCACATGAAATTTCTGGGTTTACTATGCCCCATCAAAAAATTGTAATCAGTCAACACCATTTTCTACAAAACAAAGGTGTACTCAGGATAGAATAAGTAATTCACTCATAAAATTATCCAAGGGATCAATTATCTGGGAAATTGGCAGACACAATTATGGAAGTAAGAACTTGGAAGCACAAGCCATTTGCACTATTCTTATGTAATTTGTTGATACTACTATGATGATTTGTTGATTTATTTGCTTGTGTTTGCATGGATTTACTTGTTTAAATTTGTAGATAAATTTTTTTATATGATACCAATATAACTGCTTTGAGTTCATTTATCTGAATTGGTACTATGATATTTTATATATATATATATATGTTGAATCATTTGAATGTATTGTCTCAACTGTAGTTAAGTAGAAGATCAAATTAGTTAACACAAGCTAAATGATGCTGGCAATGTTTGTTTACCTGTGGCTTGGGATAGCTCATAGCTCAAGCCTGTATTAAAAAATGGACTCTTCTATAATTCTAGGACCAAGGAGGTTTATTACATGTACACAGACCAAATTTTTCAATGTGTATCAAAAGAGTATTGCTGCACTAAATATCAATGCTGAAATCATTCGTGTGCAAAAACAAATTCAGTAATGTCATCTACAATTCAAAATGGTCAGATTAAGAGTTACCATGACTGATATAATTTACAATGCTCAGCTGAATGAATTATAATAATGATCCTGATATTTCTCTGCAAAAGAGATGGGATAACTAGCTTACTATTACAGCACATAAATAAAATAAACAGAAGGGAGTTTGCACTACATATTTATTCTGCTCTCTGTAGTTCAGGTATACACTGCAAGAACCCAACATGTGATATTTATTTCATCCACATGTTTATGGTACACACCACAATGCCAGAACATATGATAGTTTACATTCTTCTGACTTCTGGTACTCTATACTACAGCTTCTTTTTCTCATCTCTCCACATACTGAAATGATGGCAGTTGCCAATTATATACAGCATCATTTATGGACCATGTATTCTAATACTGTAAATCACATAAATGTCAGGGGAAAAGAAACTAGACATGCAAATACAGAACCTTTCAATTTCACATTGTGAGTTAACTAAAATAATAGAAAAAAAAAACAAAAACATGCAGAATGCAGTCTCACCTCTAGTACCAGTGCATTGTCAAATGACGGTAAAAGGTCTATTATATACTTTCCATGTGGTCAAATGTAATGGGGTGTATTATATCTACCATGTGGCCAACTGTTTTATCCTGCTTTCAAGTAAAACCATCTTTCACCATATACACACTTAGAAGTTGAGCCAAACTGCAAAACAACAAAGATCCTGATCTACCATAGCATAATGCAACTGCAGATCAGGGTTTATTTGTTGGTTCTACTGATTACTCTTAACAAACTGCAGAGACCTAGATCTGGTGGTGAATAAAACACCCTCAGATCTGGGTCTGTGCAGTTTGCAGTTAGACTTGTCTTCTAAGCTAGTATAAAAGATGTATATTGATAGAGTGCTTGTTTAACTCCTGTATTATGCCAGTCACTAAACAAGATGTCCATCCAGTAATATATATTAGTTAGGTTTTATGTGCATCTAGAACACCAGAGATATTGTATGGTGGGGCAATACAAAAGGTACTGGTAGAAAAACAAGACACATTTGCACTGGGGGTGGGGAGAGAGAATACCAATAACATTAAGTCCCCAGCTCTACAATATCATAGGTATCACACCAGAGAATACTGTTTGATTTATTGTTTAATCATATTTTTCAATATTGTTTTTATCATCAACTCTTATTTTACTTCACCTAAGTAACATATTTGTTCAAGTGCCTCTTTCCCAGTATCCCATCTTCTTTCTTTAAATGTTCCATCATTGATCAATATGCAAGTTACCCATCAATTTCAACTGTTCACATAATCATATTACATATACTGTTTTCTTTTAAATGCCAAAATTTGTCATTTGTACATCTACTGTAATATCTGAAAAAAGAGAATTGACTTTAACCAAATTGTCCAATTTAAATTTTACCTGCAAATATTAGTTTATTTTTTTGGAAGACATGTATCTTGTCAAAATGAGTTTTACAGAATATATATATATATATATATATATATATATATATATATATATATATATATATATGTAAGTGTGTGTGTTTGTGTATGTGTATATAAAAAGGTATATTGGCAATTTTTGTTTTCTCTCACTGTTCATTTATAGGATGGCATAATAAATACAATCTGTGTGTGTGTGTGTGTGTGTGTGTGTGTGTGTGTGTGTATGTATAAAAAAGGTATATTGGCAATTTTTGTTTTCTCTCACTGTTCATTTATAGGATGGCATAATAAATACAATCTCTCATTAAAAACACGATTTTCTGTTCATTTGTGTTATTTTCTTTCATCAATTAAAGTTATATTCATGATTCTTACATAGAATGGCATGATTTTCTATGTGATATAGATGTATTAAACTAAACACACAGACAGTATTTACTTTACTGTCATTAATTCATATTCCATTTGGTAACATTCCTCCATGGAAAACCAGTTTATGAAACACCATGGACTTATAGTTAGCAGAAGTAAGTTGTCAACATACAATAATATAATTAAACAAGTGAATTATTTTTTGTGAGGTATCCATTTTATGCATTTCATGGCTACTATAAACCATCAATTAAATGACCCACAATGGAAACAAAAGGACTTTCTCCAATCAATGAATTCAATAGCTCTATGTGGAAACATGAGGACTTTCTCCAATCAATGAAATGAATGGCTCTATGTGGAAACAATAAAACTTTCTCCAATCAATGAATTTAAAAGCCCTTCTACGGAATCAATAGCATTTTCTCCAACCAGTGAGTTTAGTAGCCATACAGTGGAATCAATAATACTCTTCCTTTCATCCACTATTTTAAATACTTTCAAACATGATTTTCTGCAAAGCCATGAAAATTGATACAAATGAAAAAACTGCATTTACATGTATAGCATTTCATTGGTGAATAATGTCTGGAGGCATTTTCAAAGAGCATTACTTGACTCAATTCTTATTTCATTTGCAATTCTTTTTGAAATTTTCATACTAGGATGAGTCATTTTACTTTCATTATTAACAAGTTATTTTGGAGAAACCATTTTTTTCATTTTAGTCTTTCTTATCTTGACATTTCCCAAAATCAACAGATATGCGAACCATTCACAAAGTTTTATCACTAGAGACCTTTTTATGAAACTGTTCTCCATCTCCCTGTGAAACTGACCTTTGATCTTTAAACCACATAACCAATAGGATCTTTTGAATTTCTCTCATACAAGCCATCTACAAAGTCTAGTCAAGGTATGTGGTACAGAAATGAGATATTTCATGGAAATTGTTTTTCTTCTTTTAGTACCTGTGACCACAGACTTTTCACCTAAAAATGATTAGGTGCCTTTTTTTGTCTCAAATGCCATCCACCAAATTTGGCAAAGTAGGTGATAGATAACAAAACTAAAGATATTGTGAGGAAACCATCTTTATTCTTGGTCCATCAACTCTCCATTGCTTTAGCAACAACTTGTAAACTGCATGAAAATATTTATAATTAAGGTGAAAAGAAAATTTTCAATACACAACTTCTATGAAAATTGTATGTCTCTAATATGTCCTAAATCCAATAAGTCACCCTACAGGAGGATGAATTCTCATGGTATAGTCATGGGTCTTTTCCAATTGGAAAAGAGCAAGCTAGGGAATATCAGCAGATTGTATATTACTAATATTAAAAAAAAATAAGTTACCATAGAAACCAATGTAAGTGGGTCAGACAATCAAGCCAAAAATTCTGTTCAATTATTATTATTATTATTATTATTATTATTATTATTATTATTATTATTATTATTATTATTATTTTGTTTAAAGAGGGTAACACATTTGGTTAATAACTAATCTACCTTGAGGCCCTCATTCAAAGGAATTTATTTATTTTAGCTTCATCTCTAAAGCCACTTGATATACTGGGTTTGGAAAAATGAAATAGAGGGGGCATTTCTAATCTCAACTGGAATACTATTCCAGAGCAAAGTTCCAGAGTACTGAAACTTTTTTGGAATAATTTCTTTTTTTGGTTTAGGAATTTTGTAATGGTTGGTAGACATTGATCACAGGTGGGGAGTATTTCAGGGTGACCTATACTGGAATAGTGATTGTAAATATTCAGGAGCACTATTATTGGCTATCCTGCACATTAATTTGGCTTTTCTCAGACAGATTCAGTCTTTAATATGTAATATTTTTAACTTACCAGCTAAATTTTCCTTGCTTTCTTTCTGGATTTATATAAACTCAAATGCTCTTTTTATGAGATGTATCAGCTTTGCTAAGTTTTTATCATTTTAATTACCCCATACTGTATTACAGTAGTCTAAATAGGGTTGTATGTAACTGTTATAAAATAGTTTTCTGTGCCTTTCTTCCAGACAGTGTCTTATCCTACTGAGAAGCCATAAACTTGAATTGATTTTCTTACAGATATGTTTGATATGTTCAGTCCATGATAGGTTATTGTCTACCAAAACACCAAGAAGACTATCGTGACAGACCATTTGCAACCTTTTATCCTTCCATGTCAGACATAGTTCATCACTATCAAGTTTTGTTCTTTTTTTCAGATAAGTAATATTTTAGTTTTACTAGTATTAACCACCATGCCATATGTGCACCAGTTGTCCAGTTTGTTACGCATTTTGCAGAGAAATTTCAAGTTTATGCTTTTTAGTTTGGATGTCTGACAATGTTGTGTCATCTGCATAGAGATCTGTAGATGATATTGAGTACAAGTGGTAGGTCATTAATAAATAAAACAAATAGTAATCAACCTAGAATTGAGCCTTGTTGTACTCCACATCTAATTATTCAAGGTTCAGACCGAACATTATTTATATAAAAATGTTGTGTTCTCTCACATAAGTATGAAGTAAACTATCTAACTGTGCTTTCATCACATTGGTAGATTTTCAGTTTCTTTCATGATCCACCATGTCAAAAGCTTTCCTGAAATCTACAAATACAGATCCTATTATTCTACCTTGGCCAATTACTTGAAGCCATTTATCAGTTAGGAAGATCAAGGCAGTCTCACATGAATGTTTCCCTCTAAAGCCTGATTTATTAGGGTGTAACAGCATGTGTTTAATTAAATATGATATGAATGAGTCATGGGCATTCTGTTCAATTAATTTTGACAAGATTGGTAGTATTGAGATTGGCCAGTAGTTATCAGCATCATCCTTAGGACCAGATTTGTGAATAGGAGTTACTTTTGCAGTTTTCCATATTTTGGGAACAAATGAGGTTGCAATACTTAAATTGATTATGAATGTTATGCTATCTACAATAGCAGAGGCAGAAGATTTAACAAGTCATGAACAAATCTGGTAAAGTCCTATAGCTTTCTTAGTATCAAGTTCACTGAGACATTTCTTAAAAAGTTTTCTGATACCGGTGAGATAGAGAAACATACCTCCTTAGCGATTTGGCTGCTGCAGAACTTTTTCAGTTCAACATAGATTGCTGAGACCTAAATTCAACCAAGGTCTTGTCAAAATCAAGCTGCATACCAAGTTTAGTTGAAATCCTGAAAATAATGGCAGTTATAACTGACGCAACAGATGGAAAGCCAGGCTTAATTTAATATTCTAGTATAGAATAGGGCTATATTACTTGATATCGATTCTAAGTGCTACCAAGACATAGATAGGCCCATGTTACTTGATATCGATTCTAAGTGCTACCAAGACATAGATAGGCCCATGTTACTTGATATTGATTCTAAGTGCTACCAAGACAGAGAATAGGCCTATGTTACTTGATATTGATTCTAAGTGCTACCAAAACATAGAATAGGCCCATGTTATAAGATATTGATTCTAAGTGCTACCAAGACACAGACAGGCCCATGTTATAAGATATTGATTCTAAGTGCTACCAAGATACAGATAGGCCTATGTTATAAGATATTGATTCTAAGTGCTACCAAGACATAGATAGGCCCATGTTACTTGATAATGATTCTAAGTGCTACCAAGACATAGATAGGCTCATGTTACTTGATATTGATTCTATGTGCTACCAAGACACAGATAGGCCCATGTTACTATATATTGATTCTAAGTGCTACCAAGACACAGATAGGCCCATGTTACTTGATAATGATTCTAAGTGCTACCAAGACACAGATAGGCCCATGTTACTTGATATTGATTCTAAGTGCTACCAAAATATAGAATAGGGCTATGTTACTTGATATTGATTCTAAGTGCTACAAAGACACAGATAGGCCCATGTTACTTGATATTGATTCTAAGTGCTACCAAAATATAGAATAGGGCTATGTTATGGATTCTAAGTGCAACCAAGACAGAGATAGGCCCATGTTACTTGATATTGATTCTAGGTGCTACCAAAACACAGAATAGGCCAATGTTATAAGATATTGATTCTAAGTGCTACCAAGACATAGAATAGGGCTATGTTACTTGATAGCGATTCTAAGTGCTACCAAGATACAGATAGGCCAATGTTATAATATATTGATTCTAAATCCTACCAAGACACAGATGGGCCTATGTTACTTGATATTGATTCTAAGTGCTACCAAGATACAGATAGGCCCATGTTTTAAGATATTCATTCTAAGTGCTACCAAGACATAGATAGGCCCATGTTATAAGATATTGATTCTTAGTGCTACCAAGACATAGAATAGGCCTATGTTACTTGATATTGATTCTAAGTCCTACCAAGACACAGATAGGCCCATGTTATAAGATATTGATTCTAAGTGCTACCAAGACATAGAATAGGGCTATGTTACTTGATAGCGATTCTAAGTGCTACCAAGACACAGATAGACCAATGTTATAAGATATTGTTTCTAAGTCCTACCAAGACACAGATGGGCCTATGTTACTTGATATTGATTCTAAGTGCTACCCAGACATAGAATAGGCCCATGTTACTTCATATTGATTCTAAGTGCTACCAAGACATAGAATAGGCCCATGTTACTTCATATTGATTCTAAGTGCTACCAAGACATAGAATAGGCCATTGTTACTTGATATTGATTCTAAGTGCTACCAAATCATAAAATAGGCCTATGTTACTTGATATTGATTCTAAGTGCTACCAAGACATATAATAGGCCCATGTTACTTAATAATGATTCTAAGTGCTACCAAGATACAGATAGGCCTATGCTATGTTACTTGATACTGATTCTAAGTGCTACCAAGACATAGAATGTGCTGAATGTTCTCTTGTGTACATTTGTAGAAGCAGCATACTAATGATGGCAGGTGACATGGTAGTTCTATGGTCAATTGAACAAGTTTTGAGAACTTTCCAAGTTTTCTAAGAGGTAATAAAATAATTACTTGTATTTTACCTGTTGTGTTTCCCGTTTGTACCTGCATTTTAACAGTTGTAATAGATATGCATATTTTATTGAATTAGTCATAAAATTGGATTTTTAACCTTGATTTTGACACCTACTCCAGCCAGATATCTTTAACATTGGCAAAGTTATGTTGTTTCAAAATCCACAAGTCATTTTGCTTTATAACTCCAAAGTTACTTAGTGTTGGGGACTAATTTCCTTTAAAGCTAGTGATGAAAGGGATTAATAATTCTTAACATTTTATTTTTTGTCATCCTTTTTTATTGTTTTCAAATATACAAATCTGTTGAGTAAAACTCTTGAATGTACACATTAAAGGAGTGTGTGTGTGTGTGTGTGTGTGTGTGTGTGTGTGTGTGTGTGTGTGTGTGTGTCCAAAACAAATGTTAAAATCAATAACATTTATCTATATCTATTGTTTCCCATTCAGTCAGTTTTTGTGTGTAAAATGTGTATGATTTTAAGGGTGGATGTCATCATTAGGGACAACAGTTTATGTATTGCTGTTTCCATCAATATATGCATACAATTAAAATTTCCTGACAAAATTAAAATTTTATATTTCTTAAAAATAGGGAAATATAGAAAATATATTATGCATGCAGTATAAATGTAATCAACCAGTGCTGCTCTTTTCAACAACACAACTCTAATGAACATAATGTATTTCTACATGTTCTAAATTGTCATTCAAAATTATGATTTGTCTGAAAAACTGACACTGAAATAAACAAATTTTCTCTCCCCTTTTCTTAACTTTGTTTCTGATTTACACATCAAAATCAGAAACGGGTTATATCACTAATGCATACTATAAAAAACTTACACATTTTTGAAATATATATATATATATATATATATATATATATATATATATATATATATATATATATATATATATATATATATATATATATATATATGCAACATTTGTAGATTATATGTGCATATCACCTCATTTGGCACAGGGTAATTTTATGGGCTAAGCAAATATATAAAAAAAAGTCCCTTTCCTACATACATCCCTCTCTATTTATATGTTAAAACATGAATCACATCTAATAATACTACACAGGCATTGTTTTATTGTGGGCATTTCCCTTGCAATTTTCATCTCAAAATATTCTGGTCATACATATTGGTGATGAAATGCAAGCAATCTGTGTACTATGCTATTCAGAAAGATTCATCAAATCTGAATATAAGATTTATAGTCTACCAGCTTAACCACTGCTATGGTGGCCTAGTGTTTAGAGCATCCACCCCATGGGAGGTCGTAAGTTAAAACCATGGCTGAATCATACCAAAGACTTGTAAAAATGGTACTATCAGCTGCCCTGCTAGATGCTCAGCATATAGAGGTTAGTGTTGGACTGGTTGACCTGGTGTCAGGATAATGTGACTGGGTGGGACATGTTCTACACTGCAGCATGATGCCATAGTGCTAGACATCACTTAAAATTTGGCACACTGCAGACATCATAGCAATAAGACTGAAAAAATGTCAAAGCTATGTTAAAAATCTAAAACACTCACACTGGCTTAACCACTACTGTAACTAAAATACTGGAATGTATATCTATATTCCAATGAATGAATTTAGCACCTGGTACTAGTTTTCTGTAAGATCAAATAATAACACAGAAAAGATCACTGATTGCCATTATACCAGTTCACCTTGTCCAAAAGCTGGCTGCTGTATATTTTTAGAAAGTGTTATCACTTGTGTGAGGTTTCACTGATGTAAAAAGTACAAGTACCATTGCCTATAAACTAAAATACCAATTTGCATTGCTGTGTCATAAAACACCAATCCAAAACAAAATTTCAATTCTAAGTGCACAAGTAACACAGTCTATCTAAAGAGATTAACCTTACTTACAAATGGATAGCTCTGTATGCAATGCAACTCTCACACTTATATAAAATTTAACCCCCCAAAAACTGCCCAAATTCTCAATACAACTTACCAAAGAAAACCTCCACTTCTTTTTTGGCATGATTTATCCAGTGAATCAAACTTCCATGAAAATATATCAAATTTGTTTCCTTTCAGGTACATAACAGTTACATGTTTGCTATTTCCCCTTGTGATGATGAATCAACACTTTGTACAAGAACAACAAATCACCAATGCTTTGAAGTGTTAAGAAAACCAGATGCATGCTTACAACTTCAAAACTGACTTAGAAATCAGCAAGGAAGTGAGATTCTCCTAGATCACTGGATCCATTGGCCTCAGCAGGGTAGCCCCAGGTCAAAAATAGCCTAGAACTTCAAATCTGAAGCATCATCAGAAATTACTTCAAATGAGGGCAAGCAAGGGGTTAGCTAAAAATTCAACACTGTTGCAGTACTGTCTAGTATGAATGTAATGCCAGTCCCAGTATCTTATCTGTATAGCTAAAGAACCTGCATATGCCAGAAGGACATAAATAAACCTTAGTCTAACTTAAATAAAAAGCATCCTAAAAGTGGCTTGATTAACCTGTACATGATATTATCTAAACTCTTGGACAAAAAGAAGTCATTCCCTACAAGGGAAGATCCATAAAGGACAGCAATTACCCAAAACAGTCCTGATATTACCAATGAACATGCCAGCTTTACCCATAACCCACTTTTCTGTGAGACTAGGTCATCAATCCCAAACCATCATGGTTTACCAGTGATACACAAAATGCCCTCAGTTGGTGTAGATGGAAAGCTGTGAATATGGATGGAAGAACAGACACAACAGACAGATAAATATGACCATTCACAACATATGTGCAAAAGTGTAGATATAATAATGATGATAAGAAGGAAAGCTTGAATCAAATAGTGTCCGCAATCTCTTACAACCCTAGTAAATCCAATACAGAACTATCAAATGTTACAAACAGTAACCAAATAGTATGTAAAAGGATTTTTTAAAAAAAATCTCTGAAAATAAATTGGAACATCCTTGAAACTAAAACATTTGCTTAAGTTGACAGAAAAAAAATGAGATGATGAAGTGGCTCAGTCGTTAAACTATTAGATTTGTTATCAAAACAGTTTATTTCTGGCAATGGATCAGCCTGGATTCAATTCCTGCCAATGCATCAGCCATGATTCAATTCCTGGCAATGGATCAGCCTGGATTCAATTCCTGCCAATGCATCAGCCAGGATTCAATTCCTGGCAATGGATCAGCCTGGATTCAATTCCTGCCAATGCATCAGCCTGAATTGACTACCATTAAGGTACATGTGCATCATCGGTCAAAGCATTTAACTTGCCTCAAAATGATATAATTTTTACTAGAACTGTGCCATAAAACTCCTTTAAAAAGTTTGATTTATAACTTGTCCATCTGCTAATGCAGGCAAGATCAAAGGCATCTTCCCCAAGATAGCTGACATTTAAGGCATAACTGACATAGCTAACATTAAAGGCATAACTAACAAAAATTTTTTTATATGCCATTTACAATCTAACCTGACCACAAAGCAACCCCAAAACATTTACTTTTGGTCTTACATTTAAACTCACACCTTCTTAAAAATAAACAGTTTGAATTTCAGTATCCAGGTTAACTATAGGACAGTATCTCACTAAATAAAAATCAATATTTTAAAATACATCCACTGGGAGTTCAAATGATAATATTTTCGCTAGCATGGGCTACAAAAGTGTTATTAAAGCAACTTATTGCTGTGTACACTATTTGCCCTGCAAACTATGAATTATGATCACATCTGAGAAACAAATAGATGCCCGGGTGATGGATAAACACAAATTGAAGCGAGCAATAAACTCTTTCCTTAAATTTTCCAACAGAAGCGAGCAATAAACTCTTTCCTTAAATTTTCCAACAGGACATCATATATAAAGGTTATTTTATTACAAAGCAAACAAACACGTAAACTGACTTTGGTATATTTTAAGTGTGACAATTTTTCTTATGAAATTGGCCCACATAAGGAAGTCAAGTTTGGTTTCTTTGGGTTCTTTTAAGTGTGCCGATTTTCTTTTTTTAAAAATAAAGTCAGCTGACATAGAGAAGCCAACAATGATTCCTTTTTACCTGTATTAACAGGAATTTTTTCGAAATAAATTGAAACAATGGAACTGTTTTGAAAGCAACACAATCTAGAACTTTGAGCACACATATCGATATAAGGCTATACAGTTAATTAATTTTCAGTAGTTTCATCTATATGTTCCCAATCCATGGTTTGTTTTATTTTCCTATAGCAAGAAGCATGTACTACATCTTGTGGGGATAAATGTACTTCAACTCCGTCTAGCATTCTCTATAGGTTGGAATCATAGCTAATAAGTAGTAAATGCGTTGTATACGTATTTTTCTAGTCATTAAATTGTTATTTCTTCTTTACACTTGATAATTTTTTTGTTCTTTTTGAGCGAGTATAAAAACTTTTAATTGTGTAATACAAATCTGATGTAAACATAAAAATGATGGAGTATGACAGGAGACCTTTAACCCTTTCAACACTGCCGACCGAAAAAACAGTCATGGGGAAGTAAGTCTGTAAACACTATGGACCAAATTTTCAGCCTGGGGCAGTGTTCTTCTTTAAAGTTATAGTACCCGACTAAATAACTTTAGGGGTACCTCTAATAACTTTCATCTTGTAATGTAGGTGTTATATTTGGATTATCTCAGGAGTTTAGCTTGTATACAACTAGAAATATCGAACAAAGTAGGAACTTTTAACATGTTTTCCAAATGTTAAAATTTGTATCCAAAATGGCGGCATTTGAAGAAATTTCAGAGAAGAGTTATCAGAGGATTTCAATAATTTCAACCTGATAAATTTGGATGAAAATGAGAGAAGACATATGGAGAGACAATTGAAAGCATTTGTGGGTGACAGTGATGACGATAAAGAGGACTTTGAAGGTTTTGAACCAGAGGAATTGTGTGCTCCACTTGATTTTGTTTGGACGAAGCCGGAAAAACAAAGAGATTTATTTCAGTTTTCTGACAGAGTTGGGCACACCAGAGTGTTAGATGGCTCCAGGAAAGCTTCGGAATATTTTCAAATATTCTATTCAGATGACGTTTTTGGAAAAAATTGTCCGTTTAATGAACTTCAATGTGGCGATCAAACGTGGCAGAGGAGATATAGGTGTGAGGACAGATCTCACCATGGCGATCATTATAGTTCATTTTATAGAATCTTATATATTATAGACACCATGAAAGAAAGACTTGTGTTGCTACTGTGATTATTCACTAGTACATCAAAGGTCAATTGAACAAGTTTTGAGAACTTTCCAAGTTTTCTAAGAGGGAATAAAATAATTACTTGTATTTACCTGTTGTGTTACCTGTTTGTACCTGTGCATTTTAACAGTTGTAATAGATATGCACATTTTATTGAATTAGTCATAAAATTTTATTTTTAATTTTGATTTTGACACCTAATCCAGCCAGATATTTTTAACATTGGCAAAGTTATGTTGTTTCAAAGTCCACAAGTCATTTTGCTTTACAATTCCAAAGTTACTTAGTGTTGAGGACTCTGTGCCTACAAAGTTACTTAGTGATGAAAGGGTTAAGATTGAGTGCCTTACATTTTTATTTATATGTATAAGTCTTTTACAAGATGAATTAAGTGTTTTGGAATGTTAGTGCATGTGCAAAAATTTATGCTGACAATCCCTGGAAATGGAGGTCCTGCTTTGTTTTAGGACAGCAGTGACATGATAACTAAGTAAAAATCAGATGAACTATCAATAACAGGCTTAGGAAGACATTTTGGGACCATGTTTTATGCCTGATTTGAAAGCCAATACTGACTATGCCCTGTTCAAAACTTCATTTACTGAAAGATTAAAGATGAGAAATTGCGCAGTTCTGTAAACATCATGCCAGTATCATCAACCAAGTGCAATATAAAAGAATAAAAATAAAACAAGTACTAAAATGTACAACCATTGTCTGGGATCCAGAAGGGGTGAGACATGGCAATAAGTCAGGCCCAAATCCTACACTAAGGAATTTATGCAAAGCAACCACCCCAGCTAAAAATGTAGGCAAATGCACTAAATGATCACTTTTTCCTTAAATGCCATTTTACATCATCCTGCCTTTAATACCTCCATAGTTACAATCTGAGCAAGCCCTAGGGACATTCTCCAACATCTAACTGCAAGTGCCCCTGACCCCCCCCAAAAAAAATACCACCTAACCAAACCCTTTATCAGTATAGAACAAAAGAGATTTGACAAGGTGAAACTATCACATTCCAATAATATTATGATTTCTTTACATTTATACACCTGAAAATATCTTTTTATCTTAATTTTAAAGAAAACAAGCCTTTCCTACAATTAGAAATATACCTGAAATTTGTTAAGTTTGAAATACTCTTACAAAACTATAATTCTTGATATCTCCTTAATTCAAATTGCAAATTTAATTGCTTAAAGTTATGTAACAATCAAAATATAAGTAGCAAGTATTTTATTGACTTTATAACTTCCATCAATAATGATTGAATGAAATAATCCTGAAATAAGCAAACTGCATGCAAATATATATATATATATATATATATATATATATATATATATATATATATATATATATATATCATTACAATCAATTAGTGGTTTATTACTGAATTCATACCATTTCTGACCACTAAAAATTGTTAAATGTTCAGTATCTGCCATTGATAGTGCATATTTCTCTAATTATTTTTTGTTTTGAAAATGATTCTCATATCTACTGTGTAGGACCATTAGTCTGATATTGATTGTATGTCTGTCATACTGAGCTCAGGAAGCTTTTTATCTGAAACCTTTTTTGCTTTAATGAAGTTATCAGATTTATGTTTGTCTTGTGCAAAGCAGGGCTAGCTGGAACCAACTGGCAACATGTAAAACATGAAATACTATATGATCCTCATACAGTAGAATGGAAATCAGGAAAAAATTAAAATAAAAATAATTAACTGACCTACATGTATCTATCAAGTCCTGTGAGGACTGAAAAAGGGCACAAAAAAATTTTTTTTTAAATTTTGGTTGAAAGGAGATATCTGCTATATAATATTTTATATCCTGGCCATTAAGTACAGTATATACTTGCTTATACATCAGGTCCAAATGCAAACTGCACAGATTCTGATTTATGCCACACAATGCTTCAGTAAATCTGTGTCTTTGATGTTTGCATATGGACTCTACTTGTTAGCATTTAGATACAGTAGGAGCAATGAAAGCTACTTGGTGGTAGAATTCCAGGCAGTGTACACAACCACCAAGTGGCTGCTTATTTTTTTTTTTAAACTAGATTTTAGATTAGTCTATCTGGAATGTAACAACTAGTGAGCAAGAACAGTATGATTCACTTCACTTCCACACACTAATGGGAAAATATGATTCTCAAGTAAAGCAGAACTGGAGCTCTACATCTTTCTTATCACAAATAGTAACACCATTCTGGAGTCCATCAACCAAACAAAAGAAGAAAAAAAAGACCAGCCACTATTAAGCCATTCAGCCATGAAGATAGGTACACCTGCTTATAATAGTAAAACTGCAAACAACAAAGATCTTCATCTGCCATCACATAATGCACCTGCAGATCCCAGTCTATGTTGTTTGCTCCACTCATTACTCCTAATAAAATGCACAGCCCCAGATCTGCCCTTGCTTTGTGTGATGGCAGATCTATATCAGTGCAGTTTGCAGTTAAACTCATCTTATAAGTGAGTACATTTGGTCAAAGGGATTATCTAACACAGCTGGCTCAAGTTAAATCTGTATTCTATCAAAATTTGTCTAATGGTCTTTTATTAGAAGCTTCCCAAGATTTTCAGTCAAGAAGCAAGATTGTAGCCTCTTTAATAAAAGTTCAAAGGCTTAATGCAGAGATGCTCCTAGTAAAATCTATTACAAAATGAATAAGGATTCCACTACAAAAAATCATTAACAAGAATTATTATCTTTTATTTTGTTATGTGGATGTAAGGATAATGGACAGGTATATATCACATCACATGACTTTTCTTTTTTTTTCCCCCAAGGACTACCACAAGCTGTCATCAAACACATTTTTTTTCCAGAAAATTAATTTTCTCTATATGTTGTTGTTGTTGGGCTTAACACGCTATTCATGGCGGCCAGTATTAATGGTGGAGGAAGAAACCGAAATCACCGGAAAGAACCACTGACCCCAGGAGAAGCTACTGGCAAGCTTTCTCACCTATCAACATTTAATCCTAGACTGGAACTCACAAAGATAGAGGTGAGATGGCTGTGGACAGCGCTTAAGACCACTGGGGCCCCTTTTTTCTCTATATGTTATTTTATGCATAAATCTCTCTCTCTCTCTCTCTCTCTCTCTCTCTCTCTCTCTCTCTCTCTCTCTCTCTCTCTCCTCTCCTCTCTCTCTCTCTCTCTCTCTCTCTCTCTCTCTCTCTCTCTCTCTCTCTCTCTCTCTTGTGTGTGTGTGTGTCATTGCAATCCTCAAAGCAGTATGCAGGTGTATGTGGTACAAACACTATTATGTAAACTATATCCCAAGCTTCACCTAATTTACTGTATCCTGATTTTAAAAAAAGTCTTTCTACTCAATATGCAGTCACTTGCTCATAATGAAAATCAACAAAAATGAAGATGATAGTTGACACACAATCTGCACACAATGGGCAATCTGCTGCAATATCACCTCATTAATATCTCTATCTCACTCATTACTGGGCCCAATCAACATAACTGATGATAATATAAGCCTAATTTCCATGTGTGATCAAAATTAGATCCTAAATATGGTCTCCAGAGTGGTTACAAGATCAACCAATCAGATGAAAGATTATCTCATTAATATACATTAATCTCATTCATTATCATACCCATCCAAGATCCTGATGTTATAAGGAGTACATTTCATGGTCTGAAATATTTTACCCAGAGGAGTAAGGAGCTCAGCCAATCAGAGATAAGATCACCTTGTTAGTATGCATGGAACCTGCCTTTATCAAACTCATTCAAGATCTTAATGATTGATATAAGCCCATATTCCAAATCTGATTAAAATTGGATCATAAATAAAGTTCTATAGTGGCATACAGTTACTCAATCAGACAGAATATCACATAATTAATATGTATGCATTTTTCCCAATATTAAACCCATAAAAGATCTTGATTACATAAACATATATTTATAGTTTGATTGAAATTGGGTAAGAAATATGGCCTGTAGGAGAGCAACATGTTAACCAGTGTGCTACAAGATGATATAAACCCATATTCTCAGTTTGAAATTGGATCGATTTGGATGGATGATATGGCTAGGTGAGATGAATCAACACTTTACATCATAAATGATATAAATAGATTGTTTCTATATGCAGTTGGCAATATTGATCTTACAGATGACCTGATGGATTAATCCATTTTGATGAGTAAAGTGTGGAGAATCTGCAGGTTGTTGTAGAGAGAACCTCTCTACTGTGAGCAGGTCCATCCTCTGGTATTATCCTTGGCTCATTTACCAAATAGCTGGCTAGAAAGCTTGCTCTTGTGAGTCAATGAGTCCCTGGTTCTTTCTAGGGTTTTCCCATGTTTTCCTGGCCGCCATGTATAGCCTACCATGTATAGCCTACCTTGTTCGAAAAAAGGTGTTTAATCCTATAAAAACAACAACCACCAACAAGTGGGTCATATTTACTCACTTATAAGTTGGTAATTGATGCAAGTGATAAAGAGAAAATATTTAGTCTGATGATGGTACAGTCTGGAGGTCCTCAGGATTATTATTGTATTTTTTTTCTACATATATTCAATACCTGGCTTTGTTGGGCAGAGCCTATTTTGTATACTTAGTTTGTTTTGTTCTGGAAGCCATCTGTCAAGATGACACCTTATGACACAACTTGTGTGTGTGTGTATGTGATTTACATTTTTAACATAGTTTTAACAATTTTTCAGTCATATCCTACAATGTCTGCTGTGTGACTCTTTACAATGATGTCTAGTAATGGAACATCATGCCAAAGACATGTAGCATGATGTCCCACCCAGTCACATTATCCTGACACCTGGCTAACCAGTCCTAACACTAACCTCTTAATGCTGAGGCCAAGCGAGACAGCTGTTAGTACCATTTTTTAAAGTCTTTGCCATGACTTGGCCATGGTTTGAACCCATGACCTCCTGCATCAGAGGCAGACACTCTAACCACTAGACCACAGGAGCATTGAAAACTTCAACTGTGAAAATGATGCAAAAGTATAGAAAAGCAGGAAATATTTAAATTACTAGAACTGTTCATTTGTCTCAAAATTTCATCGATTATGAAATGCTAGGGGCCTGATTTATGTTACTGGGAATGTTGTTTCATACCAGTTTACCAGTATAGTGAAAGCTCTTTTTTACACAAATCCTTCTTTAGCCTTAGTATAATGCAATTTTTACATCTTACAGATCTTAAATTTGTTGAAAAACATAGCTTACATAAATAAATAGGAACAGCTTTTCTGGATACTTTATACATCAATTTTGCCTTTCTAAGAAATATTCCTTAATGTTTTATTAAAACCTTTATATAGTCATTGCATCCTGGAAGTTATCCATACAGTGATCTAGTATTAAATGGGATTCCCTCTGTTGGAGTCTTAAAAGCTGTCAAACTGTACCTGGAGTTTGTCTAGCCTTGCTTATTTTTTTTTGTGTTGTAAATAGTAGGGCTTTTGTTTTGTTTATATTTATGATCTTAAATGTTTTCCTTGCACCATACTTGAAGTTTGATGAGAGCATCTTTTGAATTTTATTTTCAAGTACAGCTTTGATTTTTGTATCATCTTTATAGGGGACAGTGGAAGAAATTGGAGATCCTATCATACGAGAAAAGTCATTTATGAAACTGTTTATGTACATCATTGAAGCAAGCTTTTGTGTGTGTGTGTGGTTTTTGTATGTGCATGTGTGCACTTGTTTTATATATCCTATGCACGTAGTTTATACAATGAACTCTTTTTTTTTACTTTAAATAATTTTAAAAAATGTTAGATACAACTTACCATGGCTGAATCGTTTCTAAAACATGTAAACTGTACTTTCTTCAAGTTGGAACTGATTCATACAAATTTATCATTCAACTGATATTCCATGCTCAGTATAAGGACTTGCCAATATTGTTAAAATCATATATCATCTTACAGACAATAATTCCAAAAGATAATTGTTTTGAAGAAAAAGCACAAAAGTCATATATACAACTGTATAGACATTCCAGAACCCAGGTGAATCTCCTCTAACATCTCTGAAAATAAACAAGGTTCCATCATGACAAAAAATGAGAATTCTTGGTACACTGGTGCCTGTTGAAAGTTACTCTAGGTGCATATGACACATCTATCATTACTGCTTGTTTATCCTTGCATATTTTTTTTTAAAGTAACAAAGACTTCACTGTTGCAAAATCTTGAAAAGCACAAATTTGGCAGCTACTTCACAGGTTTCCAAACTGGAATGGACAAAGTGGAAACATCTTCACTGTTGCCAATTGTCAAGTACACAAAATAGTCATGCCCTTGATCAGTCCAAAACAATACAAAATGAATGCAAGAAGGATGTAAGTGGGAAAACCATTGATTGCACTGAAGTACAAGTAATCATATTCTCATTTACTTAAAGATGATGCTCAATGTATGTACCATGTGACAACACAAAATGATGCAATGTATGCACCATGTAATGACACAGATGGTGCACAATGTATGGACCCTGTAACAGAATCCAGTTCCCAGTCACCCCAAGATGATGTAAATTAATATACCTTATTAGAAGGATGCAAGCTGGCTTATCAGTATCAGCAACTGATGGCCTACGCCAGCCAACAAGGAAGCCAGCTATTGTCTGACAGGAGATCAATCCTTTATGAACAGGAATTTATTAAGCATGATAGTGTAATATGTTGTATATACTTGCTTATAAGTCAAGTCAAACTGCAAACAAAAAAGATCCTGATCTACTGCAGCATAATTTACCTGCAGATCAGGGTCTATCTCTTGTTTGTTCTAGTGATTATTCCTAACAAGCTACACAGACCCAGATTCGCTCACACATTATACAACAGTAATAGTCTTTGCAGTTTGGGTAGGACAAGTCTTGTGAGTATTATGGTCAGGCACAGCAGCAAATATGTGCTTCACCCCTGTGAGTACCACAACACTGGCTGACTATCATTACTTTGATTTAAAGATTTTAATTTCACTAAACAGAGCTTGTTTTACACAAAACTACAGTATGGAAGAGTTATCATAAGTAATTTTATGTCCTGAATGATATTTTTCACTTTCTAAAATTTAGAATCTGTGATTTAATTGGTGAAAAACAAGGCTAACCAACATGACATTTATCAGTGTCCATCCGATTTAATTATTATATGCAGATCTTGATCTTCAAAATCAGATTGGACACCTGTTTTGAGACTAGGATTTTTGGGGCAAAAGAAGTGGTTTTGCCAGACAGGTTCAACTGTACAATGGACTTTAGAAAGTCTTACAAAAATGCACTGTGTAAGTATATCTAGCTAACTCAGAGTCTACCTTAGTAAAGTTAGACAAAGCAATCACTTGTGTCTATATGTCCATTGTTACTTATATCTATCTTTTGTGTATTATTTTCATGACAATGGTTATTATGAAGGTCATTTACTTAGCAACATTTGCTAAAATCTTATGATCATAGTTTGTACTATAAGATGAGTCATGCATCAAATGTGCAGATCTTTCAATCAATAATAAGTTTTAAGGGTAAGTTGTACTGTTAAGTAAACATCATATGATCCAACAAGGACAAAAGTTCTTGTGAATGGCAGTCATGGCTTTTCTGAAAACAGGCTCCTCCCTGATTTATTGGTGTCAATCAGCTGGTTTGTTTACTGATAAAATATTCTGAAATACTAACCAAGAATGATGATCAAAGCTTTGTATTGCATTTTCTCTATTTCATGTTAGCTTTGTACATAACAGAATTGTTATATGGAAAATATATTCTTAATAGCACCAGCGGTTTTGAAGAGTTAAATGAGGATTGATTCATTTATTTACTGTAATTATTCAGTGGAATTGCACTGTGATCTAACAGTCATTTAAACACTATATGGATATATACTAGCTATATGGAATTACTATAAATTCATTTAAATTTATTGGGATCAATAGCTATATTGGAATTACCTTGAATTCATTTATAGACATTTTGGGATTGCATCAATGATTTCTTCTGTACTGTTGACACATAAAAATAATTGACATCATTCATAATGTTTGGAAATCATTACTCTGAACTATTGGAATTGATATAACTTTTAGGATTTCAAGAATTCATTCACCATCCTCTTAATTTTAATTCTTTCACTTTGTATTTAAAGGGGACAAACACCTAACCTGCAAAATTTTATTGTAAATAGAAAGATATGTAGTAGTTTGCATATATAATCTATCCTATTTTTTTCTTTGCATTTATTGTATTTACACAAACATTTAATAATAAAAATGTGTTGAATTCCGAGATCAAATGGAAAGAACCTACCCCTCGAGTTATCTCCCTTTCATACAAGCAGGATGTGATGTCATTTGAGATGATTCCCATACAACTGGCATATAAATACTCAGTGTCAAGTAGAAATGATGTTTCAATGTGCAGCTCTGAATTGTGTGAATAAAAGCGGTTCCCGACAAATATTTTTTTTTTCTTCACATTTTTATAGGACACTAAAGGGTGATTTGTATGGGCGATCAAATTTAAGAGGAAAGGGATTTATGACCGAGACATTTTGAGCTTGAAAGTTTTTCAAAAGACCAGAGACTCTTCAGACTATTGGGTCTGAGCCAAAACGTTAGCTTTTGAAGCCTGATGCAGTGCCGACTCTTTTTTTTAAAATATTTTTCTACTCTGATAACAAGACAGAAGACGGGAAGCAATGCCGGTAAGTCGTAGTCAACATAGGCCAGGGAGCATCACAGGAGTCTGCAATTTTATCAATAAGACAGGACAAAATTTCTGACTACATGAAATTTTGTCGTGCTTTATTGATAAAACTGCAGACTCCTGTGGGAGCATTAAGGACTCAATAATTCAGGAGCACCGTCAAAGTTTCAATACCTGAACGTGTAATTTCAGCCAATAAAGTTTAAAACCTCAGTAGCTTCTGATATTTTATTTTGCCATTATACACATACATTCACACATATTTCTAGAACTGTCATAATTTTTCAGATTCATCAGTCAGAAGGAGAATAGATGAATCATGTGAAGGTTTCAGATGAGAAGGTCTTGCGAATCATGCCCACTTCACATGATGGTAATATTTTTATATTTTTTTACCTAGTATATTCTATACCCTACAGAAAAATCATCTATATGATGTGACAGCAGAGTCTAAAAGGACAAAATAATTTACTGAATAGTTTAGTTATTACACATAATTTCACAACAATTCAATCGCTTTATACATGGCTATGTGGTATTTAGTTTTAACAGATTGGTTTATGGAGCCTTGGAAGAGGTGGGGGTGTAACATGTGCGCGCGCGCTCTCTCTCTCTCTCTCTCTCTCTCTCTCTCTCTCTCTCTCTCTCTCTCTCTCTCTCTCTCTCTCTCTCTCTCTCTCACACACACACACACACACACACACACACACACACACACACACATATTTTCTCTTCCGAGAGCCACTGAGATTGGCAACAAATATTCCATTCTTGGTGGGACATTGAAACACATTTACTACACAAACACCTGTGTGGAAAAAGGGCTAAAATTATTTGAAAAAACTGTTGCCTGTTTGATATTTTAAATGTCCATTTCTTTGACAGCATTCATAAAATTCTGACATGTACAAGTCCATATCAATAGCTGTTGGTTTAATCCTGGCTATAGAAAGTGAAAACCAATTTCCAGCCTACCCCCCCAAAAAAAAAAACTGGCAAGAAAAACTCTGATCTGTAATATTAAATTGTTTTGACTTAAAAGAAAATAAAAAGAAAGAAGAAGAATTAATGAAACAAAAAAATGAATTGTGAAAGAAATCATAATCGATAGAAAAGTATAGCCCTCTCCCTACCCGGTTTATTGATTAGATTTTGTACTGCTATTTAGTTTGGTATTTAAAATTAAAGGTAGTTTATAATCATATTCCTGTACATCTTTCTCACACGAATTTCTGGTTCATACATATAAGGCTGGATGTTCATGAAATATTCTACTTCTGGATTGTCATCTACATCACTGTCATCACTGACGACATAAACATTCAAGTACAGCCAACTTATAGAATGATTGACTGTATTATCATAGGAGTCTGCAGATTTTTTTAATAAAGCAGGACAAAATTTCTGACTACATGAAATTACCTTAATGGTAATATAAAATAATTATTTTATAATACTGTTAGGTGATTTCATGTAGTCAAAAATTTCGTTGTGCTTTATTGATAAAACTGCAGACTCCTGTGCTATTATCAACAATGCCATCGTGTACAGTGTCTCAAATGATGTCACATCCGCTAATTGTTCAGGGGGAGGGAAGTGCGTTAGTTTATTCAAGACGGATCGGGAGAGATGATTGGTTTTTCATAAATTTCTTCGTAGCGAGTAAAAAAAAAAGAAAGGTACAAATTTTCAGAAAATGATAAATATATATATATATATATATATATATATATATATATATATATATATATATATATATATATATATATATATATATATATATATAGCAAATTATATAGGAGTTTGTGCAAATTTCAGTTTTGCATGTTTGACCCCTTTAAAGGAAATAACACCATACATACCTTGGAGTAACCTCAATGTTAAAGTTTGGGGTTCTATTTACTAAACTGGACAAAAGACAGGCTGGACAAAAATTGGTCCATTGTATCCTTTTCACATGTCTGATGCAACAAAAAAAAAAGGCTGACAACAAAAGACTTGTCCAAGTCAGACCAGTTTTAAACCATTTTCTATAATCTCTATCACACTAAAACCAAACCTGTACCACCCCTCAACAGCAATCCCACACCAACTAGAAATCAATAGCAATGTTAGAGAAAACTGCCTATTACTCAGGCTCTAATGAAGGCTCACAGACTGAATGCATGCACAACAAATTGGAACAGAGAAAAATCAACAAAACATTTGAGCTAAGACACAATCAATAATTATATTAACTATTTAGGATCAAATTTCAATATGTGTCAGGTATTTATTATTCATAAATGTTGATGCATAGTCGGGGGGGGGGGTCAGGAGAGAAACTTTCAGGCCAGGAAGATAAGAGCAACTATGCTGGTATGTCACTAAAATTTGGCTGCATTCCAAAACACATTCATCAGTCTCATTTTGTACTATTTGAAATTCTGATGAGGTATATAGAGTTTTTAAAACATAAGAAACAACCCAAATTAAATATTTATATTTTTCATTGCAAAAACATATTTAAAAAATGATTCATGAATTGCATAATTCCTCCTCCCTTCCAAATTCCATCCACCTACTGATGAGATACTTATATTTTGAATAACTTGTATATCACAGTCAACTTGCTGGCTACCATTTTCATGGAGAAAAAAAGATACTGTACTACAAATTGCAAAAATTTACTTTATCACTCCTTGGATAAAAAAGAAAAGTCCCTAAGTAATGTTATATACTGTCAATGCAATGTAGCATTTGTCAAAATATAATGAAAAATACAGATTGGTGATGTCACTGTGTTTTTAACCCCCACCCCATCCCATCCCACTTAAATCCATTTCCAAATTTATTGCAGTATGGAATAACATGTTAAATATAATCAGCCTTATCTTCAGTATTAGCATAATTCAATTGCTAAAATCAATATTGTGATGCAGACCTTTGATGATATTGCAAAACAAGGATCACATCATGATGTAACTTCAGGTTCTGCATGGGATGAGTCTAAGATTCGGGAATGTGGATATGTGAGAAAGCTTGCCAGTAGCTTCTCCTGGGTCAGTGGTTCTTTCCAGGGATTTCCTGGTTTCTTCCTACACCATTAATACTAGCTGCCATATATAGCCAATTGTGTGCTGAAAAATAGTGTTAAGCCCCACAACAACTAAATTCACTGATGATTCAGACATTACCTATTGAAAATCAAAGCATTTGCCCTGCTGCTTGATGTGAAACTTGTTAAACAATAACTTTGCATACTCACTTATAATATTGTGATAGCATAATGTGACAGAAGATTAGGGTAGACAAGTTTGTTCCTAGTAAGCAGTAGAGCAAACAGCAGATCCGATCTTTGCAGTTTGCCTTTAGTCAGTCCTTATATATAATATTACATCTCTCTAACTGGTGAAATTGGAGCTAGACTTACATGCAGTGTTGAGCCCTCATAAACTATTGATCAGAGTATGGCAGTGATGGAGTAAATCAAGACAATATTTACAGCACATGTTCAGGTCTGGTTAAAAATAAACACAGGTACAAACTTGACTAAAGAAAACAAATATCAACAGCATGGTGATAAAAAAAAATCCTTCTGCTTACACAATATGACAGCATACCTATTGTTTCCAAAAAAGAGCTTTTTTATTCCAAACAAGTGTGTGTGTGTGAGTGTGTGTGTGATTTGGATTTTTAACATAGTTAACAAATTTTTAGTCATATCCTTAGGATGTCTGTAGTGTGGCAGTTTATAGTGATGTCTAGCACTAGGGCATCATTCCACAGACATGTAGCAAGATGTCCCACAAGTCATGTTATCCTAACACCAACCACCAGTCATAATACTAACCTCTTATTGATGTGCACCTAGCTGGCAACTGGTAGTATATTTTTATGAGTATCTAGTATGACTCCAATGGGGTTTGAACCTGTGACCTCCCATATCTAAAGCAGATCAAAGTGAAAGAAGGGACACACTAGTGTATATGACATAATTAGACTCAAAGCTAGTAAAAGTTGTCTAAATTCAATCCCTCCCCATAAAATCACTGGACTTTTTTAACACCTATACAATTAAAAATAAACTAAATAAAGTGGCACAAATGGTTATACAAGCCACATAAAAAAAAATGTTTAAATGAATTATATCATAAAACCCACAAAGCAATTTTAAATATTTAAAATATATAGAAACTTTACAGCGAACCCACAGCTTAGGGAAAAAAAACTGTTAATGCCAGCACATGTGCTTCACTATAATTTAAACATGGAGGTGATGTACAGGACACTTAAGGAAATGACCATATAATCTTGGGGGATCCAAGTGCATTGGATATTTTATTTTCCCTTTGCACTTGAGGTAATTTTATTTCTAACAAATATGATGGATATAATTAGTTCTTTTGTTCTATTAATAAAATCATGATAAGTTTTGTTTCCAAGCTATGTGGTAGATGGTACATTTTTTTTTAAACAATATCTCCGCCTTTCTTCACCTTTCTTCACCGAACAATGGTTCCTTACCAGTATTCTGTACAAAGCTTTTCAACATGCATGTTACCATGCTGAAAATACAACTGGCAGGAAGTAAATGCTTGTCTAGTTCATTTAATAATCTCAGACACAAAAAAAATTATACCAAAGTTTCATTCCACCCACACTGCACAAATTCCACTGATGCCAAATTAATGAGATGGACTGCAAAATGATATGCAGTATATGTAGGTAATTGCAGGATCAATTGAATAATGAAAGTACAGAGAAAACCTGTGCATGCACAATGAGAGAGCTGTAATACAGTAACTTGTATTCTCAACCATACATGTCACAGAAGCTGTGAGAACTTGACTTTCACATCTCTTTACCCACTAAATCATGTACTATGCCAAATTGTGACAGGTGACTTGGGAGAAAATAATGGAACTGGAATGAAACAACCATTACAGACTCCTATTGCAATATGAAATATTTGAAGATCATGCAAATTTACCATTTATGCAATGCTATTCCTGATTATTTGAATGATGAACCACTGAAGGCCCTGTTCCTATTGGCCCAAAAAGCAGTACCCTTTAAAAAGTATGTTATCCTTGACTTCCCCACTCACCTGCATAAAAATCATAAATTACAGTGACCATTCACAGTACCACAAAGGCACAAATAATATTAAAATAAACCTGTAAAATAACTGTCAAAAATATTCAGCTCTTAATGACATGATCAGAGTTAAAAGAACTTCCTTTATCACTTTACTAAAATAAATACAGCATTATGCTCAAGCCCAACATATCTGGTAATATTGAAAAATAATTATATACCCAAGTTTTCATGACCTGATCATCATACTGGTTGAAAGCCTTCCACCTCCACAAGATGACCACATTAAGTTTTATCTTTGAAAAACAAAAACAATCAAAAATACAAAAACTAGACTTACCATTTTGCCACTTGCGCTTTAAAGCGCAATTTGATAAGAAACCCTTGGCTGATTATGCTGGCATTATCATGAAACCACTATAGGAACATTGGGACTTAGCTGAGTGACCCAAAGATGTCTATTGATTGGATAGCAGAGGATCTAAAAAGCAGTTTGATTGGCTGATGATGAGGGAATGTCTGCATCAGCAACCTGTTCTCATTTTCATTTGCAAATCAATACTTGCTCAGATCAATAAGCTATTATACTCACTATTCCACTGGGTCTTTTGTGTGACTAAAACACAGCACAGCAAGATTACCATTTATTTCTAAGCCATGTGAAGTTAAAATCTGTTTTAAAACCCAAAAGAAATTCACTTGCAATATTTTAAAACAATGAGCAGTTCTTCATTATAGTATCTTCCATCTTTGATTTCTTCACCCAGCACAAAATGGAAGAAAAGAAATAACATTATTTATGAAACCTTTGGATAGTACTCTGATAAATACATTTACTAAAATTTTTAAAAATTATTTGACATTACTTGCACAAAAGGGTATTCCCTGAGGTATAAACCTGCATCCTTAACCAAACTTTCTCTTTATTACCTTATTAGGAAAACAAGGGGGGGTTGTGATGCCCCCTACCCCCACACACAATCTACATAAAAGGATACAAACAAAATGCAAAGGTCAAGTTGATTACATGATACTACCAGTTCCATGTTTAATACTCCTTGATGAATACAACTTAAATGTTCTTACAGAAACATTTTTTTCTTCCAGTCACAGTGACCTTCATCTTTGATCTTTGGACTAAATACATAAAACTTATTTCATACCAAAAGTACCATCTACAAAGTTTTGTCCATATTTGTGATATTAGAATGATTGTTATATGTAGATGATAGGTTTCTTCTTTCAGTCACAAAGACCTTTGACCATTGGGCTTCAAAATCAAAAGGCTTCATCAGTATTCCAAGAGCAGTCCAGGCAAAACAATGTGGTTATGTAGACATGATCCTATTGTGCAGAACCAATTTTTATTCTTTAGTCAGTGCCCTTGACTTTTAACCTTTTCAATCCAAAATTAACATGGTTCTTCCTTAGCACACATGCAAGCTACTGACAAAGTTTATTAATTGTAAATGTGCAGAAACAATTGTTTCTCTTCCAGTGACCTTTACCTTTGATCTTTAAACCCAAAATTAATAGGGTTTGTCCTTACGTGGTAAATCATCTCCTCCATGATTCACCTCTTACAACATGCAGAAGGGACCAGCATGCCTACTCTACCTCTCCAAACATAATGGCTAACAGTTTGGTCATCTTATAAAATGCCCAGATGGAGAAACTTGCCTGACCCTAGTAAATATTTTCTTACAACCATCAATCAATTGTAACCTAATATAAAGGTGAGGTAGCTTAATTTCTGCTGCAACATTACTGATACAATATTGATCTACAAGCTGCATGCAGGCCAGCCCGGACAAGTGTGAAAGCACAAATCTAAGATTAACTTAATTGTTTGTAGCATGGGTTGGGTTGCATGGTTTTCTTGGCTGATAAATCAATAGCACAAAATCCTGAAAAAGTCAAACAGGATGTCATTGCTAAAGATCATAGATCAAAGTTCTACAAACAGGATACAGGCATGCTAAGCAGCCTTTGGCATGTCTCTGGGATTTAACAAGGAGCTCAATGATTTGATGTACTGAAGCATTACCTGATGCAGACTCATGCAAAACACCAAGATTTAATGAAGTAGCATTGAAGTCTAAAAACAAATTGATGACAAATAAAGAGAAAAACTAGACATAAAAAACTGTGAAAATTGCATTAAATCTGTTGAATTCATCCAAGATGGTAAAGTCTAAACATTTTCATTTTATTATAGCTTTTTATTTTTTTAGAGAAAAAAAATGATTTTTAACAAAATTAAGTATTTCTTTCAGGAAACATCAATAGTTATTACTGTTTTATTACATAATTTGTATTATGTGGAAATGGTAACCCATTAGCATAAATTTCTTAAATTTTATATGCTATATTTGACAAATGATTCTCATTTTCATTCTACACTTTTGAAATATTACTTATAATAGGCATACTCACAATAAGTAATTAACTTTATTCATCTCTCCATAAAAGTATCTTAATTTGCATTATATCAAAATTTATACTTTCAATTCCATAGTAATAAAAAAGATTTGTTTCCTCTCACATAAAATGTATATTTTATAAATGTATCAATCTCAATTTTGAGTTAATGTATTCTAGAATCAAAGAAAACAAAGTGGTCTTATTACTCTTAAATAGCTGTCAAATTTTTAAATTAGTTTTCCACACCTGTAGTATCATGTACATCAGGAGAAGGCAGGCTTACAATAAGTACCTCCTTTGATCGAACATTTAAATATTCAAGTCTATTTTAAAATTTTGATGAAATTGTCACTATGTGTTTACTTATTTCTTGCTTCAGATACAAGTACTGTGTTTAAACATCAACCTTCCCTAATGAAATCTAACTATTCATGCAGTCTGGTCAAACCCTAATGAAATCTAACTATTCATGCAGTCTGGTCAAGCCCTAATGAAATCTAACAATTCATGCAGTCTGGTCAAACCCTAATGAAATCTAACCATTCATTGTGGCCAAAGAGGTATGTCCCAAACCAGATCACTTTTATGTTAATCTGGTATGTTGCCAACAGTGTTTAACCTTGTAAGCAAAGTACATCTTTTGGCCTTCCTCATAAGGAAGTCATAATGAAAGGCATGGAAAACATTTGCAAACTGTTTTCATAATTTTTGTAAATCAGTTTGGCATCAGATGGTTCATCTCAGAATCTTGTGAAATACTGGCAGAAACTGGAAATATAGCAGACACTGCATGGGTCAACTGAACAGAATTTTTCCATTGGGAAACTAACATTGAAATCACATGACCATACAGAACATCAACTGCCCCTCCACATCAAATAAAAATAATTATATTATCATATTAAATTGAGGTATGCTGAAAACATTTTTGTCAAAACAATGCAACATACTCTGCATCTGAAAATAAATAAACTTCATGACCTCCCAAAAATTTTATTAATATCAACTTTGGAAAATTGTATTGCCCGGGGTGGGTCTATGGCTGTTGCATTAATACAATATCCTCAAATCCCACAGGTGACAAGCCAGCAATCCTGGGGCTAAATCCACCAAAGTAAGGCCTGCAAATTTTGTTTATTTTATGACATATCTGTGCTACCCATTTATGGCAGACTGCTCACCTACAAAGCACATGGCAATACTGATTGGCAGATGAATGGGAAGTACCCCTAGGACTACTTTCTCATCACTGTTACATCTTTACCTTAACTGTATCCAGTAATGATGTAATGAGACTGTGGGTGCTTCCAATGTCACCTTATTCAAAATAAAAATCTTTGCCATGGAGTTAACAAAAGCCATTAAAACTATAATTACATGAACTCACATAAAATTAAAAGATATCTTTTTTATTACCTTTATATTTCAGACATTTTACAGATTTAACATTTAAACCATTTTTAATTATCTTGTAGTTCCTCATGTTTACTTTTGGTTAGAAGTGTTTATCTTTTGTGCAATTCTTCCTTTTTTCATTTTTTTAAACTTTACTTTTATTTGGCATCAAACGATGTTTTAGACTTCTACAGTTCCATTAAAGACCAATACAAAAATAACACAAATTAAGAAGAACAAAATAAAAATTACAAAAAAGTACATGTACATAAAATAGTTCTGTCAACTTAAATGTTTTATCTTCCTGATAATTAACATGGAAAAGTCCTCTAATATGTTTCATAATATTTAGTTACAGATAAAAAATGGCATCCAAATTTATCTTTAACCAATTAATGACTATACTTTTCAAATATTGATCTAATTGTTCAACAGAGTAAGACTGATTATTTGGTAACTATTTTATAACACAATCACAACATCTGTTGAATATTTTTAATGAAATTGCTATAAATGAAGAACAAAGTCCCAACATTGTTGTACCCTACAGCTTTTGCTGAACCTACTTCCCACAAAAAGCTGATTTTTTGTAAAAATCTGAAATTAGGTAACATATACAACAAATTATAACAATGAATAGTATGGAGAACTTTGACTTAGATTTAAAAATTTCCTGATTTAATTCTCTGTAATGTTGCCCTTCACATTCCACAAAAATGTATAAATGCAAATAATTTAAAAATGAATACCATTGCAAAATGCAACTGCTTTGCACAGTAAACCTATAGTTACCTCCCTTATCTTACCAAGACATTTTGACATGTATGTATGTATGTATGTATGTATGTATGTATGTATGTATGTATGTATGTATGTATGTATGTACATCAGCACAATCCTGGCTTTATAACGCCAAGTAAGTTCAAGTATAAAAAAGGGCACACAAAATCTTAGGTAAATGAGTAAAATCCTTTAAATACAAAGTCAAATTCTTTTCTAAAAACTGCACATTTTTAAAAGGCCCAAGACCTCACAAATTGGAACATGGTTGCCTATATCATTAGTCACTTTTTATAACATGGAAAGATGTATCAGTCCTATTTTATGTCCAATCCCACATGCAGATCAGTAATTGACTTAATATTCATATTTACTTCTGTGCAAATGGGTTGCATTTGGCTGTAAGTTAAAACAAGAGACACAAGTGACTCTGATGTTGCTGCTCACCCTGCTTGCATAACTTAATAGATGACCATTTCACCAGGTAAACCTCTTTAAATAAATGGTCAAATGTTACTATTTATACTTGCTATGATTGGAGTCCAACTGCAAATTACACATACACAGATATGCTGTGACATAATGTGCCAGCAGATCTGGGTCTGCATATTTTGTTATGAGTATTCAGTTGAAGACACAACATAGACTCCAATTTTCCAATGCCTTATGCTACGACAGATAAAAATCTTTGTTTTTACAGTTTGATTTAACTTATAACTATATGGCAAGTTATTTAATCTGGGTATAGTACTGTAAGAACATAAACCAGAGGTAACTATCTCCAAAACTTCATATCAGTCAATTTAACCTATTTATACAAGTCTGAACAATCTTTCCAAGGATGAAAGCATCAAATTCATGACTCAGAACAATGTATGCCTATATACCAAGTTTTATCAGAATAAGAGAAATATAGACTCAGTAGAAGATCTGAGAACACCCAAATACAAGATTATCTCACTAACGTGGGCCAATAAAATTTGTCATTATAAAACATATGTAACACATAGTTCTAATATTAGTACCCTTAGTCCTACCTTGTGGATATGGTACTAACATGAGGCGATATGTGACACTGGAGCAGCCGGTTGTGATTCACACCCAGCTCTTTTTTAATATAAAAATTTTGAACATGTTCTTTGATATATAATTAAAAAAATTGAGAAGTCCTCTTTTTTAATACTGGACTTATCGCAAATCATTGTAGAAATAGTGGTAAAATCTCTACCTTTCTTAACTGATATTTTTGTTTTGGTCGTCCGCCATATTAGTTCAAATAATGCCTACTTCCGTACTCAGCCTTGTTTGTTTGTGTGATATATAAGGATGTTAATGGCTTTTTTAAAAACATAAATATATCATAGCAAATTAAATACGGTTTACTGGTGACTTTGAAATTCCATCAAGAAGCAATTATTTTCTCAACAAAAAAATGTATTCTACAATTTATGCAAGTATCCATTCTTCAATCTTCTCATATGTCATTATCAAACTAATATCATAGCGTAGGATAGTCTGGCAAGCCTTATATAGAAAAAGGACTCATCCACTCTAGACCACTGTTGACTGACTGCCAAAAGATGCAAATCACTTCATAAATATGCATGGATCTTGCTCATCATCAAACATGCCAGAACACAGGCATTAGCTCATACTCAAAATAAGATCAGAAATATAAACATTAAATGCACCAGTTTTGCATGAATATTTTCAGTGAGTCACAATTTTTGTCATGATTTTTTTTATGTTTAAATGTTCATTTACCAAAATAAAACAGCAGTGTGGAATTTTAGTCTGGATGCATTCATTTAAATTTCAGGTGTACTTGTATTACTGCAAATTATCAATTAAACATAAATTATACAAGGGATTGGCTGTGATTTTGTAATCCAATTCAGCTGACAAAAGAAGCAACTCTAGCCTTTTCAACTGCAAACTTGTTATTCAAACTGAAATAAACTGCCATCTGAAGAAAATGACCTCATTTGGCTATTTGCACTAGAATCAAGTAAATTATATTTAGTCAAACCTGTCAACAAGTCACCCATGGGGTAATGCAAAACCAGCCTTTGTACATGGATGACATATATATATATATATATGTGTGTGTGTGTGTGTGTGTGTGTGTGTGTGTGTGTGTGTGTGAGTGTGTGTGTGTGTCTTTTCACATTTTAATAATGGTTTTGAATAATTGTCATGCACCAATTATCATTATAATTGTTATTGTTATCATCATGTTAACAAAACTTTTATGTGCACTACTTAATTAAAACATATAATACTTAACTAAATAGCTGTCACCCACATTTATAATCGACACCAAATTACTGTATCATGCTCACTTTAATCCTCATATAAACCAGAGCATTGGTGATTTAAATTTTGCTTTGTTTTCTGCATCATAATAAAACAATAATATTACTACAGATTGATAACTAACATATGACTTCAAAACAGGCAGACTCTTTCATCAGCCAACTTGCAACAGCTGTTCATGGTTTAAAAAAGTATCTAGATTAACCAGCTGCACAATGCATCCTCCACACACACAACCCCTCCACACACACACACACACCCTCCACATATACACACCCCATCCACACACACACCATCCACACATGCACCCTCCATACACACACCCTCCACACATGCACCCTCCATATACACACACCCTCCATATACACACACCCACTTCACATTCATACCCTCCACTATCTCTCTCTGAATCTGACAGACACCTTTCAGTTATATTGTCCAATGTGATTGGAGTATGCAATATATGGACAAGCAAGATGAGTGATTTTTGCACTGTAAACAGGTGACAATTCAATAAAGATAACATACATGTTTGTATATGGTACAGAATTGTAGGTCATAAAATTTGTATCACATCTCATTCATAAAAGATATTATAACTTGTCCATTTTAGATCATTAAAAAAACACCTAATTATGGGCTATTTATTTTTGTAGGAAAGGAGATGGCCTTTGTGTGTTGTAGGGTTTAACGCCATTTTCAGCACAAGATAGGCTATACATGGCAGCCAGTATAAATGGTGGAGGAAGAACCCTGGAAAGAACCACCAACACATGGGAATCTACTGGCAAGCTTTCTCAAATAACCACATGAACCAAATCTGAGACTTCTCATCACCTTTCAAGGATTCTGCTGTGGGACTGATTACTCCTTGTCACCATTCACTGATTCTAGTGTGAGACTGGTGCTTGGCACCATTCACTGATTCTCATGTGGAATGATTGGTGTTTGATGCTGCTCATAGCCTTTTGCCAGTTTTGCTGAGGGATTGGTGCTGGATATTGTGCCTCATAACCTTTCACTGATTCTACAGTGGGGTTGGTACTTGACAGTTGCTTCCCCTCTTCAATTCTAGTGTGGAAAGAGTGCTATTGGTGTTAACTTGCCATCATCATAAGACTTAAGTGATGTCGTGATTACATCCTATTTTACATTCCAACTTTATGCATAATTTTTTTTTTATATCCAAGTTCTAGATTTGTTTTACATTGTCAATTATTCATGCAACTTGCATATTCATTACACAATTAACATTTTTTTAAAAATGATGTAGCTAGGACACCAATGTTGTTACATCTGTTGTTACATCTTGTCCAACAACCTCCTAGCAATGATTTTACAGATAACTCCAACTTGACTACAGTTGAGCATCTAAATACATTTTTAAACTATTAGATAAATAGAGTATTCATAAGATCAATCCTGTTTACAAAACAAGCTAAAGAATTACATTTAAATGTATATATTATATAACAATGACACCTACATGGCTGCCATATTTTCAGAGTGTTAGTGATTTTGAAGGAATCTAGGTGTTTTGAGGTCCCATAGGGGGTTAGTGCAGGATCTAACAAGATAATGTCCATTAAGAATAAGTTGTCTTTTTATAACATCTTTTCTTTAAAGTATTTAATAAACTTCCAAAACCAAAAAATGTTGGTACCTAGCATTGTCCATTATTATCACCACACAAATGTGCTCAGACTCACAAAAACACAACCACATAAACATTTTTAAAAATATCAGGTTTGTCTTTAAAAGCCGTTGTACAGTGGAATATTTTCTCAGTATGATGCATGCAGTCATTGCAGCTCTCAACAGTTGGGGGGGGGATACATACCTCATTTATGTTCATTTTGGCACTCATTGGCAACTGGATGATACTATTGTTCAAAGTTCCCCAAAGATCTTGCTGAAGTTTTTCAGCATTGAGAATGATATTTCTCCATCTGCACTGCTCCAAACAGCAGCAAACATGCTGGGTGCTGTTGCTTGGTAGACAGATGTCCAGAGTGATTAATGTTGATATAGTCTTTACAGTGTGTATGTGAAAAATAAAATGCTGCTGTATTGTTAAAGTCAACTCCATCCTGGAAATGAAAGTTAGTTTTCCAGATGGCTCATCTTTTCCTCTGTCACAGGTGTATTTTTACATCTACACTTAAAAGAATAAACACACTGGTACACTATTCCAACAAATGAAATAATCATGTTTTGCATTTAATATATGGCATAAAATCTAACTTCAAAGCAACATTGATAACAATGGCTAAAACATCTTCATTCAAGAGAATGATGAGGAATAATGTTTGTTCATCAACATGCATCTCTCTGATTGTACTGAACACAAATTAATTGGGCTTGTTCCACTTTACTATGCAAATCAACCTAATGGAGTTTAATCAGCCACATCAGTGTTCAAAAGACTTGACACAGGGTCATCCAAGCTAGTTTGTCAATTAGATACTAGTAATCTGTGAAATGGTGGTTGCTTACTCCAACATTATTAGCTGTATAAAATGCCCCAAGAATGTTTTACTGGTTTCTAATCCAACCATGTATTTACTGTTCATATTGACTGTATAGTCTACATATACTATACACACATATGGTGGTCAAAAACAAAAAAAGTCTTTTGTTTTCTTCCTAGGACTTTTGAAATCACATCTTTTCCAAACATATCCATGTTGGAGCATTTGGGAGTCAAAAATCATATTTTTCTTGTAAGATCATGTAATGGACGGTCTGTAAAATAACACTAAGCAACTGAGATGTGAACCTAAATAGCACAAAACAATCGAGGTGTTACACATCATACAAGAATGTGAACATTGTCTTTTTATTTTTGCATTAACTAGTTGCATGAAATCATCTTCAAGCCAATGAATAAAAATGGTTTTTATATTTAAATGATCCAACTATGATGAAACATGGATATATAGGACATTTGAAATGGTGTAAATGTCAAATCTCTACTACATAATCTGAAATTAGTGTGACATTTACTCATGCTGACTGTAACAAACTCTGTTCATGGCAGAATTTTTAATTTGCATGTACAAATATCCATTACCATAATTGTATGTTCTACCTAGATGGTACACAATCTGAAGCCACCAAGACTGCTTCAAAAGAACACAATTCTTTGATTACTTTGATTATTGCATGGGCATAGCTGACTCCTTATACCTCACACACACCCCATGTTAAAGCTGCCATGTGTGGGATGGTTTACAAGGAGTTAATTTCAAACAAGGGCTGCAGACCAATCAAATACAGTTGACAAGAGGGCTAAATTAAAATGAGGGAATGATGTAAAATTAAGCCAAAGAGGCACCATTTGAATAGGAACACTTCATTAAAATTTCATTGCGCTGAGAATTCTGAAAAAGTAGACACATAAGTAGGACTCACATTGCAGTGTTCTAGGAAAAGAAAACTGCTTAAATGAATTCTAAAGAAAGGCCACTCCAAGATTCATGATCACTTGTAAAGGGGAATTGGAATACAATTTAACTCATTAACCCCTGAAGGTTTTTGTTATTTTCACCTGAAATGGGAGCTGGAAACACATTTTGAGGGCTATTTCTTAATGTGTCCTAATACATCAACTTCCAAGAGATTTCCAGTCTTTTTTCCAAATGCCCATCTTATCCTACATTTTGCAAAGGTTCACCTGTCTGTGCAGTTCAGACCGGTCTGCCTTAGATCTCAAGCCAAAAAATCTGGCCAAAAATCGGAATCCCATTGCAGGCAAATTTTAGGTGGAAAAAAACAATTGGGTTAAAAATATGTTTTTCCCTCTGTATTTTGTAGTGCAACTAGAATGTGCAGATTTGGTATTTTTTTGAGCTACATCTACCCACCTTTCTATAACACCACCCACTTTAGTGCATTATACATGACCTTGACACTACAGAGCATAGCAGTAGGCTGCTACCTCAAGGCACCAGGGGTTAATGAGTCAAAGACTATGAATGGTATGATTGGCCAAATTTTAAACTTGATATGAATTAATTAGATTGCATTATTTTCAATTACTGTAATTATGTTTAATTCACTTATGACATATTTGTATTTATTAGATGCTTCTATTAGTGTGTGTATTTGCATAACAAGCCTAGTTAAACCCTGAGTTGGATATATATTTCTTAATTCTTATGATGCATGCAGTATGAATAATTACTTCCATATGCTGAAGGTTACAGTGCAGGAATATATCAATACTTAGCTGGTGTATACCTGTTATCATATTCACAGAAGCAACATTATTTTTATGTATAGCACAAGGTGTTTATGAGCTATAGAAGCAGAGATCGGTGCTTGTGCATAGGACCTTGTAATACTGGTCACCATTAACCTGTGAGCTCTGAGAGAGTGATGGATTCCTGAAAGATATGGTAGGTATCCAAGAAATTATATTCCTTGCTGTTTTCCTTTGGAAGCTTACAGGGTGCACACACAAGGCAGTCCAACTGTAGATGGAGGAGACAGAAATGAAGGCACGGATGGAGAAAGAAGTAGAAAGAATAAGCAGGAAGAAGTACCATGAAAAAGGAAGGAGAAGTGACAAAGAAAATAGGAGGATGAGTTGGAAACAGAAAATTGAAGGAAGGAAAGATAAAGTTTAATGCAGATGAGAAATAGGACCATCAAAAAGAATAGTGAATCTCACATGCAGAATGGTATCCCCAAATGATGAATTAACTAGTTTAATGGGAACTGGATTAACCAGGTCAATTACTATGTCAAATGTACTGAGCAGAAATTGAAGTCTTTATGAATGTATTTATTAATCTAATTGTTTACATTTTTTAAACATTTTTACTTTTCTATAACATTTTATCTATGGAATCTTGAGTTGTAATATGTATTAGGATGTCAGCTCTGCTGGTGCACATCTTCTGCAGTATTATTTATAGAACTGTAGTGGATCATGACAGTAAGTAAGCTTCAGAACAGAGATCTCAGAAACGCTTAATTACCTTATTTGGATGCACGTTTTTATGGCGAGGAGGAAACTTTTGTGGCAAATAAATGTTCTAATAACTATGAAAACTGAAGCTTTTATTTTAGTTTGTTTCTGACTTCCTTGATTAAAGGTCGCTGCTTGCTTTGATGAAGGTACATTAGTTATTGAAGGCACCATTAAAGGCGCCCCGCCAGACAAAACAAACACTCATTTGCCGCAACAACAAATGAATTGTAGAACATTGACACAATTTTTTAAAAAATTTCTCAGTATATATTGGTGCTTCATGGGTAATCAGTTTTCATTGAAGTTGCAGCAAGTCTATTTTGGGAGGGGTGTTTTTTTTTAAATTGCTTTTGTGTGGTTGATTGTAGTTTTTACATGTTTCTGCCTTCAGAGGCTTCAGAGGCAGTAGATTGTAGCTAGTCAGTTGCTAGGCTAGTTTGATTATATTACAGCATACAGGATCAAGGCCAGATATTAGCATAAGAGGCTTAAGACCTAGCAATTAGCTGTTAGGTTGGTTGGTCTATCTAAAATAAGGATTTGTTTATGTAACAATTGATTCCAGTGCATTTTTATACCCAGTTTGCAGCTTCATGTCATGGTGCCTTTGAATTTTTCCATTTCTAAGCTAAAGACTGTAAATACCATTTTTATCACCCAAAAATGTTGTAGCCAAAAATATGGCCACAAAGTATTTTGTTGCCAATATGTAAAATATAATTGCAATTTGTGACATTGGCTAAGCCTGGCACAATCACTGTTATTGATTTCATTTCTGGTTGTTGCATATAAATACTACCTAGGAATTCGAAATCAAGAGACTTAGACAAGTGTTTTGTAGTTAAATGGAAAAAAGAAGATTTCAATGAGATTCTGAACTGTGCTAAAGTACCTATAACTAATAGGTGCAACTGAAGCCAAGTGTAAGAAAGTATTTGATTTCTGGCTTAGTTCTGACTGCAACTTTTGCTGGCAGGACTGCAACATTTACTGGTGGGATTCCTATATTTACCAAATTATGAGTCTTGGTCTCCTAGTTTTAAAATCCTAGTGAGACCTCTGTCAGAAATATCTTTTCCTTGTCCTTAATAAATTACCATTACAATATCATTCTCAAACATATAGGAAAAAATGTAAATGGCATTTAAAAATTGAACAAATACATAACATAGGACAAGAACATCCGGCATCAACAGCAGCTGGAAAATACACATTTTGTGACATTTTGTAATTTTTCCAAATTATTTTCAGGTAAAATGCTAATTTAAATCTTTCACCTGTTTATGACTAAAAAGGCTCTTTTCCATGTTTTGAGAAATATTCAATGAAAACAATTAAAAGAGGTGCAACAATGGTAAAAAATACATCTACTTATTTCTCTGCCACTCTTCCAAACCAGGTGCTTTGTGTAGGATCTGAGGCACAGAATTTTCAATTGGAAAAAAGATTAAGAAAAACCAATTGGTGTTTTCTTTTACCATGAATTACAATGCAATTCTTCATTTCCACTCAAGGTGAAACAGCCTGAAGCTGAAAATTTTGGTATAAATTATAATAAAAAAGTAAGATTTTGGCATTTAATAATTATGATGCCAAGTTGTTGGGGTGAAATGATTCAATCACTATATTGATACATCTATACTTTTACTGTAATGATACGCACATCAATACAAGAGATGGAGAATCGACAAAAACTACATTTACCATGTGCAATTTATTGCAGTCTTAAGAAGTTATGTATAATTATTAGTTTGCCTTGTTATTCTTTACATTTAGAATTCATCTGAAATGGTATTTGCAGTCACAGGTATTCATTTTTATTAGTACAAAAAAAAAGATAATTGAGATATTTCCTCTGATGATTGCTCTAGTTTTAAACTCTGGATTAAGCCAATATTGGCATAATGGAGAGATCTTCAAAGTACAGTAATTAATATAAAAAAAAAAAAAAATAACTGGAAAGCTGGGGAATAGTTTCAATTGTTAGGTGAATTCCCTATTGTATTAAAATCACTGTAGCATATCAAGTGCCTTTGAAGGCTGGGGTTGTGGAAATGACCAATATATAAATATATACCATTCATACAATGGAGCATTAATAAAATATAATTTAAAATTGTCATATTAGCGAAAGTCAATAAGTTTTGTTTTAAATTAAATTCGTGCCATTTATCATGGCACCAACAACTAGAAAAAATATGATGCAGAGTTTAAGTTAAACGCTGTAGCATTTGCCAAAGAAAACAGAAATCGTGCAGCAAAAAGAAAATTCAACGTAAGCAAGAAGATTGTGCGTGACTGGCGTAAAAAGGAAGACAAGTTAAGGTAAAAAAAAAAACAAGAAGGGAAATCGTAGTGGCAAAGCAAGTTGGCCAGTTCTCGTAGAGAATCTATGAAAATGGATTGTGGAACAGCGTGCTGCAGGTCATGGACTTTCTCGAGGCAAAGTCTAAGTTTATTGTAATACTGACTTTTATATAACTCTTAAACAATTGTATAATATTTCTTACATGAAGTTGGAAATTACCGAGTCACATGCAATGGCGGCGGTATCAAAGACGTGATTATGGTAAGTGCGGAGGAGCGACTTATACACAGAAGCGACTTATACGGCGGAAAATACGGTATTGCCTGTAAAGATAGAATCCATATTGTGAAATTTGCATCTTTTTCAAAAGGTGAAGTGATATTTCTCAAACGTGTCACAAACCGCAAGTGTTATCGTGTTCTAATTTATGTCATTTTAAATTTTTTGACCCATTAAATTCATGTTGGTAATGGTTAAACCTTGTGAATTTTTTTCTTCCATTTTACGTCTACCGCAATATAAATCTACACATCGTTCGATCGACATTGTTTTTTCAAAGTGTGTCGATCTTTTGTATTTGAAAAAAAAAGTTTACTTTGGATCAAACAATAAAATTAGAATGTATACCAGTCACCACAAAAATAAGTGACATAATACACAACAAGTGAAGTACATGTGCTAAGCTAACGAAAACCAGGAGGAATAATGTTTAGATGATTTCCTCAATATACTGTAAGTTATCCTGAAATTAATGTTACTCTGTGAGGAAAAACTAAAAGTACACTGATATGAAAAAATATGTATCCACTGTTAATCTTAGCGTGATTATTAATAGAGTATTCAACATGCCAAGCCACCCCACCCCCCTTTTCTCTATGCGTCGATCCCATTGTTATATTTGTTGTTTGTTATAGGTCCCTCGATAACTAGCGCCCTTGCTTATATCGCGGTCAATGTTTTTGGACCCCAATGTCCACGAGTTATCGAGGGAGTGGTGTATATATGTATTCTTGGTCACACTTTTTATGGCAAAATCATGTAGGCTGCATACACCTATCTCTCTCCTTGTTAGGCTTTGGAAAACCATTTCCAAATCCAATTAACCAAACACCCTCTTTCTGGTATCATGAATCACTTGTACATGAACCACAGCAACAAAGCTTAGTGATCACCATCTTAAATAATTACTTTTCCAGAAGAATATATAGCTTATTTATAAATATCAAAATGCTGCTAGTGGCTTTATCCAAAAACAATATGGCCTCAGACAGGGCAATAACATCATGGTTTATTTTTAGCACAAGGCTCAATTAAGTAAAAGTGCAATTGACTTGAAAACTACCCTACCTGTGGGTCACACAGTGAAATATGTTACACTTAACTTTTAATGGTGGTTACTGCTTGTTCTGATCCAGGTTAAGCAGTAACCATCAATCAGAAATTAATGTAGCTTATTCCCAGCAAGACAAACAGGATGTACTGGCAAAGCAACAGGGAAACTTCAGACAAGTCCTTAAATGATTTCTAAAGTACTTAAACAGAGATGCTACCAGGGTGTGCAATTGTGTGCATCATGCAAAATTTGTACGAATTTGCACACTCAGAGAACAGTAGCACATGAGAACTCATGCACATTAGTTGAAAGTCATGCATATAAAAATATGCTTGATGAAGTAGGAAATTTTTATTTAAGCCTTTTTGTAGCAACATCTCTTTTTCAGGTATAAAACTGGGTCCTTCAAGCATAACATGAATGGTTGTTAAACTATATTTAATTGGTGCATTGTGCCCTGTAATAAGCATTATGGTGTAGTCTGAAACTTCCATCAAGGAAATTTTACAAATGCATGCTTAAAATACAGGCAAAGGAAACTGCTCAAAATGTCTGATTCCCTCAAAATGTCTGATTCCCGGCATGGTTCATTACATTTTCATTTAAAAAATTCTGGCTTATGATAGTGATGTTGACAATAATTTTAAAGATATGAAGAATATGGATTATTGGAGCTGGCAAAGTGCTAATGGAGATACCAATGAGTGATTTGAGCCCAGAAAAGGTCTTAAATGCACGTCAGATGTACATGTTAATGGATGAATAAAAATGTGTGATGGTCAATCTCCCTTTCAGTAGCATTCAGAAATTAAATGTAGAAATGGCAGAATACTGAACCTAACTAAAATACAGACAATTTAAAAGCAAAATGTAATTTTCATTTTTTTTATCAATCAATTTAGCCTTGCATATCATATGGTACAAAACCAATATCAGAGTTAAGATAAACTAAAAAACTAAAAATGAAAAGAAAATTCATTAAGAAGTAAAGATATTTATTTGAATACATCTGTAAGCACAAGCAGACTATGGCATGGACTAAAAACCCTATATAGCATTATGGAACAGACAAGAAATCTGGCATAGTATTAAGTAAACTACTAATTCAAGAAAGAAGAGAAGGTTTATGTTAGCAAAAAATTATATTCTGTAGCAAAATATCCTATTTTGGAGTAGATGTATCCAAAATATAATATCTGTTCGCTCTAGAAAATTGATTTTGTTGGTATCATTCACATTCCCATCCCTGAATTTATTTTAGATGAGATTTTCCTTACAAGAGAAAACTGCTTTATTTCTTCTGTTTTGAAGATTACATTGTAATGTCTTGAGATATGAAATTGGTTATAAGATGTCTTCAAAGCATTCATGCATTCTTAAAGAAAGGGCTTGGTGGCCAAAGTGAGTTAAATGGAGTGACTATTAAATGACTTAAAATGTCCAATAAAACTGACAACCAACAGTAGTCTGTGGAATGTATTTTTGTTACCTTGTCATTGATATGAATAACATATAAATATATGATAACTATGTGTCTATCTGTAACCTGCATACTGGAAATACAACCAGTGTCAACATAAATAAAGGGAAACCTCCTACATTCCAAAGATGGTGATCAGGAAGATAATGTGTATCAATATGTATTGTATTGGTGTCTGTGCATCATAAATCATACTGCAGCACTGATGCATCATTCACCTTCAAGATGGCCACTGTAGCAGCCAAATTAAACATCCAATCAGCACCATTTTCACTGAGGGCCAACTAAACATCATTTGAAGTCTTCTGGTGAAAATCTTATGACAATACAACTTTCCTTTCATAAGGAGTAGCATTAACAAGATTTTCATACTTGACAACAGATCTGTACCATTTTGCCAAACAAGATATCATAAGAAGTCATTTAGTAAAACTCCTGGTTGAGAAGACCATAAAGAGCAGCAATAACAAGATTTTCAAGATGACCACTGTGGCAGCTGTAACTGATATCAGAGTGGCACTATTTTTATAGGGGACCAACTAAACCATGGGATGAATGTACACCACTCCCTGGATAACTTGCGAACCCGTTTGTTTATAGCGTGGTGTTCGGCATGGCACCCAATTTTTTTCCAAAGAAAAAATTTTTTAAAATGTGTTGAACGTGAAAAAAATCACGATAATAATTAGTAAACTGAACCCTGATACATACCTCATTTTATGTAAAGTTTCGTACACGTAAAATAATTATTAATCATTATTTTTTTTTAAAATAAAATGGGAATATGGTATTTTTTATCTTTTTTGCAAACGTAAATCTTCTTAGTAGAAATTTTATGTCCAATAATTTAACCAATTTTTTAAATAATACAAAGTGATAAATACAAATAATTATGAAACATTTAAATAATTATTATTTTGATAACTGGATTGTTTATGAAAAATTAAAAGGCATGGAAAAATAGATGAAATGCAGTATCTCATTATATAATCAGAAATTGTGATTATTGCTGTAAAGATAGAATCTATATTGTGAAATTTGCAAGTTCTAATAAGATATCTCATATTATGTTTGGGGATTTTTTAGAGAAATGGTTGTCAATACTCTGTAAATAAATAAATAAATAAATAAATAATCTGGTGAACCAGGATCCACGAAAATTTCTGGTAAATGTTAACAGGTGGCAATACTTCTAATCCTTTATTTCCCTTCAGTGTAAACACCTTTACATTTCAATATGAACCTAATTAACTGTCAACTTTATTTTGATAAACAACTTGGAGAAGTATTTGTTGCATTAAAAAAAAAAATCTGTTAAAAGAGAACTGTGTTGTTTTATCACTTTGAATATGTCTTTTGTATCAAATCAAGCAAGGGAAGTACAATAAAAAAATCAAAAGCATGCTGATAGCAACATAAGTTCTTGAGGTCATAACGGTTCTCAAAATTTATTTTATTTGACCAGTCAAAAATGGTTTCACATTTTTATGTATTTAACATCACTATGAGTAATGTATCTTAATCATTTGTAAATGTGATAATGGAGAGCAAATGAAGTTAGGGAAAGGTGTAATCAGTGACTGAAAAGCTGTGCATCATAGAAAGGGTTCATAATGGTGAAGCGAAATCCAATATTTGCAATGAATTAAACAATTGCTGAATCGACATTTAGATGTTGGCTTAAGGATGAGCAGAAACTTCAGGATTATTTACCTGATGTTGATTCAGATAATAGAATCAAACAAAAACGAGCATGGCCTGCAAACGATACTGAATTAGATGATGCTGTGTACACATGGTTCACACAGCAAGGTGATCAAGGTGTTCCTATCTCTGGAACAATTCTCAAAGCCCAAGCAGAAAAAAAATGGCAAAATAAGTATGGAGAATGAATCTCGTTTTAGGACAAGCCATGGATGGCTTTGGAGATTCCAGTGCCAACATAGAATTAAACAAACTTCAATGTCGGGATAAATACGCTCAGTGAATCAGGAAGCCGCATGTAATTATCCATACCAGCTAAGAGAGATAATCATCTGTGAACAATACACAGAGGCAACAGATAAATCAGAGTAATAAAAATGAACAGATGTTTTCAAAATGTGAAGTGATATTTGTCAAATGTGTTACAAACTGCAAGTATTATCGTGTTCTAACTTGTTATTTTAAATTTGTAGACCAATTAAATTGATGTTGGTAATGGCTACCCCTTGTAAAAAATTTCATTTTACTTCTACCACAATCAAATCTACCTATTGTTTGATCGACATTGTTTCTTCTAAATGAGTGTCAATCTTTTGTATAAAAATATCTACTCTGTATCAAACAATAAAGCTAGAATTTATCCAATTTGTGACCTAGTACACAATGTGTGAAGTCGTACATGTGTTAAGCGAACGGAAACATGTGGAATAATGTTTTGACAATCTCCTCAATATCCTTAAAGTTATCCTGAAATTAATGTCACTTTGTGAGGAAAAAATTAACAAAGTACGCCACTATGAAGAAATATTTAATCACAGCACGTTTATTGAATATTCAACACTAACATGCCAACCCAAACCACCCACCCCTTTTGCCTGTACATCAATCCCTTTGTTTGTTGTGTTGATATCTCATGCCCTTGTGCCCTTGCTTATAACTTGCTTATAACATTTGTGCTCAGTTATCATCGAGGGAGTGGTGCAAGTGCAAAAAAGTCTCATGGCAATCCTGCAAGCAGTTTAGGAGGAACAGTGATAGCAAACTGGTACTAATGGACAACAGACCATCCCTATGGCTCTTCTGGTCTAGAACCAGTCCAGCTAAAAACTGATACAATTGAAAAAAGCAAATTTTCAGTGTCATGACAATCCTACAAGCATTGGTTTTCAAACCTTTTGAAGCTGTGGACCCCATAACATGTCATGGTCAGATGGCAGCCCCTTATAAGCTAATCCAGCCTATCAGTAGACCACTATGATAATGAAAATTTTGCAAATGTACTATTTTTATTCTTTTCTGTGACCTGTTTGCAGACCCCTTGGGGTGAGTGGACCAACCCCTGTGCTAATGGATTGAAGGATGACTGACAATAGGCTATAGACCATCTCTTAAACTCTTCTGGTCAATAACCAGTAGAGCTAAGGTCTTCTACAACTGAAAATAAGAGAATTCACAGTAAATGTAAGACTTTTCTTGAATACACTCTAAATTTCATGCTAATGCAAAGTTCATCTTCACATACCTGTATAATGGTAATATGAAATCCTATATAATAATGATACTAAAAATATATCTTCTATGCATCAGATATTTTAAGTTTTACACTAAAATGAAATACCTGAACCCAATAACAAAGTTTTATCAACTACCTCAAGGTGCACGTCCTTTTCATGATCTTGATGCTTCTGGTGATGATGGCCAGGATATTCATGGTGATGCGATTCTCTATGATGATGAAGGGAGTCACCTTGTTGGTAAGAAATGCCATGGTGGTCACCATGGTAATGGTGATGATGGTGCTGGCAATGGTCTCCATAGTGATGGTGTTCACCATAGTATTGGGGCTGATGCTCATGCCCAGAAGATTTGTCCTTATGTTCCATTACAAAATGTGTAGAAGCTGATGCTACAATTGTAGGAATTGACATGTTCACACTTTTTTAAAAAAAGGGCTAGTCCTGAATTTAAATTGTTAAACTTTCCTAATAACAATTAGGATTCCGATATCTCTAAATCCTGTTGGCAATTTTCTTTTACTCCCATCAAAATGAGACAATTTAAAAACTCCTCTGTTAATTTATGAGAAATATTATAATTGTGCAGAATATCCTTGAATCCAGCAAAATAAATATCCTAATACTCCTCAATGATACAATGAGAATATTACGTACCACTCCTTGGATAACATTAATAAGCTCAGAGAAGAAAAAGATGTATTGAGTTTATAAAGTTGTAAGTAAAAGTTTAATAAAAACTCCAACAGACTCTGAAGTTAGGCTGGATGCTAGATTTTTTAAAAACTAATTTTAGCTTTTTTCATTTGTACAAGTCTTGACAGCTCCATCCATTTCAAGTGGAATTTATTCCACTACTATTAATACTATTAATTTATCCTTTATACTAAAATCACCAAAAACTCAATTTCCTGCTGAAAATTGGCAAATCAGTTTTTAACACTTGAGGAATCTGACTCCAGTGAGAACAGAACAGCCAGCACAGTTGCCTTGTTTCAGTGCTGAGCAGTGGTTGTCATTATGGAATTTTACCATTACTTTTCTATCACTTCTGACATAATATATAGGATAATATAGTGGGAGACTGAAAATGACTGTCTTGAATGAAAGACAAACCTCCATATGTTCCTGTCACTATTCTCTTTTTCATTTAAAACTTGATGTACAGGAGCTTTACTTCTTTTGACATCATAGCACTTCAATTCCCTATAATTATTTCAACATCAGGAATGATATAAAAGAAACATCCATAGATATTAGGAGTCCAAGGAAGCTATCAGACTGACCTAGTCTGTAGATACAAGACCTTTTCTCTTATCTATACATCTGAATTGGAACTGCCAAACTGTAAAAAAAAAAAAACCCTCAAAATTTGCCAGTTCTCAACAATCATTATCTACAACACAATCAAGTGCCTCTGTTGTGACCTGTCAAACTGCCAGCAATTGAGAAATCAAAGCAATTGTGCAAGAATAATGACAAGCAGGGACTGGACATATAATTTGACTTGTATGGACCTCCCCAATTAAATCAATACAGGAATAGGCAAGAAGACTATTTTTCATGAATCTCTGACAGCATCAGTAATATAACTTGATCTAACACTAACTTCATCTTGTAATGTAGGGGAATCAATATCTAAGTAAATCAATATTGTACTCACTTAGGAACTGAGAAATTTCAACATGAGCCTCATTCAGATTCTTTGCCATTTGCATGGCAGTTTATGCCAATATCCTACCAGACAGCAATCAAGCAACAAGATTTTAAATACCACTTAAGATATATACTGTATATACTCACTTATAAGTCAGTCAATAATGAAGATCCTGATCTGTCATAACCTAATGCATCCACAAACCACTTATTACTCACAACAAAATGCACAGATCTAGGTCTTCCTATGCATTATGTGCCAACAGATCTGGGTCAGTGCAGTCTGCAGTTGGACTCAACTTACAAGGGAGTATATACAATACATAAAGTAGTAACATACCAAACAAATCCTTTTCAAACTTTTCATTGTGATGGTCTATTGCAAGACAATAGGGTACTTCCTGAAATACATTAAGGTTTATGCTTCTGGAACCAAACTTTATGTTGGCTTAACCATAAGCAGAGTTTTATTACAATACATGTGGCTTCATGGTGAAGGGTAAGGAACCAAATACTGTGGGTGCACTTGATACATGGGTGCACTTGATATGAAGATTGAAAAACAGTATGTACACATAATTACAGTTCATTACATATCTCTTTTGCCAAGTCCTTTTTTTTCAACAATATTTAAAAGTGTTCTGGAGACTCTCCACTGTGGCAAGCTCTACATACCATATGTACCTGCTTATAAGATGAATCCAAATGAAAACTGCACAGATCCACATATACTAAAAAAAAGTTTACATACTGAAAATATATACATGTACACTATATATACTTCTTAATTTAAACTCGAATATTTTAAATATTTATATAAGAAAGAAAATTCAAAGTAATGAAGGTACTGATGCCAACGAGTTATATGTATCATTGCATACCATCAACTCCTTTTCATTACAACAATAATAATAGCTATCTGACCATACCCAGCAACCAGTAAAGTACTTTCAGATTTTTTACTCTGTGTCAATCACAACAATTAATCCACATGTTTCCAGAAATCAGACCAATCAGAAAGTAAACCAATCAAAGTAAATGTTTCTATTCTGTCTCATGCCACCATCTTGCAAAATATGGCTTGCAATATATCCTGTACAAAAGAAACTCAAACAAGCAGCTATTTATCTCTGCCAATTTTCTTGTCTGATTAGTTCTCCTTATTATAAATTTTCAACCAAATGTATCAATCAGTTAAGTTAAAGTTTACACCAATAAGCCATCATTAAAATAGCTGATGCAGGATGGTAGGACAGAAAACGTCTTGAATGGCTTCTAAGTACATGTATTGTGTAAAATGTCATACAAAAAGGAACTTATGGGAGAAGAAAATACATACTACATCATATACTCTTCATTCCATGAATGACAGACTGAATGAATCAATAAATTAAAAATATAAACAAGACATTGTCATTAACTGTAAAAACAGTGCTGAGTCATCACAAAGTAGACTTCAATGTGCCCTCTGTAGACATGCATAAAAATTAAAACCACCAAATACTGAAACTGGTATATATGATGGAGAAAACTTTGGACAACCATTTGTACTGTCAATGAAACATTTTCCTTCCTTTAAAGTGACCCTGACCTTTGACTTTTTGAACCTGAAATCAACAGGATTCTCACTTGCCCCAAGTGCAAGCCATCAACAAAGCTTGATAACTGTATAACAGAATGAATTATTGTGTGGTAACCAGTCTTTTTCTTTCAGTCAGAGATCTTGACATCTATCTTTAGATTATCAAACCAAAGTTATTTTTCCTTAGCACAAATTGAAAACTATCCACAAATGCTTCTGCCATTTTTTTTCCTTTCTGTTTTAAAGTAATGGTGACCATATCTGATGGCAGATCAACATAATTTATAAAATCTGAAAGACCTTCAAATCAGGAAGCTTTCACTTAAATTTGATAAGAGTCCTTTCTTATGGTTTGTCAGAATAAGTTGTTTTATAAAAGTTTGTTTTTAGCAATTATGGCTATAACAGATCAATATTATCAGCACGTCTTTGAAAACCGTTATTGCCAGGATAATGTCTGTCAAATGTGCTTGAATTTGGCTGATTTGTTTGTGAAGGTGTTGTCCAATATTTAATAATGGTCACTATATTTGATAAAGTATTAACATCAATTGTATTGATTTTGAGTTCAAGCCAGAATGTTCCCTGTCAAAGTTTGTTTAAATTTTCCCTATATTCTTTTACAAGCAAATGAGGACCCATGATGCACAACCTGTTTACATTCATGCTGAATGCTGGTCACATGCTCTCTTTATGGCCAGGTGATGAGCTAGCTAAAATCTGAGAGACTAATGACAGACAAGATATTTCCAGCAATCTGTTACTGATCTATGATTAAAACTTATAAAAATTATTTATAATAATAATAGTGCCACAATGTGGACTGATAACCATTGTTTTCTCAAGAACATAAGCAGAATAACACAGTCTGTGACAGACCCAGATTTCCCAGAACATTTTGCTGTGTTAGTGTAATGTTTATATTTGGGAGTGCATATTAGGGAGATAGATATGGTGTGTTGAATTGCCTTGTGAAGTACACTGTATTGATTCTTAAAAATATCTTAGCCTCAAGAGAATCATAAATCTGCCTATTGGAGAAATCTAAGCTCTGCCATTTATTTCTTTGAATATAAACTGTGCAAAGAACAGAAAATTATGCACATCTTGCATGCAATAAAACACAGTCAATCTCCAAACAATTACTATGCAGCAAATAAATGAAGCCAATATTTCTCTAAATGTTGGAATACATTTCACTTGTATCTTTATCTAATATACATGCTGAAGGACTTTATTTGATGCTTCCAAAATATGTCCCTGAAACAAGCATGCAAATGAAGTAGAAAACAAAATTATATTCTGAAGTGCTGTTTACATTCATTATCTAAATTCGTTAATGCTTTATTTTCTAATCTGGGGATAAGATGCTTAACTGCAGGACTTTCCCTATAAAATGATGTTATAAAGTTTTTGGCAAATCTGTTAATTTGCTGAAAAAATTCAAATGATCTGATAAAAAAATTATATATTCCAATGAGATAAACATTTACTGTAAATCATATTTTTAACCTCATTAAATATTTGACATTGCATGTACAGTAAATTCAGCTTGCTGGCATTGCCTAGCAACAAAGAATTTAAGCAGATAACTATGCATAATACTTTTATCTCGTCAATTTTGGAAACAAAATAATTTTTACAGCAGAGCTTCCTATCTAATTTAATTGAAATTTAATGTACCAAGCAACTGGTGAAAATCCAATAAGAGTTTTTGCCTTTCAGATTTCCTGATTTCTACTGAATACTAATAAACCTACTTAACCAACAGTGCAAGTAAAATGTCCCTGGAAAGTTTACCCAGCATCATCTTACATTCTAAATGAATAAGCCAATTAAATTTTCTCTTCGACGAACAGTCACTACTTCATCAATAAAAGGTCACTTTCACTCTTATGTAAAAGCTTTTTTCATTGCATAGCTAATGACCGGGTACAAATTTTTGTTAATTTATGTGAAATGAAGAAAATGTGTTACAAGCAACCATGAATGAAATACAATTGTATTGGATTTTCATACATGTATTGTAGTAATAACTGAAGTTGTAAGCTTGTTTAAAAAATGTTTGATATTCAGTAAATTCATCTAAATATGACCAACAGCAGGCTATTAGGAACACTGGAAAATCAGCAAAGATTGGTATACAAATAAAAAGAGTAAATCATCTGTTAATTATACCTATATTACATATATTATCATTCATAATTATACTTTTTAAGGGTTATTTAGTCAATATTCTAAATAGTAAAGTCCATATCAATAATAAGTTTGCATTTAAAAACAAGTCATGTGTAGTTTTTAAAAATTTAATTAACAAGTTTCATGGTTAAATAATACTTTCAGTACATATAAACATCACACAATCGAACAAGGACACAAGTTTTAATGTGAGGCCAAGGTGACCTAGTTCCTTATTTGTCAGTGTTGTAATATCGGATAAGAATGAATTCAAAATACTACAATGATTATTTTCAAGCCATTAATGTAGGAAGTCAACCATTAATGCATTATTTTTACATTATTTCTAATGTACTCTGGTAATCAATATTACAGAATTGCACAAAATAAAGCATTCTTAGTAGTACTATCAGTCTTGGAAGTTATACTGAGAGAAATTCATTAATTTAATATAATCATTCACTAGAATTACAGTGATCTTAATACTTCTGATGAATTGGAAAAATGTGATGTGTGATGTGATTATGATTTTTAACATAGCATTAATAATTTTTCAGTCATATTAATACAATATCTGCAGTGGGGCAGTTTATAGTGATGTCTCGTACTGGGGCATCATCCCAAAGACATGTAGCATGATGTCCCACCCAGTCCCATTATCCTGACACCATGCCGATCAGTCCTAACACTAGCTTCTTAATCCTGAGTGTCAAGCGAGGCAGCTGTTAGTACCATTTTGGTAAGTCTTTGGTATGACTCAACTGGGGTTCAAACCAACAACATCTGAGAATTAATGTGAAACATTCAAAACATTTAGCTTTATAGCTGTATTGGAATTACCATGAATTCATTTAAAGACATTTTGGAATCATATCTTAATGTTTTCTTCTGTACAGCTGACACATCAGTACACTGCTATCATTTTGAATATCTTTGGAACTCATTCAAATATTGGGTTACTCAAAACTATTGTTACTGCTCGGAGAGTTAGGAATTTAGCATTTCATTCACATACTGTAAACTATATTTTATTTTCTCATTCTCTATTTTAGGGAAATAAGTTAATATTTTTAACAACATAAAACTTGTTTGTTTTGTTCTTTCTCAAATCATATTTTAAGACCACAGTTATAACAATGGTACTGCCATTAATCATATTAAAACAAGGTAGAATGCAAAATACAGAATGCACTGACTGCAAAAAGAAATAACCCCAAACAAATATGTAGATATTCCCACTCATCTGCAATGGTGATATAACCACTCCTAGTCCCTGACAGGTTTCATTATCCTTGTACCTCATCAGGCTTCTCTAAGCCCCATCACAGAAATAATACATGTATATGGTTAAGACTTAGTAATGTCTCCTCATGTTTTCTAAATATCAATGTTTAGTTATGTGGGTTTTTTTTTTAAATAAGCAAAGCTTGTGGACTTGAAACAATACACCAATAAACAGTTTCAAAGTGTGCATGCATACACTTTGAGTTAGGTAAAAGTTATTGTTCTTGAATTGCTAGTCAAAACTGGTGTAATGTGTGCTGTGAAGCTTTAACTGTAGGAAGTCAAGTCATATATTTGATTAGGCAAAAACAATATATAACAAAAAAATCTTTTTCCAGTTGGAGGAATGTCTTTGTTTCTCACTGCTGACCCTTGACCTTTTCCCAATTGGTATAAAAAAAATGTTTGGAGGAAATTGATTTGTGTATCTGAGCTGGTTTTGAGCAATACTTTAAAGTGCTGGAAATATTTGATTTATATATATATAATGTTTATAAATTTAAAAAAAAAACACCTAACATAATTTTAAAACCAGTGAAAAAGGATACACACATCTGAAGGACGTAAGCATTTATCATAAGTTATAACTTTTATGTCATCACCTTAAACAGTTTTATGTGCTATATATACCATTCCTAGATTTTAATTACCTTTCATCTGTTGTCATTGTCATACATTTTTTGCACTCCCCACTGATTGGGAAACTTTATTAATTTATCATCGTTACCATTTTTATTGTTTTACCTTTAACTCTTTGGTTTCATATCGTTGGTCAGTACAAAACCTTATACAATTTTTAAATAAGTAGCTCTAATCTAATAAGTAGCCTCATTGTGCTGGTGCCCTGTAAAAATTCAACCAACCAACCAACTTTTTATGATTTATATGTTGATGTTACAAGGACAGATGACTGCCTATTCATATTGTAAAATATAAACAATGCCTAAAAATGCATAATTACCTATTTGCAACATTTTGAATTGCATATTTATTTTACATATGTCACATAAAAAATGGCATAAAACTACTTTGTACATAATTTAATGTCAATGACATGCATTTGCACTTCATTAATACACAAACAAAATTTGTGATAATCAGACATAAAAAAAAAACATTTGTGACAATCAGACAAAAAGGTCATTGGCCAATCAAAGAGGCATGGGGGTAAAAATGGTGTGGCATGGAAACAAAACAGTAGTGCACAACACCTTCAGCCTATTTTGAGTCAAAACAATATTTTATTGCAGAAGGCATATTTTGTTTTACTAATTTATGTCTAAAGAGCTGTTCTTACTAGCATTTAAAAAGGACATATATCATGAAAGTTATTTGTTTTTATTTAAAACTACTGCAAGATTACAGGTTAACAACTTTTTGTTTACAGGCATTTTATACAAAGCCTGGGAAGGTTACTCCTACATTAGGGCTCTACTAAGCAAAATGGTGGTGCTGATGAAACTTTATCAGTGCATCAAATGTTCAATGATTGTTTGTTTTGATGCATGTCAGTATTTCAAGGTGGGTAGGTATTAATTGTTAATAATATAACTTTGTGGGATTTCTTTGACAGGTGTGTTTGGAAATGAAAGGCAGCCATCTGGATTGCATTAAAAGAGCACACAATGGTCTGAAACATGTAGCACCCAGAATCAATATTTATGGTCTAGGAGGAGGTTTATTACCTGGAGAACCATAACTATAAGGGTTTGGTTTTGTTGCAGATACCAACAAATTTACTAATCCATTCCAAGTCTTTGATGTATTGTTTAATGACCTAAAGCAGGGGTCATGTTTTCTAATCAAAGCCATAACTGCCGTGCCTGCCTGGAATAGCTTTAGTTGTAAGGAGTCTACACTGACAACCAATCATATTGAAGTGAAATTTTTTGCTGTTGTTCTGGGGCTTAATGCCATTTTTCAGCACAGGATATACATGGCCGACAGTATTAATGATCCAGGGAGAAACTGGAGTTCCCAGGAAAGAACCACCAACCCACAAGAAGCTACTGGCAAGCTTAACACACACAGACAGAGGTGAGATGGCAGTGATCCGTAACTGAAAGTGCTTTAGACCACTCGGCCCCTATCGAAATTTGTAACAGTTAAATTAACAGCAAACACACTGTGAATTTTAATTTAAAACGATGCAGCAGATCTTCTTAGACTGTGTCTGAAAATATAAGTTGTAGAAAAAATTATAGGAGAGCACTGTCTGAAAAATTGCTAGGCATTTAAATATTATGTTTTCAAAAATAATTGGTGTCTGAAAACATTACAGTAAACACCATGTCTCATCAGTGTGAGGTTTATTTACTCCCAGGCAGCAAGTGCTGCTAGCACAGCTGCCCTTTTGGTCATGTGACATAGGTACAGCTAACTGGTGGTAGGCAAATATATATCACAAACCTACCACAAATTTATGTCAATTCAGTTTGGATTTGACTTATGAGTTGAAATGGTTTACATTTCATTAGGATTCAGTCACATTCTTCACCCACATTATATACACATGTACAAGCTTTATCAATCTATATCTGCCACTGCATAATGTGCCAGTAAAATTGGGTCTATTGGATCTCAGTTTGATAGGAGTAATTAATAGAACACAGAACCTGACCTGATGTCATATCATGCAATGACAGATCATGCCTGTTATGTTTGCAGTTGGTCCCATAACTTACAAGTGAATATATATGGCAACTACATACACTAAGTTAGAAATAAATCAATTATTCAAGTCATTTAATCTGTGTTAATCTATTCAAATCTTTGATACTAGAACAAAAAACTACAAGTACACCTGAATGCACAAAAGACCTTTCAGCTTAACTCTGAAAGCTTGGAGCTCATTTTTATTTCTACTTTAAAGGAAGGTAGAAGATAATTCTTTATATTATTCCTATTTGAATCCCAGCATTTTTAAATCCAGATTTCATATTGACAGTTCTATTGATAACTAAGATAAGTTGTCTTAGATTGGCTGTTAAACTCACACCTTGTTGTTCTTCTTGTTTTCTGGCTTAAGGCCATTTTTCAGCACATGATACATGGCGGCCAGTATTAATGGTGGAAGAAGAAACTTCGGAAAGAACCACTGACCCACCAGAAGCTACTGGCAAAAAGTGAAAATTTTGGACACCTTTATCTTTTATTTTTCCTTTTTTTATTCTTTTTTTCCAGACTGGACCTATGATTTTTGTCTATATTTACAGTAATCATGTCCTCCTAATCCCAATTGTAGCCCATGAACTGCCAAGGTTCATCCATTTAAGTTTGATGGTCTTGTCAAATGAAAAGTAAAGAAAATCAGGTTGCAAAGTGGCATTTTCTCAGATTAGTTTTGGTCAAGATTACTTGCCATCAGTGCAAAGCTACATCCTTTTTTTTTTCTCATATGCCACCCACTTGACTAACATGAAATATAACATCACTGACCAAGACAGAAGTATACTACATGAGACAAATTGCATCTTTCTGAAGTGGCTCAAGGTTTAAACCAGGATTCAGGAATATGTGGCCTATTGTTCTATTGTCAAAAACATTTTGAAATATTTAGTATGGTTTCTATTTGTTAAAAATTGAAAAATTAAATATTTAAGATTTTTATGTAGCAATTTCACAATATGCAGTTTATAATGCTGAATGAAAATAAAGTAACATACAAAGTTATTTATTTAAATCCAATTTTAACTTGCATTCTTCCCATATTCAATTAAAGGTCCTATTCACCATGATTATATGCAAAAGTAAACATTTTTGATGGTCTACTTGTGAAAGATAGGTCTAATGTAGTTAAGTCATTTCTTTTTGGTGATATTGCCTGTACATTTATGACAACTTGCACTGAATTGCAATCTAAACTGCTTCAGATGCAAATAAGCATCTCTTCAGGTATATCATCAGGTGATAATTTTAAAAAAATATCAACTTAATTGTAAAGTCCCTATCCTGATAAACAATTTGACATTTACAAAATTCTCAAATTGTTGCAGCAAGATATCATGTGTATGCTGCCTGACTTATTCAAGAATAATTTAACTTCGTTTAGTTCCAAAAGTGAATTAAATGAAGAGAAGGAAGCATATCTGGACAATTTCCACTGGACAAGTCCAACTTCAATTCATTCTAATGTGGGCAAACTGCCTCATACATTTCCTAACATGTTCACAAATACGTCTTTTAAGCACATGTTTGCAGATGGTAAGAATGGCTATTGTTGTGGTAAGTTAAATATTAAGGCAGTAATATAGTGCAGTGTAACTGGCATAGCTAAATCCACAACAATCTTCATCACTCAAATATTCACCTATATAATGCACATCATGAGAACTGTGCTCTATTTACAAACCTGCAATGTGATATGTGCAGAGAAAAATATATTTTGGGTGTTGGGGGATAAGCCAATTTGAATTATACAATAGATATCTGTTGCTATTGAGCAGCTTTTACTTAATTTCTCATATAAAAAATCTCATAATTCAAAGTGAATCCATCCTCCAAAAGAGTGAAGAATTATCAAAAAGACATTTTCCACTCATGCACCTTGCATGCTGATGTGAAAAACACTCATCTTTTCAAAGAGAACATTATGACAGGACATCTGAGCAGGATTAGAGGAGAGCATTCACTGCTAGTGACAGGTAAGTATTCCATAATTAAAATGAGTTTAACACACACACAACAAAAATTACATTTTAATAAAACCAATAACTTACATGTGGATACTACACAGCTGAATTTGTCAGTTAGGTGGGTTACAGGCTGACAAGTTCAACTAGTCAAAACCAGAGAAAAACGGAGTGTACTCACTATCTAAGGGAGAAATCCACTTTACAAATTATTGGTATACATCTGGGTTATATATTGTGCCACAACTCTTGGTCCCCTGGAGGAAAAATGCCTAAACTTTGCATTGCTAATGAAAGAAAGTAAAATGAGAAGGTAGTATTGGTCAACAAAATGCTATCATGATGTCTTCCAATGAAGAATGATTTAGTCAAAGCCCATGAGACTACAACTGCTAGAACCTCATGAACTTTTAGTTTCATTAGTGTTCTCTGTCTACTTGTTTCAGATCTTTTACTGAAATACCTGCCTATAATATAGACAAACCATCAACCAAGCTGGTTTTGAAATAAATCTTATTAGCTACAAAATAAAGACTTTGATTAGTTTTCAGTTCATTGGTTCTGTCAACAGGACCACAGGCCCATAGTGTTTATGGACTTACTTCCTCCTGACTGGTTTTGCTGTCCGAAGTGATGAAAGTTAACTATCAGTCACACATATAAAATAATACAAGGAAGGACACTTCTCCCCTTTCTGTGTGTGTGTATGTGTGTGTGTGTGTGTGTTACTCCATACTCTTTGTTATCTTCAAGTTTTATGGCAATCCTCCAATAAGTTTAGGAGAAATAGTTATAACAAATTTTGTGCTAATGGATAGACAACCCATGGAGAACAGACAACAGACCATCCCATAGGCATGTCTGGTCTCTAAACAGCAAAGCTCCATGTAAATACCAGTGACCTAGTCCTACTAGTGCATAAGGTGCCCCCAGTTACTGGAATCAAATCAAAATACTATTTGACTGAAACATGGCAATTCCACAAAAGCAAGATGGGTAGTTAAACAATCCCATTCTAATATATTTCCATTCTTTTACTCACTTTTGCATTTTTGCATGTTAAGTGGTGCTATATTATATACACAAGATCAGTATTAAAAAATGAAGAGAATGTAAATGCAATATCAGCAAGTTTTTCATTTTGGCATATAAAATAATTTGGATATATACATTTTCTATGCACAAAAAAAAAATGTATATTCCTATTAGAGGTGTAAGCATCATGGCTGATGATATAAAGATGTTCGCAGATTTTAATCTTTAAGTCACCAACATTAGCTAGTGCAACATTTCATAAGTTAAATAAACATAAAAATAATGTAATGGACTGAATTTCTTAACAAAGGAACATATAAATAATGTGTACTACCCTATAACAGTTGATTTAACTGGAAAATATAAAGACCCAAATCTGTCATTGCATAATGTGACAGTGGATCTAGATCTATACAGCTTGCTATGTGTAATCACTAGAAAAAAAAGACTGACCCTGAATCTGCCAGTACATTATTCACCTGTCCATTATTCAGATCTGAGTGTAAAACATTCCTATTTAAAATATTCCTAATATAAACTTTCAAAAAATCTGTGACCTTTGGCTAAACTGATTTTTGGAATGAAACTGCTATGATGAATATATGTGTATAGCAAATGATCTAAACAAAGTGATCTAGGCTTCTGAATTATTTAAATGTTCAAGAATCTTTTGTCACATTTTAGTGATTTATAATTTAAAATAAAAGACAACTTGGCTTCTGAAATATTTAAATGTTCACAAAACTTTTTGTTTGTAAATTTTTGAGATTTTGTAAGCATGCAAAACATACAAAATTTCTCATGGTTAACATTTTACAGAAAATATTTGGCAATTACAATGGCCCCAATTTGAAAATGTTAAAAGAACCCTTGAGAATCATAGTCTATGAAATTTTTTTTTATAAATGTACCCATGATTATATATAAAAACACTTTCAAGTGAAAACAATCAGAACTTAGTGAAGTGAAATCTTTAAATACAAGGTACATATAATAACAAAAGTTTTGCACAAGCTGTTGTGCCATTCCTTGAATTTACCCAGGCAACTTTGCTGCTAGTACCTGCTATATTCTTCAGTAAATAAATAAACATTTTGGAGTACAAAAAATATTTTCTAAAATAAACTATTTTTGCAGAAAACCCTTGTACTAGTAAAATTAATGAACACATACTGCACATGCAAATATGAGACCCATTGCTGCTTAGCTACAGCAGTGTTCATTCCAGAAATGGAACCAGTGGCCAGCCGCATTGCTTTAATAAATCTGAAACATCTTTATGTGCCACTATGCTTTCTTTCAAATTTGTCCAATTTTCTTGAAAACCATATATGCATGCATGTATGTGTGTATGTATGTATGTGTGTATATATATATATATATATATATATATATATATATATATATATATATATATATATATATATATATATATATATATGCATAAATTAGTCGACTCAAATGGCAAAACAACAAAGATCCTGATCTGCCATAGCATAATGTGCCTGCAGACCTGGGTCAATGCAGTTTGTTCTTTTAATCATTCCTAAAAAACTGAAAAGACCAAGATCTACTGGCATATTACTAGAATGCAGATCAGAATCTGTGCAGATTTCAATTGGACTTATAAGTGTGTACATTAGTGTTTGAGAAAAAGATGCAAATAGCAATTGTGGAGAACAGAAAATGCACAATGGAAAAAGGACAGTTTGTTTGATGTAAACATTTACACAAGTTCTCAGCTATGATAATCCTGCTAATTTTACTGAAAAGTATGCATACCTTACTCAAAGATTGGTTAAACCTACATTTATTTGTCTGTCTATTAATGCACAATGGTCAAAATTACATGAAAAGTTATTTCCACAAAACTCTGTTCCACAATCTGTGAATAACTTGAAAGATGAGAAAGTCTCCAATAGTTTCCACAAAATAAATAAATTACTATGTGACAAACCATGACCAAACTTGTGGATGGTTTGAATATGAGATGTAACTTTCATAATGTTAATAGTCGGATGGGCTAGTAAGTTTCAGTTATCAAGAGTCAGCATTTGTTTATGCCATTACCTAATGAAAACTTGACTTCAGCAGATGTCCTGTAGAATCAAAGCAGTATAATTGTCAATACATAAAATATTAGCATGAGAAGATGAAGTCAATATCTGTCACCAAAAGGTGTTTCTATAATAAGAATCCAGCCGATTTGTGCATTTCTGCATTTCGCTTACAGCGCCAATTATGGTACAATAATTAATAATGGAAGTTTGGTAATTGATACTAATTAATATGACAAGGAATTAAATGAAAAATGATGTGATATCACAGTTCATTCATTAGACCACAGTAATAAACTATAAAACGGTATACTACACATAAGAACACTGTAAAAGCTATTAGAAGAAATCAAAGTTTGTATATTTGTTTCATTAAGGGTTTGGGAGGGGGATTGCTCCCTAGCCAAACAATCGAACAGTCACAAATGGGAAACTGCATATTTTACACTTGCATCAAAATAATTATAAAAATTTGATCCAAATATTAAAATATTATTGACACATCCTTTCTATACAACTACTTTTTATGTGAAGAATAGATTTTATATTTTTTGCCTTACAAAAATAGACAAATAATTGAATACACATGGAGATATCCAAGCAGAATGCTATACATTTGTTGGGAATTTAAATCTATTAGCATAAGCATTTAAAATTTTAAAATGTTCTGCGTTATTATTAATTTCAAAAATACACTGTGGTCCAATTAATTAGGAAAATTACCAAACTTTTGCTATTAATAATAAGACTGTAATTGGAGTTTTTATATGGGAGTGCACCTTTTCTAAGCTGAAACTAACATTATCTTCCGATGTTAATATTTTGTAACATTATTTACAATAGCCACTGCTTTGATTCTGCAGCAGAACCGCTAAAGTCTTTATCAGAGAGATGCCATTTAATGTGGGATGCAAAAGCACGTGTTTAGAAGTGTTTCTTGCTCTGACTTTTTTGTATAAAGGACACTATATGACATTCCTTTTCTTACTTTAAATAATCCATGTTAGCTATACTGTAATATCTTGTATTTCCAAACGGGACACAATTCACTCCTTACAAGAAAGGCAAAATGTGGCGTTTTACAGAACGTGTCCAGCCACCAGAAAAAAAGCAAAAGTTGAATGAAAATTACATAAATGAGAGAAATAATTCTGATGATAGGGAAAAGTGTAATCGAACGTTTTAGAAGACATGGACAAAAGACAGGGGAATGGAATAATTAAGATGAAGAAAAGAAAGTTATGCTGTACAAATGGTGCACGGAATTCGCAAAAGCAAAAACAGAAAACATCCATTTTTGTTACGGGATGCTTGAACTTTAAAATTAAATCAGTAAGCGTGCATGAAAGCTTGGGCAACACAAAAAGAGCAGAGAGAAAAGCAGCTATGCAGATACCACCAGACATATCAACCACTAGTAAGATCTTGGAAAGTTTTAACAGAATATGTTTGACCATAGGTGCTTGACGCAAGCTTGATGCCAAAACTCCCCCAAGAAAAACAATCATACAGAGTGACAAAAATATCTCAGATTACCCCCATGACCCCTTCTGACATAGGACTCTATCTATCATACTATATAAGAGACAAAGTCAATGACTTCCAAATACTTCGTTCTATCCATTACTCTATTTTTCCTTTTACTATTTCCGTCTTTAAAGGCATATGACCATATTCTATGGCTTGTTTTACTCCGGAGATATTTTTCTATTCATCAAGCCATAATTGACTTTTCTGTGTTACACAAACTGAAGTTACAGGTTCCGAAACTTCAAATTTCACCTGTCTGACAACCATTGAAAAGAGCTATGGTAAAGTACTGAAGACCCTTCACTGATTTTGTATAGTAGTGTTAGCTGGATGAGATGAAAGGAACTGATGTTGGAGAGACTTACAGGATTGATAAACAAGTTGTTACATTTACTCACTACATCACTGAAAGTGAAAGACAGAAATTTGTTGGAGCATTTTCGGCCAGTGCTTGTCAGTGCAGGTATGGATGCTGATGTAGTGGAATTGCAATGGGACGTATTAAAGAGTGTAGTCTACAGCAAGTAGGTGTACATTCAAATATTTACAAATAAATACAAGAAACATCACTGATGCCAGAATTGTTACAAAATTCTTTATTTAGCATATTGCAAAAGGTAACCATTTAAAGAGAGCTTTTAAAAAATTTATTGTAAACACAAAGTATTGACATTACATTTTTCTTGATGTAAATTTATTCAGATTAATATTTTCTTATGGTATTCTGTCATCTTGCAATTACAAAGACATCTATGCTTTGACTTGGTCCACAGTTGTAAAATGATGTGCTGCTGACTGCAAGAATATTCTGGCATTGATTGACCACACTTGCACTGGCTGAAAATTTTCACCAAAATAATGGATTTAATGACAAAATTGAAATCCATGATAACTACAGTAGTAAAAAAATATGTATCACTTTGCCTGAATTAAGTTCAATGTGGGCAGAGAAATCAAAATATGTGCAAATAAATTAATTATTAATAATATTATTGTTAAAATATTACTAATTTTAAAAGTAGTTTACCTATTATTGCATTCCTATTTATGTTGGATAAGTAGGCTCATTAGCAGCATTGTGTCAATTTGGGTCCTTAATGGCTACCATGAAATCAAATTGCTACCTTGACCTTGTTATGACATGTATGTCACTATCAGGATATGACCTATAATAATCAAACATCAGAGTGTAATTGCATGCACTTTACAAAGAAGGATTTTCATTCTTTTTCATTGTAAACTTATAAAAATGCTGACATTTTAGAGGAAATTGTGCTAAAATAAACTTTTGTCTTTACTGCCTACATCCTTACATAAGTAAACAACCACTGGACAACAGGTATCCAAAATTATTCGGAAAATTCCAATTGCCTCCATAATATATAGCCCTCCATAATATAGCATTGGACTATACAAAAATTAACATGTACCCAGTTTAAAAGTTAGCATGTCAGACTCACAAATGAAAGGCACAAATTCAGATCTTGCCATCAGATCAAGTAAGGTCAGCTAACATGGTTTGACTTTGGGAAAGGTACATTATTCTGATGGCATCCTCTTTAGATAGCCTATTTCTGTTGCCATGCCACAAACCACCAAGCCAAACCAAACCAAACCCCACTATAGCTTGTACAGGGTCGTTTCCTTGGGTATGCTATCTGGACCCATAATTTTGGTAAAGAATTGGACCAACTGGGAAGAAACTGTTTAGATGTCAATTGTTAAAATTAAAAAGTCTACATGGCTTTTAATCTTTTAAGTGCCTCTTGTTGAACACACCAAAATATCCCTGTTGTAAAACTTGAATATCCAACCAGTGGAGGAGGGTGTTTACATAAACAAGTGGGGGAGGGTGTTTACATGATTTCAGGTGATATCAATCGATGGTCTGTTTTAATTTGGAATTTATATGCTGAACAGATAAGAACAGCATTCAATACAGATATTTTGCAAGAAAGCTACATCTGCAAAGAATGTATTATTGTTGTGTGAAGTGTATTATCATTGAATCCACATTCACAACTGTTTAAATGTTAACTGTTCAAGCATACACAATATTTCAAAATGCTCTATTTTACCACTACTACAGAAAAGAAATCCAATACTGAAATTCATAATGGGATGATGCTTACTGAGATGCTAAAAATGATAGCAAAAGTGTTCCCAAGTTTTCGTTAAATTCCCACCTGCTGCACTGCTCTCTGCATATCAAATACTTCCTTATAAGACATGTCCAATTACAAACTGCATTGAACCAAGTCTTCCACTGCATAATACCCTGGCCGACCTGGGTATTGACAATTTGTTCAGAGTAATCAGTATAATAATAATAAAAAAAAATATAAAAAAAAAATTAAAAACAAAAACCATGACAGACTGCAGGTGCATCGTGGTATGGCAGATCAGGATCTTTGGTCGTTTGAAGTTTATAGGCCTGTATAAATGATATTACATTGCAAAGTACCTACTGTAGATCAGTTTGTTGATGTGCTTTATTACTCTTGTCATTGGGCTTGTTCATCGTTATTTAAACTTACGGCCATAGATAAACAACTAGCACTGCAAAGCTGTATTGTACAGCTGAATGAATGATATGCACCTTTGAACACTTGGGTTGGGAGGGGCAGTAGTTTTAGGATTGGAAGTTTTACTTGCTTCACACCTATTTTTCAAATTTGCAATCAGGCAAAGTGGCACTGCTAACAACAAATGAAACATTTTCAATCATGTTTTGAAGTTAACCTTCCAAATACAAAAGGTCTCGATCGAATACATACATGCCAATATATTGTTATATCCTGCCCAGGCACTAAATGCAAATGCGAAACTTTAATTCCAATTTTTACAACATGTATATCAAATGGTCTAAGAATGCTTGAAAGTACACATAAAATTCCGACACTGATGCTCAATCATTCAAGTCTTTTATAACACGCCCATTCTGATCATATTTGGTTGAAAACGTGACGCATGATGGACAATCATGGAAGCCGTGGGACTATGGAAGCCGGTGCATGCTACGAACATGGATTAACTTGCTGCATCAAAGTAATTAACCTTTTATCTCTAAGCGTATTACGCACTACACAAACTGTTACACTTGCAAAATCCAAAAGACACGCGATACGAATACAAAAACCAAGATTTAAAACTTACCTGGTCAACTTCTTCCATAAAACTATCTCCTTTTGCGACATCATACTCGGGATCCATTATTCCTTATTTCGAAAAATCAGAATTCTTTGCAATATATAGCATTAAAATCTCTGCATTGAAAATTCTCTTCGCAGTTCTGCAATTCAAACAAAATTCCCCTACAACACCACTTGTTTAAACTTTCAAAACTTTCTCTCCCCGAAAACGACGATCGATCAAAATGTTTATGGCGGTTAATGGCCGCGTCAGACTATTCCATTCATGGTAATTGGGGTAAACAGGCTAGAGTTTCCTGGAGGGAACTTAAATATTTTAGCGTAGGTAAGTGAGGAACTCAAGCTGCATGAGAACAAAATTAAATGCACGAGCCAGAAATTAGTGCCAACTGAAACTTCAAAGGTTAAAGAACAGTTATGCCTTTTGCCAGCTGCTGGCTTGTAAATCAAAGTATAAATACCTTGCTTTTGTGACCATTAAGTAAAAGCTTTTGACCCGTGGAAGAGCTATAATACTCCAACTTCTTGGGAGATGTTGAAGGGGTGTATTTTTTAAATTTAATTCGCCTACATGGTGATTACTCATTTTGTTAAAAAAAATATTTTTAAAAATGCGTTTACACGCTAAAGATTGATTTTATTTGTAATGGAAGCACTCGGTAGTTCTTTGAACAGTAGTGGTTGTGATGTAGTACTAATATTAGTTCCTTGGTCCTTTTGTGGACAACAAAATAAGTTGAGGCTACGACATCGTAGCTAGCTGTGATGGTGCTTCTGATGGTTTCAAGTAGTTAGAAGAGTCTTCTGCTAATGGAGCAATACCAACACCAACGTCATTTATGCTTTGTTTTCCGTAAATGGAAGTGGAATTTATGGCACGACAGAAAACAGTAGTAATTATTGTTTCTGTAGACCAGTGAACTACAAGCAACAGACGCCGGGTCACACCATCATTATCTTGTAGTAGTAGTAGTAGTAGTAGTAGTAGTAGTAGTAGTAGTAGTAGTAGTTGTACGATTACTAATCTCCCCAGAACAGCAAACCAGAATATTCTCGCCCACCAACCCAGTCTGATGATTCTATAAATTTTAAACTTAACGTTCTCTCCATTTTTGCACACCACTAAGTGTCACGTGCATGTGGGATGTTATTTCTTATCAACTGAAATATACTAGCAAATAATGACACAATCTCGCTCTGTTACCCACACAAATACTACAGTAATCAGTCTTGTACAACATAAAAAAACACCTCTAATTAATAGATACAACTTCACAATAAAATCATATTGAAATAAGCATGGTTTCAGCTAGTTATGTTAAAAAAAGCAAAAAATGTTCTACGGCGGTAGGGATAATTGGACGGAGGAACGATGAATGATTATCTGAAAGGTAATCCATAATTTAAAAACGAAACAGTCTAACAAAGAAACCAAAGTTATAACTGTTCATTGGGGGAAGGGTCAGTATTTTATTCGGGTGAATATTTGTGTAATTGGGGCAAGGAGAGTGTACTATTGTACTCAAATATTAAAGTTCAAATCTTTTCAAAATAACGTATCATATTGATTTTAGGGACAGCAGATTTCAAACTAACAAAATTATACGTCTGTTGCTAATTTGTATATGCACTTGTTTAAAGAGCTCGTAATATTTATTAACATTGCAAATATATTTACAATTGGTCATGCGCGTGTCCATTAATACCTCAGCCAGTCCTTTCCGCGAAAATGGAACGACTCAGAGGATGCAATCATATTTTTCTAAAATGGGGACAGATGTACGACTCAATCGAAATTGTTTAATCCTTAATTCAGGGTATGCCGAGTGGATGAGTGGTCTAAAACGCTCTCCGTTACGGATCACTGCCATCTCACTTCTGTCTGCGTGGGTTCTAGTCTAAAATTTGGCGAATGTGGATGTGTGAGAAAGCTTGCCAGTAGCTTCTCGTGGTCGGTGGTTCTTGCCGCGAATTTCCCGGTTTCTTCTTCCACTATTAATAATGGCCGTCATATATAGCCTCTTATGTGCTGATAAATGGTGTTAAGCCCAACAACAACAACAACTAATCCTTAAGCGAGACCGTCTGGTATGGAGAGGGATTACTTTTATCATTTGATGCCAGTATTTAATTATATGCATGCATTTTTAATAGAAAATGCTGTACGTTCTATTTTACATTATTTGTATATTTCTTTATTATATTTGGCATTATTTATTCATATATGCTGTATCGTTTATTTTGCATTATTTATTCGTAAATGCTGTATTTTGCATTATTTATTTGTATATGCTGTACATTGTATTTTGCATTATTCATTTGTATATTATGTATATTGTATTTTACATTATTTATTCGTATATGTTGTATATTGTATATTGCATTATTGATTCGTATATGCTGTATATTGTATTTTGCATTATTTATTCGTATTTGATATATATATATATATATATATATATATATATATATATATATATATATATATATATATATATATATATATATATATATTATTTTGCATTATTTATTTCTATATGCTGTATATTATAGTTTGCACTATTCATATGTATATGCTGTATATGATATTTTTTCATTTTCTATGCGTGCAGAATATTTTTGAAAGGCTGAATTTGCTACATACGGATTAGCTACAGATCAATAATGATTCTTAAATTTAATTTAATCTATAATTATTATAAAATGTGTTCAATTATCGCATTACTGAATAATATGTAAGATTCAATTTATATTATATTTTTGCATGTCTGTGAACAAAGAATATAAAATAGATGAACACTGATAGGTTTTCATGTATGCTTACATGGAACAAACATCTTTGTGTCATTAATTTTACCAACTGCTTTAATAAACCTAAAACAAAAGTCTAAAAGTCTATCACATGATGCTCTCTTGTGAAATTGTTCACTCAATTAGTTCCACAAGAATTCGACAAATTGTTTGGTTTGGAATGAATAATTTAGAGCAGGTACGGGTACATGAAGTGAGGTGGTGGCATGATGTGTGTTCACCCACATTCCCTATGGTTTTGGTTGTAGGAAGTGGTGGCATGAGGTGTGATCACCCATACTCCTTGTGGTTTTGGGTTATCGTTATCTGTGAGATGATTGACCACGGTGTTGTTGTTGTTGTTGTTGTTGTTGTTGTGGTTCTTACCGCCATTTTTTAGCACACGATAGGCTATACATGGTGGCCAGTAATAATGGTGGAGGAAGAAACCGGGTAACCACCGACTCACGAAAAGCTACTGGCAAGCTTTCTCACATATCCATATTAGCCGAATCCAAGACTCGAACCCACGCAGACCGAGCTTCATTACTCTCTCTCTCTCTCTCTCTCTCTCTCTCTCTCTCTCTCTCTCTCTCTCTCTCTCTCTCTCTCTCTCTCTCTCTCTCTCTCTCTCTCTCCCCCCGGGTCATAAACCCCAACAGTTTCACCGAAAAAAAAAACTGACTCGCGTTCCCTCTACGAACTGGCTATTTTGAATGCGCTTTTTTTCTTAACCGCTCCGACAGAAAAACGGACACTTATCATGTTAAATGGAGGTCGGTCCGTGTTATCAGGTTTGAGGTGTATGTGTTCTTCCTCTACTATGCAATACAGGTATGGCACAATCTTCTTTTCTTTCAAAAATACAAATATAGTACCAAACCTAAATGCATCGCAGTTTTCGTTTTCTTCACCAGGGATCAACAATATTCTCCCTCTTTCTGCGTCAGATATCATCTTTCGAAATTCACCATAACAAGCTATGATCAGCTAATGCACCCTCGAAACCCCGTTACCATGAATTTATGTCCTGTCTAGTTGATGTTGCATTCAACCTGAAACTATGACATAATTAAATATATTTAGATAACCCATCACACCCAGCTTTGGCTCTAAATTACCGGCTGACAGTCGATACACATTGCTTGATTCTCGGTTTAAAAGAATCCACATCTTCATTAGGTGCAGGTGGGAAAGCACCAATGGTTTGCCCACCGGCGATAACAGAACCATTCTCCAAAATCAATGGACCGTAATCTAGAACGAAGTCTGGACTCAATAACATTTTGACGGTAGTTGATGATGCGACGAGGTATCCCGAAGCTTTTCTTCTAAAGGATACGGAGGCAACTAGTGTAGCTAGAGCACTGATTGAGTTGTTCAGCCGTGTTGGTTTTCCTACTGTCATATTAACAGACAAAGGGACCAACTTCGATAGCACCTTACTGAAACAGTGGTATGAACTATTATGTATCCGTGGAGTTACAACAACGCATTATCACCCGCAAGCGAATGGAAAGGTAGAACGTTTTAATGGGACGTTAAAGTCAATGTTGCGGAAGTTCTGTACAGACAATAGGAATGAATAGGATGAGATGTTACCATATTTGTTGTTTGCATCCTGCAAAGTCCCACATGCTGAAACTGGATTTGCACCCTTTGAGCTGTTGTATGGTTGTCTAGTTAGAGGGCCAATGCGGATTTTACAAGGTTTGTTCACATGAGATGAGGATGTAAATAAGTCATCTTTGGAGCATGTTGTGAAAATGCATGAGAAGTTGGCTGACATCGGGACTCTTGTGAAAGATAATCTGTTAGATCGCCAAAAGAAAATCAAGGCACTGTACGATCGTTACACGAAAACAAGAGAATGTAGTCCAGGGGATGAAATCCGTATTATCTTGCCTTCAAGTTCATCCAAAATGAAGGCACAATGGCAGGAACCTATCGTGTTGTCCGAAAGGTGAACGATATTAACTATCAGGAATCTGCACCCGGTAGGCGAAGTACGGTAACCTATCACATAAACTTACTGCGTGGATAAAAACGTGTTGTGCTGCTGGCAACGCAGGAAGACGAGAACGATGGTGTTGAAATTGATTTTCCTCCAAGAGATGGAGAAGTTGACGTTGGCGTTAAGCTAGGGATAAACGTATTAAAGGAGCAACGAGAAGATATTGGAAATCTTTGTAAAGAATTTCAGAATGTTTTAACAGGGCCTGGTCGACTAAACATCTTAACTCAAAGTATCAAGACAACTTCAGAGACACCAATCAAACAACGACCATATAGAATACCTTTCGCGCAAAGGAGAGAGGTTAAAGGAATATTGGATGAAATGCTGGATCAATGCCCTCAATCAGTCCATGGAGTTCGCATTGTGTATTAGTTAACAAGAAAGATGGAACTATTCGGCTTTGTGAAGATTTAACGCAAGATTAGTAGTATCACCGTATTCGACGCGTATCCTGTCCCATGAATGGAGGATCTATATGAGAAGATTGGTTATGGAAGCTACTTGAGTCAGATAGATCTAACTAAAGGTTACTGGCATCTTCCACTTGCTGAAGAATCGAGGCCAAAAACTGCATTTGTGACTCCATTTGGGCTCTATCAAATTTACGTTATGCTCTTCGGTATGAAAACTGCACCCACCAGTTTCGCCTGACTCATGGACTTAATGGTGTCTGGGCTACATAATGTCGCAGCATATGTTGACAACGTCATTGTGTCAAGCAAAACTTGGTCAGAACATATAGAAAATCTGCTTGACTTGCTGAAACGTATACGGGAAGATGGCCTTACAACAAAGCTGTCAAAGGGCGAGTTTGGAGCAGCTGAGATCGAGTGTCTCGGACATATCATTGTGATAGGAAAAAATTAAGACGAACGACAATAAAATTAAAGCCATGTGTGAGTTTCCATTACCCTCAACGAAAAAGTGAATACGCTCTTTTCTTGGAATGGTTGGATATTACAAAAAATTCATTAAGAACTAAACGGAAGTAGCAGTACCATTGACCTCCATAACACAGAAAGGAAGACCAAATATACTTGTATGGACGGAAGACGCCGTCCAATTTCTTTAAAATATTGTTGTTGTTGTTGTTGTTGTTGTTGTTGTTGTTGAGCTTAACGCCATTTTTCAGCACACGATAGGCTGTTCATGGCGGCCAGTATTAATGGTGGAGGAAAAAACCGGGAAATCACCGGAAAGAACCACCGACCCACGAGAAGCTACTGGCAAGCTTTCTCACATATCCACATTCGCCGAATCCTAGACTCGAACCCACGCAGACAGAAGTGAGATGGCAGTGATCCGTAACGGACAGCGCTTTAGCCCACTAGGATGCTCTTCCTAAGACCCCAGTCCTTATTGCGCCAGATTTCAGCAAAGAATTCATCGTTCAGACAGATGCTAGTGACACAGCAATTGGTGCTGTTCTGAGCCAGACAATGGATGGTGAAGAACATGCAGTGGCCTATCTAAGTTGGAAACTTCTTCCACGAGAGCAGAAATATGCAACTATTGAGAAGATATGTCTTGTGATCATATGGGTGATTGATTCGTTCAAGTATTACTGTCATGAACAACATTTGAAATCGTGACTGACCGCAATACATGGACATAGTTAAATAAAATGCAAAGCAATAAACAGCGTCTGCTTGGCACTCCAGCCTTACAACTTCATTATAAAGCAAAGGAGCAGCTAACAACATGGGAATGCAGATGGATTATCCCACATGGAACTGAAATATGTAGTAATTAAACGATAAAAGATGCTGTCGTGCTTATTCCACATCAGACACGCTGAGTAATCGACTGGAATAGCTCAGGATATCTAGATTTTTCGAACTTGAATGTGTTCTAATTTTGGAATCATAAGTAATTTATGCGGATACATACAGTAATCAATTTGTTGGATTTACTATTATGGATGGTCACGGATGGAATCTCAAAACGATTACAGAACTGAACAGTAGTGATTATGCATTTTAGTAGCAATATAACTTTGATGCAAGTGTTATATTATTGATTTACCAAGCCACCCTATTTTTAAAAAATATATTGTATCGAAAACATAAAGTTTCCTCTTAAGAAGGGAGGTCTTATCTATATGATTCCACTTTTTGCCTGTATCAGATTCTAGCTGTTAAGTAGGGACAGTTTGGCTAGAACCTTAATCCCAGCATTCTGGATATTTGATACCAGAGACTGTCATCAGGTTTAGTCCTGTTGTTTATCTTCCCCTGGCTGGGGATTTTATTTAATTAAAATTCCTTCTCGGTAAGCCTTACAAATACAAGAACAGAGTGGGAAATCAGACAGTTTATAGTTGGGCTTGGTGCTGTAAGCAACACTGATTTTGGCTTTACCTTTATTTGACATAAAAGTTGTAGTACCCTTACTTGGTGTTTGTGTGACCTTTGAACCCTAGGTAACACACTGACAATACAAATCATGTTAATCTAAAATACCTTCAAAGATGACTTTACGGTGAAGTTCTTGTCAAGGGTTGACCTGCATTTTTTTTTTGAGAGGCTGAATTGTAAACAAAACACAATGCAACAGAACACAGATTTCACTTCCGAATCATCACCATGGCCTTATTACTGATTGTGCACTGTCGCCGAAATACACAGACAACCACACCATAAGTTCAGTCAACAGAATAAACAATTGCCTTTAAATCCTTACCAAGAATGCCTAAATCTAACTATCGTATCACCACTAAGCGGAGACAGAAAAAAAAAATGATATAAAAATAGATTGGGAGTACTTTCGTGGGTACTGAACCAGAATTGCTGTGTTCTGATTCCTGACAGTAAACATTGATGTTACAAGAAAGGAAAGAGAAAAAAAAAAGCATTAATGAGAACAACTCGAGATTATGTTGGAAATAGAAAATAATTATGGAGGTAGACACGATGTTGCTTCACCAGTATAAGGTATATTCACTTAAAATAAACGAATAAATAAATTACCACTGTAAGAAGGAACCATCTATATCAGGGGTCTCAAACATATGACCAAGGCGTATCCCGTGTACCACAAAATGATTGGCGTCACAAGATGTCATGATAGATAACAAAGGTATTGCTGCACTTGGACCATCAAAAATGCCCTCATGCGGCTCTCAGGGTGGTTTCAGTTTGAGACCCCTAGTATATTATTCATCAAATACTACTCGGCTGTCGAGACTGGGCAGCTCGGACCCGAAATTCAGTCCTAGGTTTTTAGACTACCACTATACCTGTACGCCTCACTGGTTTTAATCCGGTCTCTCGGCGCCGTTATTTTGTCTTAATAGGTCATCAATTTTCAACTTTCACCGCGCTACATTGTAGCTTTCGGTATGTGAACACGTGACCAGTGTGATTCTTAACAGCATGATACAAAATGAAAGCAAACAGACGATTTAGAGTTGGAATGACTATCCTAAGAGATGGAACTGAAGTATTTTAGTATCACCCGTAACAAATTAGTATAAATATTGGCATATGTAAAGACGCAATTTAGAATGTACATCTTACAATGTTTTAGCGGGGAATCTTTTAGTACTAATTAATAAAAATAAGATTTTTTTGTCAGTTTGACTAAGTGTCAACAAGAGGGAAGAGGAGAGAAGGCGGTTGCGATGTTGCACATGTCGGAAAATAGCAGATATAACAAAAGCACCAATGTTTATATTATATTTGCAGTTTAATTTAAATACTTCGAATGATAAAACAAAAACGAAATTAAATAAACTAAATTATACACTAAATTATCAGGAGTTTCGGCGTCAGCATAGTTCTCTCTGTATAATTTCATTTACTCGCTATTGTAAATAGTTTTTACCAACATAGAAAATGTGTATGTGATTTGAGCAGACTACGAACAATTGAACCTTCGAAGCTTCACTTTCCTACTCCCACGCCGTTTTTTTTTTTTTAATTTTAAAGCACTTTCGTTAACATGTCCCGTGCGGCAGAGAGAATGAGAAAAAATGAGTCCACATAAGTGTTTGTTAAATCGCGTTAGGTTACCAGGAAATGTATCTGAACTGTTTGCCTCGTCCGTGGTCATGGCTATAGTCCTTAATGTTCGTGAGGTTTTTGCTCACACTCATTGCTGGATTAGTGTGATGTGTCGAATTTTGAAACTTGTAGAAACCCAAGGCTTTCAAGTTAACTAAATCGAAGCAGAAAGGTCTGGTAAAAGTTCAATGTTTATTTCTTCATTTCGTCTCTAAACACGAAAGGAATTATGTTAAGCTTTAGTTGAAGCTGACCCGGTCATTTCTTATGGTAGAGGGAAGGAGTACGCGTAATTATATTCTGTCTCGACGCAGTTCAAAAGAGACAAGCATCAAATAATCATTTTTCAAAAGACTGATTGTGAAATGTTTTAGGCCAGTAAAATCGACGACAGCCACTGATTTGGATGGAAAATTTTAGGAACATTTATTTCTGATTGGCCAGGGAAACTTAAGGACGTAGAGTTAGAGAAACGATTTAGGGAACTATCTCTTGGAAAATCCCTTAGTTAGATTTTTTTGAGAGAAAATTAAGTCTGCTCTGCAGGCGCTAGTTAATGAGCTAGTATGTTCGTGAAATTACAGCGGGCAGGATTGTTGTCTTAGGAGACAGACTAAGGCTAGGACTGTTTGTTTGGAAAAAGAAAACGGTAATAAGGTACGCAATTTTGGTTTCAAATTTTAATATGCTATTTCGTTTGTTTGATTGTTTGCTGATATGATATATTACGATTCACACATGTATTCGTGTATTCATTTCGTAGGACTCTAGTGATGTGCTAGTTCTACCAGTTAATTCTTTGATTTTTTACTTATGATATCATTGAGAGAATTCACGGATCGCATGTAATTAACTATTTGGCATGTAGAGTTGTGTAGGTATTTTATGAATTTACCATAGTATAGGAATATGTTATATTTCTTAGGATATGTGAATTGAATCTCTGTATGATGATATTTGCTCTTGCGAGTAATGACGAGTGTTTGTGTGTGTGTTTGTATATATATATATATATATATATATATATATATATATATATATCTATATATATATATATATATATATATATATATATATATATACATACATACATACATACATACATACATACATACATACATACATACATGTATGTATGTATGTATGTATGTATGTATGTATGTATGTATGTATGTATGTATGTATGTGTGTGTGTTCGCAATATTTATATTGTTCACGCAAAGTTACGTTTGAATAGCTAGATTTAATGGATATTATGCATATTTGCAAAAAGTCTCCTTTATTTTCAATTATTGTGATAATATTTATATGATATGATTATTCATTTAAACAATAAGCGGCGCACTAAGGGTAAATGGGGTTTTGACAAACACACACACACACACACACATAAATATATGAGCATTAAACTGCATTGAATAGCCAAATGTAAATGAGTCGTGTTGTAATGCATGCTGGCATATACGGCCACGCTTGTCCTTAGAAGGCACGTGGGAATTTAGACCTAGCAGTAAATCCGAATGAACCTGAGTTAAGGTCACGTGTATCAGCTTAACGGTAAACATACCGCCACGTCAAATCTATACGGAGTATTAAGGTCACGTCAGGTCAGAATTATACAGTGTAAACCACCTAAACATGTGCACGGGAAATATAGTTTATATTTATACGTAAATGTGTAGTGGTATTTGTCTAGCTTGAGACATACTCTATATTTAATTGGACAGCTTCGTACTTTAAGTTTCATCCTTTATAGTTTCGTACTCCGAGCAAGAGAAAGGAGAAATACGGAGGGAACTCAATGAGTTAAGGAAGAATTCTGTATCTACGGGATGTCAGAACAGTGAGGGGCGACAGAACCAAGCACGTATTTAGACGTGGGAGAGAAGTAGTGTGAAGACAAGTGTCAGGTGATGCTAAGAAAGCATAAGATTGAACTCAAAATCACCACTCGAATACATGATGTTAGCTATATGCTGTAATTGAATTCTGTCATTGACCATCAGTAAGGTAGAACGTGATTTTAGCTATGCTTAAATTGAATATAAGTAATTTAGCAAATCGGTTGTATGGGAGTTGATTGTTTCGTTGATTAAATTCTCATTGATTTATTATTTATATTTTATTCATTGAAAGGTGGCTCGTTATTTTATTTCTTTCGATACTTTGCTCAGCTATCTGTAACGCTCCAGCTATCCGTCCACACTGGGCATCTACATCGCGGGAGATTATTCCCAAGTTAAAAAGAGGAGGGTTTTTTATGTTTTAACTCCTCAACCACACCTTATCACAATTAGTAAAGGAACCCTCAGGACTCACGGTACTAATCGTAGGCGAGAATGTCTAGAATGGGTAAGATTTTATATATATATATATATATATATATATATATATATATATATATATATATATATATATATATATATATAAGAGCGAGACAGAGAGAGAGAGAGAGAGAGAGAGAGAGAGAGAGAGAGAGAGAGAGAGAGAGAGAGAGAGAGGGGGGGTTAGCTTGCCACTAGCGGTTGATAACGAACTTAAGATTTCAGTACACGTAATCTTTGAAATGGTACCCTAGTTATAAGGGATAAAAGAGAGACAATGTTTTATTGGTGGAACTTATATCATCTTCAGATAGGAGCTAAGAAAGCTCATTGCTAAAATTAGCACAAGGCTTTTTGGTGTGGAATGAAACATACATGTATCAAACACATGTAGATTCCACAAAATATCGCTACGCATGTAGTTTATCTACACATAAGCTAGTACCAAGGATATGTCTGGACTGCTAATTAAAGGTTTGACCATGAGCCTTCAGAACTCCAAATCTATTTCAATTTTAATATGGTATTTCCATCAGGGAGCTGAATAAGTGCCTCGAGTATTTATTCAGCTCCATCCATGAGAACGTGCGTGATCCGTCATATCACTGCAGCGTAGTCAGTCACGTCAATGGTACGTACAGTCAGCCACATCAATGGTATGGCATCGTATACATTATGTAGACATAATGACTTTTTTCATAAACAGTTGAAATTCTAATGAGATGGTCAAAAGATCCGCTTTGAGAAAACTATAACTTTTCATCGTTATTAGCTTTTCTGTCATGGAAAAGCCTAAAATGCTCAAACACAGTTCCATTTAAAAAAAAAAAAAAAAAATCTGATCGTGCTTATCATTGGCCAGGGTAAACTCAATTGAAACTAAATCTGATCATGGGATGGTTAGCTTGGAATCGTTTGCAGTGATTGCCTCATCATGTTTCGATAAAGCCCCTTCCGTTAACGACTTTGATCCGGACGTGAAAGTCCTGTAGTGTGAGACAATGCTACATTTGACCGGCAAGACCACCACATGATCGCCTCGGACTTAAACGCGGTTAAATAGATGTCCACGAACGTGTCAAAGATATGTTTGGATCGCGACAAACCGCACGAGAGGACCTCACGTATAAACGTTTGCACCGCTGATCAAACCCCAAAAAGGACTAGTTAATATGGTTAATTTTAAAGAACAACTCGCTGAATGGAATACTCCCTTTTCATTGGCCAACTGAAAATAAGTTATAAACAAATTCAGTACGTCATTTTCTTTTAACCAATGAGAGGACAGTATTCCATTCTGACTGATTTCACTTGCATATAAATCATCATGTCGGGTAGTACCGTGGGAAAATGGCGTGACATTCCTTTAAGGTGTGATAATAAGCCATCCTTTTGCTACGCATATAAAGTCGAAGGACTGAGCTAAACGTCAGTACCAAATTTATTACGCTATGCGATATGTAGCTTAAAATATCTGCGATTATTCTTAAATAGGTCGTACGAAAAAGGACAGAAGTGTCCTCCCTTGTATGTATTATATAGTACATGTATGGTACATTGCAAGCAATAACACGAGCCCCTGTGGTTGAATTTTCTATAGTGAAAACAATAAGGTATAGTAACAGAAAACAGTAAGATATAGTAACTGAAAACGGTAAGAAATAGTAACAGAAAACAGTAAGGTATATTAACTAGTAGGTCTTCAAGCATTTTTTCCCTTCTGTTTCCCAGGTCTGAGTCAGATTGCCACAGGAGATTCATTGCGCGAACTCGTATTGCCTTTTCCACTGGTTGCTGCATATATTGGGTGTTGGGTAGGCGACCTGTAAATGTGGCTTGTTGTCTAGTTTGTGCTTAATTTAACTCCAATACATTTTTTCTTTCTTTTAAATGTTTATTAATTTAGTTTTTATGTTAGTTTTTATGTGGTTATCCTGAACTATATGACATTTATCCATATTTATCCATTTATCTTTAATTTTCTTACCACAAATTGCATGCATTGTACTTAAAAACGTAGATAGGTAGGTTCTGGTGAGTACGAGTTATGATCTCTCTCTCTCTCTCTCTCTCTCTCTCTCTCTCTCTCTCTGTATATATATATATATATATATATATATATATATATATATATATATATATATATATATATATATATATATATATATATATATATATATAGTGTGTGTGTGTGTGTGTGAATTTATTCCATATAATATACGCTATCAGCTATCATTATTTGGGTAATTTGTCATTTTATGGATATGTTAGTCATTGTTTTAAATTGTTAATGTATCCACTGTATTGTAATGCATCTAATCGTTTGTGGGAATTGGGGTCAGATGTCAAGTGGTCTAAAACGCTTGCTGTTATCGATCACTGCCATCTCACCTCTATCTGCCTTGGTTTGAGCATTGGTCTCGGCCATTATGGGCATGAGAAAGATGCTAGTAGCTTCTCGAGGGTCGATAGTTTTACCTGGTTTTCTCTATCATTTATACTAGCGGCAATATATAATCTATTTTGCACTGACGAATGGCGTAAAACCCCCAAACACAACATTACTATGAGTTATATGCGACATGTACCCTTTTTTAAAATAAAATGTTTATATATATATATATATATATATATATATATATATATATATATATATATATATATATATATATATATATATATATATATATATATATATATATATATATATATATTTATATTAGTTTATTAGTTAAATCTTTTGTCGGATCAATATCTCTCCAGATCTAATATTATTTGTTTTAATATCCAATCTCTCCAGATCTAATAATTTTTGTTTCAATATCCGACTTTTAGATAAATTATGTTTAGGTCTCGCGTCATTCTTCTGTCAGTAAGTGCGTGTAATTTAACAAAACACTCCAGTTTCTCTCCCAATCAATATAACACTTTCGTATTGACTGAGACGAGGTCGGTGATATTATGCTAACTGTATTGCTCGAGGTATCTATTTTAAAGATACTTAGAGCTGTATGTTATCAATTTGATATTGTACTTTATTTTAGTTTGCTATACTTGAACAGTACGTTATATTTAAAATGCCATGAAGTTAAATGAACTTATAATAACAATCCGTTATAGTTGTACCTGACTGTTGCAGAAATGAACCCTCTAGATAATCTAAGATGTAAATATTCATATTTATCTGTGTTTCCTAGCTGCCAAACAAGAGACCGCGAGTTCGAAACTCGCAGATGCATCCTGATTTGTTTAAATATTTATATTTTCAAACGTTCTTTAAAGTTTGTTCATCCTAATTTCTTTCATTATTGGGGGTACATTTTACCTTGAAAATTTATCACTCCCAGGACGGGCAGTATCTAGTAATAAGTAATAAGTTCAAGTAATCTATAGTTTTGAATTTTGGCTCGTTTTGAATTTTCGCTCAGTAATATCAAGCTTTGGCAAATGTTCGTCTAACCAGGTATAAAATGACGCCATTGAATGGTTTTAGATTTGAAGACAAACAAGGAAAAAAAAAAACAAAATTATACTCCTAGTCGCGATCGTCACACCATACTAGTATGCAACGAAATACTGATATCTGCCGAGAAAAAAAAAACAATTTGAGGCAAGTAATAATGAAAATATGACATTAAAAAATAGACGAAGAAAATGCCGAGATGATAAAATTATTTACATACGATCAAACAACACGCAATGTCACAGAAATTAAATTTTGCAATCTCTCTCTCTCTCTCTCTCTCTCTCTCTCTCTCTCTCTCTCTCTCTCTCTCTCTCTCTCTCTCTCTCTCTCTCTCATGGATTTGAGTTCCATCTCGGACAGAATGGAACAATCTTCACCTTTCAAGTAACCTCGAGCAGCTGATTTGGAAGAAATCGTTCGTCTTTGGCCTAATTGATTCGTTTGAGTATATCCATTTAATAATTAATCGAAAGAAGAAAGAAAGAAGCACTTTGAAACGAGGAAAAAAGTTGCGGTATCAGCAGTAGTAGGAGAAAGTAAGAATCCGAGCTCAACAACCCCCTCCAGACCACCAAACAAATACAAAATACCTAGGTAACGTAATAGAAAACCTATTGCAATCAATAATTGCGTTAAGAATCCGAGCTCAACAAATACAAAATACCTAGGTAACGTAATAGAAAACCTATTGCAATCAATAATTGCGCTAAGAATCCGAGCTCAACAACCCCTCTAGACCTCCAAACAAATACAATAGAACACCTGTTGCAAAATACCTAGGTAACAGGTAAAATTTAATTACGTGATCTTCCAGAATAAGCAAAATGATGTGTCAGACTCAATTTTCCAAATCATTACGATTTAGCAGAGCGTGGCGATTGTGGACTAAATTACGCATTAGAATTCCAGTAAGGTAAGTGGTATTATATAAAATTTTATGTTATATCATACTTCTTTTGATAATCTTTCTCATATTTGCTGATCCTCATGGGAAGAATATCTGTTAACATGTTGTCAATAATACGAAATTCACGTATATAAAATCGTCCATACTATATTTTACTCCTCGTAGGTAAGATCTTATTTGATCAAGTAGTTTTTTGTAAGTTATAATTGATGTTAAGCAGCCGTGCTTTTTTATCGAAATTTTAGGTTCAACTTTTTTACAAGCTGCTGTAAGAGAAACACCAACACCGGATATGATTAACAAAAACGGGTTTAATGATATACCACTTGAAATTATGCCAGAACTAGTCATTAACAAGGGTAGATATGATATTACTCGAAGTATTTTGTTATAATATTTGTAACATTTTTTAACGCACCAAAGTTTTTTTATGATAATATTTGTAGTATTGTATTAGTGCGTCAACATCCTGTCCTGGAATATCTTTTGAAATATGATTGAAATCAACTATACTTTTTTTCATTATAATATTTGTTCACATAATCTCAGGCTTGATTAAGTAACTAGTTGAGGTGTTTCAGCCACAAATTCCAGACAATACCAATATGACGCAGCAGTTAATTTTTTGTCATCAGCTATTAGCATAAAAGTTTCTTCAACATCTTTGTTTAACACAATAGACACGGTTCCAGAGAATTATCAGTCGAGTGACGCCATGGAAATAATGTAAATATATTAAACTTTGCACTGCTCAACACGGACAATCTATACACACCAGTGACCTCTGCAGTATGTTTGAGAGTGTTATTTTGCGGCGACCAAGTAGACATTCCAGAAGCAACAGTATAGACAATATTTTTAATCTGCTTGTGAGAAATTTTAATCATACTTGTTTTCTCAACAATACTAGGAATTCCACTAATAATATCGTTGAGTTTTGTGTTAATATTATCGAGTGTAATATCAACAGATGGCGGACTTCCAAAAAATTCGTTATTGGTTTTGTTTATGTTTCTGCGAAAATTTAAAAACGTGGTGATGTGATTAGTAAAATCAGTTTTGAACTTGGTGATTTCATTGTTGATATCATCAACATATTTCTTTGTTACAGCATCAAAATCAGATTCTGGTGTTCTAAGATTATTGATGCCATTATTGTTCATGTTGAGAAATGCACGCATTATACCGCCATGCATGCCCGACACGTACTTTGATTCCTGATCATCAACATATTTCTTAGTAGCAGCGTCATTATCCTCAGTTGGGTTTCCAAGGTATGTGATCTTGTTCTGGTTCATAACAATGTTTCCCGTAAATAAATCACCTGCTTTTCTAACATAATCGTTAACTGACCTACCCGAATCTTCTCTTACCTTGATTGTTAAAAGTAACAATATTATTAGCAACTGCAGTAGGATTTCGTACTAGTACATCTGATAGTTGTACATTACTCGTCTTTAATCGTCCTTGTTTGTCCTGGAAAACTACAACTTCATTTGGATCTACACTTGCAACGTTTAACAAATTGTTGATTTCATTTTTGAGCTTATCAAGAGTCGCATACTTGGATAAGTCACCCTGGTAACCTTCTGTTAATAAATCTACTGCTAATGTTCCAAATTTTGTATAGTAGCTCATTATACATACCGTTCTACACAAAATTGTTGGTTTAATATAACATAAAATTATACGATGGCGAAGATAATAAACTTTGACACCGAGCGATTGGTGAAGCATAAACATAACAATGAACTTCCAGACTGTCATTATCTTATTGTTGGGCGAACTGGATCTGGTAAAACAAATTTGTTATTAAATCTTTTACTCAATAATAACTTTAACTATGATAAGGTGTATATTTACACCATCAACCCCCAACAAGACAAACAAATTATTAAACGAGTATAATGATAAACTTCGTGATGAACTTGGCATTGGTGATGATATATTTTTGATAAAACAACCAGAAGAACTCGTTCCAGTGAATGAACTCGATTCGTCAGAGCAGAAGATAATCGTCTTTGATGATATTCCGCTAAACAATGAGGAAATGAACAAGATTAGATCATATTTTTCACTATCACGTAATAAAAGATGCAATTCTGTTTATCTTGCCCAAGGTTTTTATAATGTTGATAGGTTTATTAGGCGAAATACGGGTTGTTTCATATTATTTCCCGGACTAGATAATGTGGATGTGAGAAATATTGCAAACGAACAATGTGGTGATGTTACAAAAGATAAATTTATCGAATTATATCATCGAGCAACTAAAGATAGATATAGTTTCTTTTTATTTGACAAGCTAGCGCGTGATCCAACCAAGATGTTTCGTTGTTGCCTTGAGACGTTTCTATGATATAATTTTGTAAAGCGTATAAAAATAATGGACAAACATCAACAGAAAATCGAATTACTAAAAAAGTTTCTCGAAACTCGAGCGGCTTTTAAGAAAAAGGTGGAAGAAGCTCGACGTGGACAAGTTCAAGCAGAAGAAGAAAGAACCAAATTTTTCAAACCTGTTACTGAGGCAATGCTTGGCAAGCAGCCAGAAATACCAACATTGTCTCCGGAGAACTAGCAAAAATGAAAGAAAAGGGTTTGTTTGGTTTACTTGGAGAAAGATCAAAAGAAGAAACTGTAAAAATTGTAAACGAACTTGTAAGAAACATTGCTGATCCTGCTGCACGACAAGCTGAGTTTGACAGGCTAATGAACAATCCTCTTGAACTTCAACACGCAATAACAAGATTGACGGTTAATCCAGATGAGATAAGAAGTATGATGGAAAAATTATCAGAACAAACTGAAGAATTAACTGAGAAACAAAAATTATTACAAGAAAGTGTGATAAAAATAGTACCTTTTGGAGAATCTATAAAAATTTACAGAAGACAAGCTAGGTTTAAAATAGAAGATGTTGAGTATGAAGAGTTTATGGAAAAAAATGATATCACTAATATTAATAGTATTCGAGATTGGTCAAAAGAAAACTATGATAATTTGATAGAAAAATTAAGAGAAATTATAAAAAATGGTTTACATGCTGATGAAGAAATTAAAGATCAAAAAGATGAAGGAAATATTCCAACATTACTCAATTATATTAGAGAAGGAATTATTGCTGAGATTTTACTAAAAACATCAAAACAATATCGAAATAAACCAGGAGGTTATAGTAAAGGTTGGGATTTTATAAGACTATTCAAAAAATATGAAAACAAGCGAGATAAAAGATTACCGGAAGAAAGAACTGGAGGTGGAGTTAAAGTTTTTACATCAAACGCAGACATAGTCGATCGGCTAATGCTGTTGATATCCTCTAAAGAAGCTGGTAATGAAAGTGTAGAGATTGATAACGAAATTATTGATATACTTGATCATCTAAGATCGAGTGGATTACTAACATCATCCGAGTACGAAATTTTACACCGCGATCTTATCTAAAATATTAGTATAATGCAAACAACATTATTGCTTGATTCGTCACAAATAACAGGAAACAGCGCGAATTTTACAGTAAATTACAACCCACCAATAGAACTAGATCCTGCAAAACAGTATGAGATTGGATTAATTTCTTGTACTTGTTGGAACGCCATGCCGAATATTAAAACTGGGATTAATGATGAAATTTTAATCGTTAATGTTAAACAATCTCCAACATCACAAAAAGAGTTTATTGATATACAATACAAACTACAATTCCACAAGGAGCTTATAACATTACTGATCTAAACAGAACAATAAAAGAGCTTCTAACAAAAGCTGGTGGGAATGCTGATAATTTCGAATTAGCGGCGAATTATAACACCTTACGAGCTAGGATAACAGTGAAAAGAAATATGAAAGTCATCTTTGAAGAAAGAAGTTTTGGAAAGATGTTAGGTTTTACTAGAGTTTTATACTATACCACCGGTGAAGATAAATCTTTGACATTTGATGGAGAACTACCAGTAGATATCACAGAAGTAAATACAATACTCATCAATTGCTCTATCGCATCTGGATCTTATACGTCAAAAGGCAACCGCGGGCAAACGATCTACAGTTTCTCACCAGAAGTCCCACGGGTTCTCTCATGCAAATCAATCCGCGACAGATTATCTACTATCCAATAACACCTGAGAATCAAATTACAAGCATTACAATGCAACTCACAGACCAATCTGGACGACAAATAGACGTGAACAACGAGATAGTCACGTATTACTTACACCTACGCACTGCCTAGGCATGTGATTTTGTGTACATAATTTTATAAAATGAGACGAAGAAAAGTTTATCGAAGAAAAATTGTAGGTGGATTTTTTGGAAATATATTTACAACAATTGCAGAGAATATTCCAGGAATCGCGCGTAAAGTAGCGCCCATTGCACTTGACGCTGGTAAAGCTTTCGCTACAGGGGCGGCATCTTCAGCAGGCACTGCAGTAGGGCAAAAGATTGCTGATAAGATTAAAGGACCTTCAACAACACCTACGGTGTCTGAAATAAAACGAGTAATATCATATTGCGCCAACAGAAGAAACAAAACGAGCTATGATAGCTACAACAAAAAAATTATTGTCGCCGAGTGGTGAAGAAATAGTACGTAAACTTGTAAAGAAAACAGCGCCGATGACCCCTGCTGCCTTTTAATTTTGTGTAACGATTATAAAATAAATGTCAGCTAAAAACTATCTCGATCTTGCAGAAGAAATTGATACTGACGATGCTGTAACAGAATTAGAGTATGTCGAGTATCTCGATGAGAACTCGAACGAACCAAATAAAACCGGAGTTAGAACTTTTAACACAAGAGACGAGGACGTGTTTCTACTACCCCATAAGGCAATGTTAGAAGTGCGTGGCCAAATATTAACTGTGATAGGTGGTGATATTGCAGCTAATGTAGAAATCGCTCTCGTCAATAATGGTTGGAGCTTGTTTAAGAGTGCACGATACCAACTGGCCAATCAAACCGTAGAAGATATTTCAATGCACTTACCCATAGCGAGTACAATACTAAACATCGTTTCGTTTAGCGATGACTATTCCAGATCAATAGCCACAAACATGATGTGGTTCAAAGATACTGGACTAGGGACAACTACCTCTGGCGAGTTTATTTCAAGTGGTGCTTTTGAACACGGAGCTAATGCCGATGCAGATGTTGGAATTGTAAGAAATTTTCTTATTGCTAATGCTAATAATTTTGGTATAGCCGCACCAGGTGCAGCTGCTGATGCAAACGCCACAAGAGTTTCACTTATTGCCGCTTGTCGTAATCTTGGTATAACTCCACCAGGTGCAGCCGCAGATGGTGTTGCAATGTTAAATTTAATAAACGGTGTTATTAGTGCACGTAACATAAGATATAACGAGGGATTTACCAAACGAAAAGCATTTGCCGCAGAATCTTGCCAAATAACGATGATGCTTCCGTTAAGTACAATCTTTGGATTTTGCCGTGATTATAACAAAGTGTTTCGAGGAATAAAACATACGCTTATATTAGATCGAGCTGATCAAAACGATTGTATAATACACGCCGGTGGAGTGGCTGAGGGACAGTTTTCTATTACAAGATTAGCACTGTGGATGCCTCGGGTTGTCCCTTCATTAGCTAAAATGATGGAGCTCGAATCTTTACTAGCCACCTTTACAAAAAAGATACACTTCCAACAGAACAGGATTTATCAAACAGCCATTCCCAACGCGACTGATTACACATGGCGTGTAACGACCACGCCCAGCGAACAACTACCGCGACACTTGTTCGTCGTATTTCAACGACAAGCACGTCGTAACAATCAGGAAATAAACAACTCCATATTCGATAACCCAGACGTTAGACGAATATTTGTGAGAGTAAATTCCAAACAGTATCCCGAACGTGCAATCGAATGTAACTTTGCCGAAGACGCCACCAGAAACATCTCTCGGCCGTACATGTATCTTATGGAAGCAATGCAAAAATATCAGAACGCGGACAGTGGATCTCAAATATCAATAGAAGAGTTTCGAACGCTCTATCCCATCTTTTACTTTGACGTATCAAAACATTTGGAGCGTGTTGTGGGATCGACTGCAGATATTGAGGTCACGTGGACACTGGGCGTTGTGCCAGGTGAACAGTATAACGTATACGCGCTATTGGTTAGTGATCGATTTCTGACCATCGATTCAATCAAAGGAAGAATGACAGTACAAGTTTAATCTAACAACTTGGATATAACATTATGAAAACCAAATACACAACTCGAGAAATATACCTAACATCTGGTCAAGTTGAAAAATTATCAGCAGCTGTTGCTAAACGCAGCTCTGTTTCTTTGATGATCTCTCCGGAAACTTCAAATAAAATTGCAGTAAAAGTCATGCTAACGCAACAACAAATCAATAAACTCGATCGCAACAAACCTTTTGTGCTGAAATTATCTGTTTCTCAGGTAACTGCAATGTCAAAAGAAGGTGGATTTTTTGGACCAGCGTTATCAATAATAGCTAGCAAAGTTTTACCAGTACTTGGTACACTTGGACTTGCGGCTGCGTCAGGAGCAGTCTCTGGCGCAACGAAGAAAGCAGTCGAAGGTCGTGGTATCAAACAAATCTATCGTTAATTTTATGTAACAGTATAAAATAAAATGCCAACGAAAAAAGTCGCCGAAAAAAAAACAAAATCATCGAAAAAAAAAGAAAACAACAAAACGCAAACAAACAAAACAAGGAGGAATTATTCCTTTCGCTCCACTTTTGGCGGGACTAGCGGGAAGTCTGCTGCCAAACTTACTAGGAATCGGACGCGGATTAACTCTACCAGGGACCAGACGTTATTGAGCAATTTTGACATCATTGAAAAATTGAAGGACGTTGTTGGATTTCGAGGAGTATTTTCCAAGGATGAACTCGATGACGTACCAACAGGCGGTTCTTGTGTTGTAAATATTGAAAACTTCAATGATGGCTCTGGCACCCACTGGGTTGCTGTCCACGATAACAATTATTTTGATTCGTTCGGACTTCCTCCAAGCGATCTCATAAAAAAATATATTTTTAAAAAATTTGATAAAATAAATTATTCGTCTAATCAACTACAGCCGATTGGAACATCAGCTTGTGGTTATTATTGTATCATGTTTGTCAGACAAATGCACCAGAGTAAAAACTCTGGAAGTAAAAACTTTTTAAAGTTTATTTTACAATTTGATGAGCTTCCTTCTCATGCGAATGATAATATTGCAATCAATTTTATCTAAACTCCTTGATATAATAATGTCAACATACTGTCTCAAATGCAAAACTAAAACAGAGAACAAGGATGAGATGACGGAAAAAACGAAAAATAATAGAACGATGTTAAAAAGTATTTGTGCAATCTGTGGTAGAAAGAAAAGTATGTTTTTGAAAAAACAAGTAGGATCTAGCGTTGATAGAGTTATCTTGATCGACGATTAATCTTATGAAACAAAATAAAATAAAATGAAATGCAATTGTGATTGTGACAAAGATCTTTGCATAGAACAAGATAAAATCATTACGTACTGTCAACGTTGTAAAAACAGAGAAATAATAGGGTTAGGTATAGATATACATAAAATTATTGGTAAATTACCAAAACCAAAAGGCGGTTGGACTTTGCCAGGTCATCGGTATACTGGTCCTTACAATCCGCTAGACCAACAACTAGATGAAAACGACAATCCATTGCCAGGACAAGAGCCTTATAATCAAGTGGATGCAATAGCAATGCGTCATGATATCTGTTATCGTGATCATGAAAACTCGAAAGCAGATTGTGATAAAGTAATGTTAGACGAATTACATGATATGGAGCCAACAAATCTACGAGAACGTTTTGATAGAAGATTTGTTCAAGGAATGATAGGAGCAAAATATAAACTTGGACTCGGAGAGTCTCGACTCGGAAAAGAATTATACGATGATCTTGCAGTCGAACTACACAGACCTAAAAAAAAAAGTTTCCGAGACGTAAAGTTGTTGCAAACGCTGTAGATGATATCTGGGCAATAGATTTGGTAGATGTATCCAATCTGGCTCAGTTTAACGTTGGCGCTGATGGCGCTCCAAAGAAGTATTTGTTTAACGTTATAGATGTTTTCAGCAAATACGCTTTTAGTGTGCCAGTTTCAGATAAAACAGGAACGTCAATCACTGATGCGTTAAAACAGATAATAACGAGTACTGAAAGAAAACCAAACAAAATCTGGACTGATCATGGAGCCGAGTTTTTTAACAAAAAGTTTGAGCAGTTTCTAGAACAAAATAATATTAAAAAATACGTTACAGGAAACGAAGGCAAAAGCGTTGTTGTCGAGAGATTTAATCGCACGCTAAACGAAAAATTACATAAACATATGACAGCTAAAAACACCAACAGGTACATCGATGACCTTTCTCAAATCGTAGGCGAATATAATAACACGAAACATCGAACCATCAAAATGTCACCCAATGACGCTATCAAAAATCCAATATTAGCAAACGAAAACATGTACCGCAGACATAAATTTAAGGTCGGTGATAAAGTTAGAATCTCTTTGACTAAAAAGATATTTGAAAAAGGATTTACTCCAAACTGGAGCGAAGAAGTATTTGTTGTTGATAAAATACTCTTAACAATACCTGTAACGTACGCGTTAAAAGATCTGGCAGGTGAACCTATAGTAGGTAGTTTTTACGAACAAGAACTACAAAAAACTGAACAAGATGTTTTCGTTATCGAAAAAGTGATTAGGAAAAAAGGAGATAAAAGTTTAGTCAAATGGCGTGGGTATAGTGATAAATTTAACAGTTGGATTCCAACCCGGTCGATTTTATCGACTGTGAAATAATGCTATTATAAATTTCCTCATACTTTCGTTTGATAGATTTGCATTTTACTGGTTTACATAATGATATTAGATATTGTCTGCGATCGTCAGAGATCGTCATAAGATTAAAAATCTTAACAAAGATGAAATCAAATTTTATATTTTTCTGTCGGTCTGGAATTTTGATGTTTAAAAAAGGTCTGATTAACTGCAAAAATACCTGCTGTTCGGTAACGGTAAAATTAAATTTTATAATTTTTTTTAGCAATGTGATACTTGACATTATATTTTCCAGTGGTTGGTCTGCTATAATTATATCTGTTAACGACGGTGACTATTTCATCATCATCAGACTCGTTGTTATATAAAATATCATCTTCGTTATAACCAATGGATTTGTCTATGAAATCTTTGGAAAATGTGACCTCATCACTGACGACCTTATCGCTGGCGACTTTGTCGCTAGTATCTTGCTTGTAGAGTTGAACGAGTCGTTTCATCAAGTCCATTATTATAATATATTTTTTATCTAATTTGTTGTTATAAGATGACTGATGAGATAAAATATCACCAAAAAGTTAATATAATAAACTACCACGAACTGACCGAAGCGGTAAGAAAATGCTTGTCAGGTTATAGTTCATATTCCGTTGACGTTATTGTAATGCAAGGTGATTCTCATAAAATATTACTAACAGAAGCAGAAAAAAATAAAATTAATGAAAGTGCAGTAGTGACGCTAAAATTTGATTGCGATGATATTATAGCATTTGCTCATCATTGTTTGACTAAAACCGAATTACAAAATATTATTAATAATCATATATTAATAATAATACTAGCATCATATTTGTTTGAAAAAGCTGATTTTGTTGCTCCATCAGCTACAAATTTTACTGCTCTGGGATTTATATTATAATATTTCGCCGCAGCTGTAATTGATTTGAATTTGATCTCCTCATCCGTTTCAAGGTTTAACGAAATAACAGGTTTTATGGGGCATCTAAAATTAATACCACCACCTCGTCCTTTTCTCACATTTTCCTGTTGGGTCACTAGCTCCAGATTTTCCAATCGATTGTCTGTTTTTACATTATTGATATGATTAATAACCAGACCATTGGGTATAGATCCGTTGAACACCTCGTAAACAAACCTATGACCAGTATAACAAACTCGATCTGTCGATGTTCCTCTAACAGTCACACTGATATATCCCATATTGCTCATATTATTAAGAACTTTTTTAGTTTTTTCTGTTTCTTATAATACCACGATCGTTAGCCTCGTATAAATCAAAGACCGGATGCGGCTGAAACTCATCTTGTAAGGATAAATTTTCAATATTATCATCAGTGACTTTACCGTTATAATGATATACTCGTTTCCCCTCTGGAATGTCATCGCAAAATAACGTGTAAATAAAATCTTTTCTAAACATCGTAATTCTTTCAGTATTATCTCCCTTTACACTAATCGTATAACCCGCTGGCGTTGCTTTACCAACAGATATTCCAGTAATGATATTAATAACCGAACCAAGTGCATTTCCAGCGTACAGGTTGTACTTTGGATAAACATGATATACCTCTTGCTCACGTGCGCTTGTCAGATTTACTGTCATTATATTATAGGTGATATTTTTTATCTCTAATTGTTTTTTCTAGCGCATGCGCAGTGTGCGGTAAATTATCAATTAGAGATTATATTATAATATAATAATGTTGAAATTGCGTGATATAGCCAAGAAGAGACTTATGGGAGAACCTGTTAAAATAGCGACTGCTTTTACAGGTTTTGACAATAGTTATCAGTTTGATAATCAAAACGTTTTAGTAAATTTTTCTGAAACAAATCTCTTTCATCTGCTACAGACGACTGTAAAACGTGAGCTTGAAAAACACAAGGGTCTAAGATTGTTAGTGCAATATCACGTTATATTTTCAAAACTACTTTTGACGGAAGAATCTACTAACAAGGAAATTGCAGACCCTTACATCAACGCAAAATCTAGACGTGTTTTACTTGGTAGTGATCTTTTGTCACTATCTAATGAAATACACCAAGAAATTTGGAAAAAAAATAGAAGAATTTACCGAATTAGGTTCGGGTTGGAAGTTTGAAATGATCAAGGAAATTTTGTTTCACACGATGAAATATGACGCATTACGCGGTAGTTCGTATATCGACCTGCCACCAAAAATAAAAAATAAACAGTGCTGTATAAACATAAAAAACGTCGATAGCAAATGTTTCCAATGGGCTGTTCTTTCCGCGCTATTTCCAGCAGAAAAAAATGCTGATCGTGTTGAGAAGTATATCAGTCACGTGTCAAGATTAAATTGTGCTGGTATTGACTTTCCAGTGGCAGAAAATCAAATACCAAAGTTTGAAAAGCAAAATAATGTTTCGATTAACGTTTTCGGATTAGATGAAAAAGAAAATGTCTATCCGAGGTATATTTCAGAAAAGGCTTCACAATCGACTATCAATTTACTGTTTTATAAAAATCATTACATTTGGATCAAAAACTTTAACAGACTAGTTGGAAGACAGTATAATAAAAATAACAACAAAAAGTTCTTTTGTTATCGCTGCTTGCACGGTTGTAGAGACAATGAATGAAACATTACAAAAGCATTTGCAGTACTGTAGTGACGTACAAAGAATAACAATGCCATCTAAAAAAGATAGCGTGTTACAGTTTGTCCATCATAATCATAAACTAAAAATTCCTTTCGTCATATACGTCGATTTCGAATGCTTACTTCAACCTGTACTTGGCGTAGAAAATGATCCTAACCAATCGAGTACAAGAAAAATTCAAAATCATGTTCCGTGCGGAGTAGCGTACAAGGTAGTTTGTTGCGCTGATTCGAGGTTATCTAAACCGATCAAATTATATCGAGGTAAAAATCCAGCTGTCTGGCTTCTCAAGCAGTTGATTAATGAAGTTGATAATATTACTTATCGTTTGAAAAAAGTAACTCCAATGTTAAAATTAACACCTCAACAAGAATCTGATCACGAGCAAGCGAAAATTTGTTATATTTGTGAAAAAGCTTTTGATACTGACAACAAAAAAGTACGTGACCATTGCCATTTGACCGGACAGTATCGTGGAGCGGCTCATGACCAGTGTAATTTAAAATTTCACGCTCCAGATTTTATTCCAGTTATTCTTCACAATTTTCGAGGATATGATAGCCATATTATAGTAGAAGCTTTTGGTGATCCTGAGATAAAAGCTCATCTAAAACTCAATAATGTCATCAAATGCATTCCAAATAATTTTGAAAAGTATATGTCAGTTACGCTAGGTAAATTGCGCTTTATTGACAGCCTGCAGTTTATGGCAGCCTCGTTAGATGAGTTAGTGAAAGGTTGTAGTAAATTTGATAACTTAAGAGACTGTTTTGGAGATAAATTTAATCTATTAGCTAAAAAAGGAGTTTTTCCATACGAATATCTCAACGATTGGAGTAAATTTGATGAAATATCTTTACCTAGCAAAGACAAATTTTACTCACAACTTAAAAAAGAAAATATAACTGATGACGAGTACAAGTATGCACAAGATATTTGGAAAGAGTTTGATTGTGAGACTTTTGGTGATTATCACGATTTGTATTTGAAAACTGACGTGTTATTATTAGCAGATGTTTTTGAAAGTTTTCGTGAAGTGAGTTATAATAATTACGGACTAGATCCTTGCTGGTATTATTCTGCCCCCGGACTGTCATGGGATGCTCTGTTAAAGTTTAGTAAGGTAAGGTTGGAATTACTGACTGATGTTGATATGTTCAATTTTATCGAAAAAGGTATCCGAGGCGGTATTAGCGTGATAACGAAGAAATATGCTGAAGCAAACAACAAATATTTGAAAGAGTATAATCCTGACCTTCCTTCGAAGTATATAGTTTATCTAGATTGCAATAACTTGTACGGGTATTCGATGGCAGAATCAATGCCGTTTGGTGGATTTCATTGGATCACGGCTGATCAATTTCTATCAGAGACAGAAAAAAAGATACCCGACGATGTTTCGTATTTCGTTGAAGTTGATCTCGATTATCCAACTTCGCTACACAAATTGCATAACGATTACCCTTTCTGCGCGGAATCGATGGTCATAGATTATAGTTTGTTATCAAAAGAACAACAAGCGTTAGCATCACCAAGGCAACATTCCATGGTCAAGAAACTAGTACCAAATTTGCTTCATAAACGTAATTATGTTTTGCATTACAAAGCTTTAAAACAAGCAGTCGATGCTGGTCTCGTGTTGAGAAAAGTTCCCTCGCGTACTAAAATTTAATCAGTCACCGTGGATGAGAGGTTATATTAACTCGAACACTACAAGAAGAGCTGCGGCAAAAACTGATTTTGAGAAAAACTTTTTCAAACTGATGAACAATTCTGTTTTTGGTAAGACAATGGAGAATATTAGGAAACGCGTAAATATCGAACTAGTCAATGATGTCAATCGCAGAAACAAACTTGTGTCAGACGATGATTTTGTGAGCATGAAAATTTTTAATGAGAATCTTGTTGCGATACAAAGAAGAAAAACAAATCTAAAACTAAACAAGCCGATCTACGTTGGAGCTTCAGTGTTAGATTTATCAAAGTGGCTGATGTACGATTTTCATTATAATTTTGTTAAAAATCAATGGCCGGCTAGTAGATTATTATTTACTGATACTGATTCGCTCGTATATGAAATTTAATGCGAGGACGTCTATCAAGATATGCATGATAATAGATATCTGTTTGATCTTTCTGATTACCCACGTGACAGTAAATTTCATGACGACACAAATAAAAAGGTTATTGGTAAGTTCAAAGATGAAATGAACTCGAGCGCTATCAAATTCTTTATCGGATTACGTAGTAAAATGTATGCCGTATTGTTAGACAATAATAAAATAACAAAAAAAGCAAAAGGTCTGCCTCGTGATTTTGTTAAAAAGTTTATAAAATTTGATGACTACAAGTATGCGCTTGATGGCGGTGTTAGTTTTATAAGAGCTATGTCAATTCGGACAAATCATCATAAGCTCGAAACAGATGTTCTTATCAAACGCGGTTTGAGCAATTTTGATGATAAACGTTATTGCGAAAATGGGGTAGATACATTTGCACTTGGGTATTGTCATGATGATAGAGATATATTTGACATTATCTTTGCAAACTAAAATTTTATCTAAACTTTAAAAATAATGTTTGAAAATTTGACAGTAACAAATAGCTACAGTAGCAAAATCAAATATCTAATGATGGACGACAAACCATTGACAGTTGAAATTAATAATGAAACATCAGGCATATGCTTTAGTGGTAGCCGTGACAAGTTAAAACTTTCGCTCATCAGATCTGATGACAGCGAGTATTTTAATTATCTCGAACAATTGTATCAAAAGTTGCTAGCGGAATTTAACAACTTTCACTGTCCGATTAGTCAGCAAAAATACACCAAACTTACAATTGATCTTGATCGGTCAAAGGTGTATTTTATCGACAAAAAATACCCTCTTAACAAATCACAAATAAAAGATTTGTTTGAGTCCCGTCGTTATGTGAGCGGTAAAGTAAAGTTTAGCCTCTATTACCATGATAATGAAATATTTTTGATATCTACAGTTGAGACATTAACAGTTGGTAATGAGGTATAATACCACTTACCTTACTGGAATTCTAATGCTTAATTTAGTCCACAATCGCCACGCTCTGCTAAATCATAATGATTTGAAAAATTGAGTCTGACATATCATTCTGCTTATTCTGGAAGATCACGTAATTAAATTTTACCTGTTACCTAGGTATTTTGCAACAGGTGTTCTATTGTATTTGTTTGGAGGTCTAGAGGGGTTGTTGAGCTCGGATTCTTAGCGCAATTATTGATTGCAATAGGTTTTCTATTACGTTACCTAGGTATTTTGTATTTGTTGAGCTCGGATTCTTAACGCAATTATTGATTGCAATAGGTTTTCTATTACGTTACCTAGGTATTTTGTATTTGTTTGGAGGTCTGGAGGGGGTTGTTGAGCTCGGATTCTTACTTTCTCCTACTACTTCAGCCCCAACTTTTTGTCGATAAACCATAATTTTCCTCATGTCTGTTAGTCAAAACTAGAGATGTGCTTCCACGCCTTAAACATAGAACATCACTGTATATTATATACATGTATTCCATGCAGTCGATATTAAACAAATTTGGAATTGTCGAAATTATTTACAGTTTTGTGACTCTTTTCTAAACCGACAATACTGCGCTAAACAAAGTTACTCTTTTGCGTTGAACTGTTACGAAAAGAACGTGGGTGTCATATATATGGTCAAAGGGAAGAAACTCTTGTGACTTAGATTTACTCGGAAACTATTTTATTCATCATAGGTCGGGAAGTGTGACACCGTCTGTACTCGCCAATCAAAATGCAAAACTGAACAGACCCAGACGTGACATTGCATAAGTCGTTGGCAGATCTGGATCTGTCTAGTTTATTAGAAATTAGAGATACTATATCTTTTTTTTTGTCATCACCCCACCCATCTCCTGTTCCTTTTTTTTTTCTTACCTAACTTTCTACCCATCTTTTGTGTTGGTAACAACTATAAAATCTTTTGTTTAAAACATGCCAGCAAATCTGCATATACAGATAACAAATAAATTAAGGAAAATAAACAAATGAAAATAACAAATAACTGAACTGGTCAAGAAAACGTGCTAAATAATGAAGTTTGACAAACTCAATCACTGCACATGTAAATCTAGTGTATACCTTTCTAGTAATGTTCCTCTGGAATATCTGCTTGGTCTATTAAAAAAAAAAAAAAAATAGGCTAACATGTGACAGGTTATGTGAGACGGTTTGTTCAAGAATAAGGAAATGGCCTGATTTAGACATGGTAGGCCCTAAGCAATGAGAAACTGTACAGGACTGTGTTAACGGAGAATAAGGCGGTAAAACAATGTGAGGCCTTAAGCTGTGACTTGTTTATGCCTATATCCGGCCCTGAAAAAAGAAAAGGGTATTCACGACCGGAAATAACCTTCTACCATCACGCCGATTTTCTTCAGAATAATCATTCTTTCATTTTTTCTTTCTATTTTTTTTTTTTTTGTTTTTTTCTGTTTTTTTTTTTCTGATTAAACCAAAGCTAATGGTTGATGACATGCGGGAGCCAATGGCTATTTGAACAGACAAAGGGGTATGTATGCAAGTACTCTAAATTGTCCACTTGTGCAATAAATAAACCTTTACAAACAGAGCCAGTACATTAGGCATGAGGCAGGAGAAGCACGCCTTTGAGCCTTTGATCTCATCCTTTGAAAAGTCGAAAACATCAAATACCAAGAAAAGTAGACATGACTTTGCCTAATATTTCAGTTAATTTGTTGCATTTTTACAAAACAACAAGAAATTCGTCTAAATTGTTGATTGTTTACTTATCTTGTGAGAAAGCTTCACTACAGAAGAGGAAAGACATCTCAAGGTATTTGCTGCATCGTTTTAACAAGGTCCAATTTTTTCACTAGTTTGCTTATTGCTTTTTATGTTTCTGATGGTCCAAGAGTTTGTCCAGTATCAAAATACTTATTTAAAAATTTAATTGGTTCTCACGCCTCCCTCTCCCGAATTTCTGGCAAGGTAACTGCAAACGAGCTTGCAGATAAATAACTAAACTCTTAAAACACGAATTGTTACTTTCACATCATCTTTCTTAGATAGTAGTTGACATGTTCAGAGAACATAATAATGGTGACATTTACAATAGTACGAATAGACCAGTCGGATTTCAAAGATAATTATCAGTGCACAGCATGCTGACTGGTAGAATTATGTCCCGAGCTCCTAACTTTTCGTTTCTATCGAAGAAATTTAAAAAAGACAGTTGTATACCAGTTCTGAATCAATGTCAGGAATTATGTCAGCAAAAAATACAATGTAGCAATACTGGTCATTTACTGAACTGAACTTAATTTTCCGAAAAAAAATGTCAATGAATAAAGTTATCATTAAAATAACATGTAATGAAATAAAAATAAAATAAAGATTTAAAACTAACACACAAGTCAATAAATTACATATAATTAACAGCTATAACAAAGACGAACAATAATTTCATCCTTTTAACGATCATTGGACCCAACGATCATTTATATGTAAAGACCTAATCAACAAGGCTAACAACTTGAATATGAAAGTTTTTTTTTTTTTTTTTTTTTTTTTTTTTATAGAACCGGACCTTTTAGTATATTACACAGAGTTTTAATTATTAAAGTTATTAAACGTTTATTTTATAATTTATGTACCAAATCTGGACAGAAAGCAATTGAAAATACAATATGGTTTGAATGTTTAGCATAGATACGTATCAGTCGCTCAGAGAAAGATTTTGGCTAATGGTTAATAAGGAAAAAGCGTCCATTATTATGTCAAAGAGTCGGTTATTTATTTTATGTCCTGCAGTTGATGTTAAACACACAAGCTAATAACGTAGATAAAATTTTAATGGTACAGTATTGGGGTTTTAAGGATATCCGAAAAAATAATTAATATTAAAAAGAAATGCATTTGATACAGCTGTAGACTGTTAATGAAATACTCGAATCAAGTTGCATCAAATCTGTTTGAGTAACTTAAATAGAGAGAGAGGAAATACACGCAGATATTTGAATCATATTTTTAATAGGATGATACTTATTGCAATACAGATGGAATGTGCCATTACATTAAAATAAAATTTAATTTTACTAGGACTGGTGTCATCACTGAGGACCAAATATCACAAACAGCATTAAACATGTTGAAGAAATGAAGCTTAAAATGTTTCCGCAAATCTAAAAAAATACCTGAACGTAAAAAAAGATTATCTTAACTAGTCAATAGATATAATGTCTAAAAAAAAAACACTGTTCCAAATTAAAAAATATCAACCTTAGTTACAAAAATCTTTATATCATTTACTCGGGGTTTAAAAAGTACCGTCGTGTCAGAGGTCCGAAGAACAGATGGCGTAGTGTCACGTGAGTTTGATACAGTGTGTACGTCAACTTGTATAGTACCTTTGCCTTCAGAATACGGACGGTAGTGCCTCACCAAAGGTCGACATGAGGTATAATTGTACCCTTAAAAAGCAAAATTCACACACTACTGAACCTTTCTCCCTAGCAATATAAAGTCAAACACTTTCCATGAGGATTTTGTATAAAAACTAGTTTACAGGTATTTTGAAATGTGTCGAGTATGATCGCAAAACTGGTGTGTAAAGAAATTCAAAACTTGTTGTGTTCACAGACACAGATGAAAAATACTTTGATTAAAGAGAGATATGTTACTTCCACGAGAAGAAAAATAATGATCTAGGTTTAGACCATGATCACTTGACATGCAAGTATACACGTTCAGAACACAGAGTGCTGTTTGAATTACAATATAAAAATACGTTCCATTACTTATTAATGTCATCAACTTAATTACCCCTAAATACTGTACCGACAATGACGAACAATATATTTTTCTCAGGATGATTTCAAAAGTGATAGAAAAAAGTAACGCAATTATAAGGGTAATTAGATTTAAATTAGCTCTAGATTCATTACACATATGTGCAGTGTACATACAGTAAGGAATGACTGTACTCATACAAATTTTGTGTCTCTTAATTTTTTATTTGTTTTTTGTCATTCAGAGATTTTGCTTGCTCATTTGGTATATTGATACGTTCATTAACATTAATATTTTGTCTACATATTCCTCCACGATGTCATATCTTTGAAATTAGTACAATCTAGAGCTGTACATGTCTAGGTTCCCAACCTTTGTACAATCTGCTTGTAGTTGCATTGATTAGTTGCACAGCAGCACGTAAATTTGTGATGCAGTTATTCTGTTTGGTTAAGGTAGCTGTTATTTGTCATTCTTGATGCAGTCACTTTTGTTTTCTCACTGTTTGGAAACCTATAACTTCTCAGTAATTATCTTTTATGCTGATATTCAGTCTGTTAATAGGTGTTCTTTTTTAAACTGCTTGTAATTACTATTAACATTGTATGAAACAGTGTTGCAGTGGAAAACATTTTCAACATTACAGGCTAGAAAACACGATTAATTTCCATTTGATTTATAGTTTGATAGACGACAATGCATGCATCTTTAGGTTTCATAAACACATAACCTCAATTTGAAACATTAAATAGGAGTAAACTTCTACAGCTAGTAAATTTTAAAAGTTTAGCAATGTTTATGGTGCTATACACATGTTAGGTATAGCTCGTAGTTATTTGGACGTGTTTCAAATATTCAACATTTATACTTTTATCACCATTACCGATTACAATAACTCCATCTTTGACGTTATATGTTCATTTCAATACTAAAAACACCATCAGGAATTAAAAATACGATAGCTAGCAGTTTGTTGCCAACTGGATTTTTCTGTTAGCATTTAGATTTATTTATAGAACATTTTAAATTTGAATGACGTGTCAGGTCAATATATAAACTACCGTAGCTTGCACCACTCTTCAAAACATCCAGTGACATTGACATATTGTATAGGGAACTTCGCTGTAAAGTCATAGGGCATGATCACGTGGGTGAGGGTTTTTTTTAGTCTGGTTGGTAGAATGACCATAGGCTTATTCTACCTTTGAATACGCTTGTTTACCAGAATATATATATATATATATATATATATATATATATATATATATATATATATATATATATATATATATATGTATATGTATATATGTATGTATGTATGTATGTGTGTGTGTGTGTGTGTCTGTGTATGTATGTATGTATGTATGTATGTATGTATGTATGTATGTATGTATGTATGTATGTATGTATGTATGTATGTATGTATGTATGTATGTATGTATGTATGTATGTATGTATGTATGTATGTATGTATGTGTGTGTTTGTGTGTGTCACTATTAGCGGTGAAGTTTATTGCAGTAATCATTAATCAGGATAGGTTTTTATACAAAGACTTGCAAAATTAAGCACTTCAAAGCCAATACACCAACCCACACTAAGTACAAATTTCCACGATGGAACCACGATAAGTTGTATCGTTTTGTCGTTGATAATGAATAAAACATGAAACAATTTTTTTTTTAGCTATTTATGCACATACTCTTTTATCAACAAAGGAAATGACAAGTTCAATGATAAACCTGACAACAACGTGCATCTCTTTCTCCTTTTTCTGTATCATGGATTTATGATGATAATGGAGACGAGAAACATATCATTGTATTATTTTATAATACCGTTAAGGTGATTTCATGTAGTCAGAAATTTCGTCGTGCTTTATTAATAAAACTGCAGACTCCTGTGATATTATGTGCATTTGAGTCCATCCATAAATGACGTCACGCGATTTTGACCGACTTATACCCTCATTCTCCCGTTACACTTCGTCACAAAAATTTAGACCCCTCAAATATGACGTCACAAGGCTCTGCCCTTTCATCGCAAAAAGATTATTTCGATCTCGCTTTGTCGACACCAGAGGACTGGAAACGGAAGAATGCTATTTGGGAAAAAACAAAAACACTATTGGGGCTAGTAGGGATGTTGGTTGTTTGAAGACGAGTCCATTTTAATTTAAGTTCATGAACAACACGTGTGAAGCTACTTAAAATGTTATTAAATAAATTGTAAGAAATCATAAAATTAATAATTAATATTAAATGGGACTTTTATTTAAAGTTGCTCATTTTGATATGACGTCACATTTTTTAAACATCCCCTCGTCACATATCGTCACAAACACGTGACCCCCTCCCATCAGGTGCGTGACGTCATTTATGGACGGCCCCCCCCCCTAAAGGTCATTGGCCACCTGTATTTTACAAATGTGTGATATTATTATAGGCCCTGCACACCATACAAATGTTTAATTAAACTTAAAATCCGCTTTTTTAAATGAAAAATTTATTTGACTATCTCCGTAAATAATCTGTAATTTCCTGTACCAAAACGGATATGACGAACATTTATCCCTTCTAGTCAAGCAAGTCATTCAATGTCTGTGTAATAAATCTTACGATCGTGCTTTTGTATAACAATTAAGGTGCACTGTGTTGCATATGGATGTAACCAAAAGAGTGATGATGGGAAAAGTTTTTTTTTTTTCGAAAGACTGTTTGCCAGAAGAAAAAAAAAAGTGGATTCAAGCTGTGGGATCGAATAGGGTGAGGGGATGGGAAAGTATACTCGGGTGAGGGAGGTCGTGGGTTCGATCCATGGTCGAGTCATACAAAAGACTTACAAAAATGGTACTAACAGCTGCCTCGCTTGACGCTCATCGTTAAGAGGCTAGTGTTAGGACAGGTCGGCCTGGTGTCAGGATAATGTGACATGGTGGAACATCATGTTCCATGTCTGCGGCATGATGCCACAGTGCTAGACATCACTATAAACTGCCACACTGCAGACATCGTAGTGATGTGGCTGAAAAATTGTTAAAGCTCAGTTAAAAATCAAAATCACATAAAACCAGATTATAGTCAATTTGCCCTTAAGAATTCGTCCCAAGACAATTCGGCACAACTCGAAATACAATTCGGCTTACCTTAACAATAGATTGAACAAGTTCTTTTTCTTCAAACAACAAGTAGATAATATGTAAAATAAATTTTAGGAATAGATTTTATGAAAAGGAAATTAAATTTAATCGAAATATCTTGATATTCTTTAAAAGAATATAATCGTATTTCGAAACATAAATATATATGAGAGAAAACACAAACTGACATATCTTGCCGGTTCTAATTCAAATATTTATCTACATTTTTATGCTAAAATATATGCATCTGCACAACGACATTCTCAATTAACAATATTGATTTATTAAACAATGATACATAATAGATAATATTCTACGAAATATGCATCTCTTTTCTAATTTCTAAGAGATATAAGATATAACTAAAAATATAATTTTATGCTTCACGTTGTAACACTTCTGTATATATATATATATATATATATATATATATATATATATATATATATATATATATATATATATATATATAATGCACATTCGATTACAAATGAAAGAGAGAGAGAGAGAGAGAGAGAGAGAGAGAGAGAGAGAGAGAGAGAGAGAGAGAGAGAGAGAGAGAGAGAGAGAGAGAAATAATGTTGAGGATTTCGTCAGTGTTGTTGCAATACGAAGCTCTTGCCAGTTAATTTTATTGTTTATTTTTATTTTTCATGTTGTTTTAGTGTGTGCGCGCGTAAATTAAAGCTTGTCATTACTAGTCAAGATTGTCAATCATATTTGCTCCATTATTCCATACAAATAAGAAAGGAATTCATGTGTGTTGAATTTGTGCCCCCCCCAGCACGCTACAAAAAAAAAATAATTGATAAACATACACTTATTTGAAAATAAATGAATGAATTTAACCTTGTATTGTAATCATTTATTCTTTCTTTTTTATGACACTAAAATTATTTTAAAAAAATATCCACGAACTTCGTATATGTAGTGGATATATGTAGTGGATACCGGCTTGCCGTTGTGTATCGGGTATGTCAATTAACCAAATCGCAAAAGAAACGAAAATATCACCCGATTACCTAAAGGCACTTACCATTCACGCATGATAAGATACAGGGTTCAAACTGATCAAGATTGTATTGTATCCAGGTTAACTATACAACTGTATATCGGAAATAATAAAAAAATATTTTAAAATACATCCACTGTGAGTGAAAATGATAATCTTTTCACAAGCAATGGGTTACAAAAGTGTTATTAAAGCAAGTTATTTATATGTATACTATTTGCCCTGAAAACATAAAAAAACCCCATAAATTATGATTATATCTGGCAGTCAAACGGAAGCGATGGATAAACCCAAATGGCAGCGAGCAATAAACTTCTGACTTAAACTTACCGACAGGTTATCAAATACAAAGGGATTTTATTACAAATCAAACCAATCCCATAATCTGATTGGTATCTTTAAATTGTGTCGATTTTTTTTTTGTTTTTTTATGAAAGTGGCCGAAATAAGGAAATCAAGTTTGGTTCCTTTAGATTCTTTAAGCATGCTGATTTCTTTTTTTTTTCTTTTTCTGCGAGTATAACTACTTTTAATCATGTAATGCAAATCTGAAGTAAAAAGAAAAATGTTGGAGTATGACCGGTGACCTTTAAGACGTGCCAGTCAAAGCATCCTCGAGGAGTTTCAAAAGCGTTTCTTCAGGTACATAAAATTCCACCACACGAAGTTTGACACACACACACACACACACACACACACACACACACACACACACACGTAAATAAAGACACAAACGTTTGCTTTGGTGCCCTTTCGAGGAAAGCTAGGGCCCTTTTAAGATGTTCAAACCGCCTATCCCCCCCATCCCCAAAGGCCGGTTTATATTTACATTTCTTTTATGTGTGCTAAAAACAAAACTACGAAATATGAAATATGAAATCTTTAATGATAATTCAAGTTTGTTTTATTTTAATTAGTCTTGCCATCTATGCAGCGATTTTACGTGTGGTAGATTTATTTCTTAAATCCCTATGTATTCGTCTCTGATATGATTTTTTTTTGGCCGGTATCTGTAAAAAAAAAATGTAGGTACCATTTTAGACTTGATTCACTATTCTGTGATATTTTTACATTCAGTTTATTATGCAGTCTATTATAATTTTTTTGAGATAAAATTATGTTGTATGACATGAAATAATATCTCATGGTATAATGAATTAAAATATATGAGAATATATTCGGCAAATTTCCGACTATCTGGGATTGTAAATAAAATTATTCTTCATTTTAATGAGAAAAATTTATTAGAATTTTAATAATTATCATATATTCTTTCTGATCTCAGCTATCACTTCCTATAGGTAGGCAGAACTTCTTTTATATAAATAGAGAAGACTGCATGAAAGTATGGCTGACTTTTTAGCTTTCGCTGACGTACTAGTTCAAGGAAAAATGTAGTACTAATATTAGTACCTTAGTCCTTTTGTGGACAACCACAACAAAATAAGTTGAGGCTACGACATCGTAGCTAGGAAAAATGTAAAAGGTTAATTGTTTTTGCAGTGATTTTTTTTTTAAAATGCAAGGACAATGTTTTATATCATAAATGCAACAATTTAAATGATGAAATAAAATTAAAATCTAGATAAAAATATCACATTAATAATACAATAAAACAATTATATATTTTGAAAATTGAATTATTATTCTCGGAAATTATCTAAATGATAAAGTGGGATTTGAAATATGAAAACTTCGAATATACGACAAAATACAATTGATCTTTTTTATATCGGAAAACCAATTGTCCATGTGTAGAAACAAGCCCAATAATTTTTTTTTTTAAACGGCTTTCCAGAAATTTATATTTTTTTAATTAGTTTTAAACTATTGCAAACATCGAAATCTCATAATCAAGTCAGTATTTCAAAAAGTCTACTCGTCTCTGTAAAACAAATAAGTTGTAAGTTCGGCACTATAATGGTGTATCACTTTGCATACAATATTCAGCTCCACCCTCTTTATTATGAAGAAACAGAACGTAGTTTTGAATTTACAGTCGTTATCGATATCAATATATTTAAATTAAACAAGGAACCGAGGAAAATTTGCCACTCGTTTTTCAACAGTGCAACAATGGATCCGTTAATGTCAAAGCACACAACAGCCAAATTATGTGCAGCCAGGTAGACTCATGACTCATTTGCTTTTACCAGTCAATCAAAACCAAGGTTTTTCATTTTTCATAAGGGATGTAACTAGTACAGTACTAACTCTTGTACAAGGGAAATAACTGCAAACGCTCGAAACAAATTTATACACCAAATGTAGAAAAATATTGGATTTTAGCAAAAGTGTGTAATGGTTAAAGAGCATAGAACTAAATGTAAATTATGGAATCAGTAGATTTCATTCAACAGGACTTTCAGACAACGAATATATAGAGCCGAACAGCAGCCAGGTGCTAATTTAATTCAGACTGGTATAAAATAGTTATACATAAAGCGTTGTCTTTTGATGATAATATATATACTGAGAACCCAATAAGATCAGCTGAAAGTTATTGTTTGGCAATTCAAGATGGCCGTTGGTTCGGAACTTCAGACTGTTCCTTTTGGGACAGGCTTGCTTAGAAACAACCGCAAATGCAGGCCTGTTCAGTCATAATGATGTTATTAAACATCCCCAGAAATGGAGGAAAAGTATAAGGAATTGCTAGAGTTACATCGCTCCAAATTTACTAGCGTCATCGATGTAGAGCGATTATTTCCGATCCTGGAGGGGGCCGATGTTTTGGACTCAAAAGACATAACAGAAATCAAGGCTCAACCCACGAAACCAAGTAAAGTGGAGAAATTGCTCGACATTCTTCCAGTAAAAAAAAATTTAGCCTTTAAGAACCTGTGCCTTGCTCTGGAAACGACTTATCCTCATCTCTTGACAGTGATGTTTCTGGGGAACAACCAGTCGGTACTCCCAGGTAAACAAAATGAATCATCGAAATGTTTGAGTTGTTTATATTTAGAAAGTGTTATTAACCTGCTTATTCATTCACTGTAGCTTGTGGAACTTAAAAATCATGTTTGTTATGCTATGGAAAGAAATCAGAAAACACTCAGACCAAGAAATAAAAGTGGTCGGCTATAAATATGGTAAAAAAAGTAATGTTGATAATGACTGTAATTTCAGTGCTCTCTTTCTCTCTCAGATATCTATAATCAAAAACGTATGAAGGAAAATTGCCGCAAAGCAGTTACTGGGTGCAAAACTTGATAATAAAAGGGTCAGAATCATTAAAATTGAACTTGGTCGCTATGGAACTATTAGACATAGTATTCATTTTATCAAGAATCTTAGAGGAAATGATTATCTTTTACGCAAGAACCTTATATCTTGGAGCAAAATGTATCTTGTGTAACTAAATATTGGTCTAAGTTTAAACATATTTTTGTGTGTTGCATGTGTTACAGTAACTACATGGTGACTTGGTGTTCAGAGAAAGATATTACTTTTATCAGAGATAAAATAATAATAATTAATAATAATAATGACTTTATTTAAAGAAGGTGAAACAATTCATTGCATGGAACTAATCTTCCTTGTGGCTGTCCATGATATGAATAGTTACATTCAAAGTACTTGCACATATTTACACACATGCAGACACAGACACATACACAAGTAATTATTTTATTACCTCTTAGAAGACTTAGAAAGTTCTCAAAACTTGTTCAATTGACCCTAGATGTACTAGTGAATAATCACAGTAACAACACAAGTCTTTCTTTCATGGTGTCCATAATATATAACGTTCTATAAAATGAACCAAAATGATCTCCAAGGTGAGATTTGTCCACACACCTATATCATCTCTGCCACGCCTGATCGTCACATTGAAGTTCATTAAACGGACAATTTTTCCAAAAATTCCATTTGAATAGAATATTTGAAAATATTCAGAAGCTTTCCTGCAGCCATCAAACACTCGGGTGTGCCCAACTCTGTCAGAAAACTGAAATAAATCTCATTGTTTTTCCGGCTTCGTCCAAACAAAATCACGTGGAGTGAACAATTCCTCTGGTTCAAAACCTTCAAAGTCCTCTTCATGATCATCACTGTCACCCACAAGTGCATTCCACTGTCTGTCCATATGTCTTCTCTCATTTTCATCCAAATTAACCTGGTCGAAATTATTCAAATCCTCAGATAACTTTTCTCTTAAATATCTTCAAACGCCACCATTTTAGATACAAATTTCAGCCTTCGGAAAACATGTTAAAAGTTCATACTTTGTTTGATATTTCTAGTTGTATACAAGATCATCCAAATATAACATCTACATTACAAGATGGAAGTTATTATAGATACCCGAACATTATTTAGTTGGGTACTATAACGTTAAAGAAGAACACTGCCCCAGAACAAAATTCGGTCCATAGTGTTTATGGACTTACTTCCCCATGACCGTTTTTATATATATATATATATATATATATATAATCGGGTCAAGCTAGACTTAAATTTGAGGGAGAAGTGACTTCTCCATTTGGTCAAAACATAGAGAAGTGGGACCTAAACAGGGAGAAGTGGAAGCTACACAGGGAGAAGTGAGACCAAAGCAAGAAATATATATATATATATATATATATATATATATATATATATATATATATATATATATATATATATATATATATATATATATATATATGATTTCTCAGCACTGTGTTGTGGTTTGATACTTGCATCAAGGAAGTTTTACAAATGCATGTGAAAAATGCGGGTTATGTAAAAATACCAGATGGCTCAGTTCATAATTATTCACTTTATGATAACGAATTTGTTTGGAAAATACTGGCTGATAATAATTATGATATATTTAAATTTCTGAAGTATATCAAATTATTGGAGCTGGGTAAAGTGTTAATGGGGAGATGGTTGGGTGATTTTAAGCCCGAAAATTGTGTTAAATGACTTGCTGGATTAGCAAAATTAGATGGCAATCTGTCAGTCACCCTTTCAGCAAATGTAGAAAAGGCAGAATACCAAGCCAAATTTTAAAATGCAGATAATTTAAATGAAGAATGCAATTTTCATTTCACTTCTCAAACATTTTGATAAAATGGAGCAGCCTTAAATGGCCTAAGACAAAAGACACTGACAACAAACATTATGATTGAAAGTATTTTTGTTATCTTGACATGGATGATAAGGCAAATAGATGCTAAGTATGTGTCTGTCTGTCTAATCTGCATTCTGGAAATGCATCCAGTAAATCACATATAAGGGCATCACTACTGCTGATAGCCCATCAAGTTAATTTTTTGCATTGATAATGTATTGTATCATAGGCTGTGTATAATAGATCATATTGATATGCAACACATGTATATCATTTCACACCACACACATATATATATATATATATATATATATTGATGACACACTGGTATATTCATAATGTATTCTAGTTTATTGCAAGGGGAAAAACATTATCATTGTTGGGTCTTCAAGTTTTGGTGGTATTCTGAAACTTTAAAAATATTTGCCAACATCAGATTTTAGATCAAAATTCTGGATCTTGTGTTCTTTAGGTTTCATTTGCATTTTTCCTTCAGTTTTAACAACATGTGCATCAATCTAATTTCCATTGTTTTCTTGTTTTTATGGCCCATGGTAATGCTCCATTACACAATTCATTCCATAAATCTTCAATATCTTTGGCATTCTGTTTTCTTTTTTAAAACAAGATGCATTTAAAAATTTTGACTGCACTTATTAAAGATCCATGCTCGTCTGCAGCCATGTTTTTCAGCGAAGAAATTATATGAACTTGCAATCTGAAAAGTACACTTATGATAATCATACAAAAATGAATGTGATACCTTAAAATGTCTGAATTTATGGTTATTTTTTAGACTAATATGGGAGTTCATATTCCTTTGGTAAGTTCATATTCCTTTGGCAAACAAAATGAGTCTCAGACTCTTGGCACTATTTACTAAATATGGTGTGCAATAGAATACAAGTGTTCCAAACATCACATAAGGTTTTATAATATGATAGATTAATGTTTATCAAAGAGGTGTAAAATCACCTGTGTATAATTATTCTTTTGATCTTAGGAAACAACAGTTCATCTACATGTGTATTAATCACTTTGTCTGCTAAGATCTAGTCACACAATCCCATTACAGTTGCTTCAACTTTGTTGGCTAGCTTGCATTATACAATTGATTCTTGCTTTGTAGAAATAGATAAAACAAAGGAAAATATAGGTGACACAAAAACTTGAGTACAGAGTACTTTGCCCCTGGATTTTTCATGCATCTAAAACAGAAGTGTGATTACTTTTGTGAGGAATTAGGCATTCTGGAGAACCTGGGTGAAACACTTATTAGGGATATATAAACAGTAAATTGACTATAAATTTATAGTATCCTTTTGATTTAACTTTGTTAAGGGGTGACTTTTAGTGATAGTGCATTCATAAAATAGGTTAACATTTGATTGAGAGAATAGTGTAAAACTACTTATACAAGTATGTGCTGTAAATTTGTGCTTTGTTCTTGTCTCAGTTATGCTTTATTTAGGTATATATAAATATAAAATAGGATAAAGATCTGAATCAATAATATATTTATTATTCATACAAATGAAAATGTGATGACATGAGGTAGTTAGCCTTTACTTGCCATGGGATTTATAAGATGATCCAGTGAACTGTTATCAGGAATTCCACTGTACATGTATTTGAAAAAATAATGAGACTTTCATTGGAATGTAATTTTTGACATCATGAAGTTCTCTGAAAGATGGATTGTATGGCTGAATTCCTGTTAATCATTCTTTTTGAAAATCATTAAGACATAGTGTTTAAAATTTCATATGTTTTAGGATCTTTGTTTATTTTGAAGAAAATAATGACACTGTTTGAGGGTCTTAAAATTGTATCAGATATTCAGAATGCTGTTATTGACAATTCCAATGTAATTTTTGAATGAGTGATTTGTTTATCCAGAGTAAAAGTATGTAAAGTAGTTTACTTTTCTGGCCATCTTGTGTTATGGACATTGTGATCACTGGTGGCTTTTTTGTGTTATCTTTTAGATCTTACCTGGGTTGAATATGTTGGTATTGGCCCAAGTCTTAGAAACATCTGAGCCACTCAGACAAGAAAACTTAGTTACATGTTATATTTTTAAAAAAAACATATAATGCAAATTTTAGACTGAAGCTTGAATCAAGTCTTTTTTTCAAGAATGCAGCATCCAATTCAGAGCTAGCTTTTGCCTGTAATTTTACTATCAGCAGTATTATGTGACAATGATGTTATGCACCAAAGACACTGGAGTAATGTATCTTGACTGTTTTTTTTTGTTAGTCTGCACAACTTTTATTTTCTCTCAGACTCCTACCAAATGTTGCATTTGGTTGTTACATAAAGTGACTGCCAAAACCCAGAAACCTGGAAGTATTCCATGTGCATGGGACAGGGGATGATGAGATTGATAGAAATACTGTTGCCATTTCTATGCTCTCTGCCCTCCTGTCTATATTTTAGGAAGAATCCTTAATATACTTAATATTAGTTTTTATTTACTTTCAATTTCTTGTATTTTCAGGTTTATTTTTAGAGAGAAAATAAGCATCAGGTTTATTTTGTTTATGATGTCAAAAATAAATTCAGTTAGTCATACTACATTATGAGTAATAATTCTAAACTTCAGTCACACTGAAGTGACATCATCATTAACAAATGCCCTTTTGATGTTCAAGAAAAACATTTATCTTGCCCTTCCAGGGTTTTCACTATCAGGCTGAGTAGGTTGTGAATTTTATTGCCTGCTTTGTGGTCTGTCTATGGTTGTTTTATCTGAAGTATAACTGGGTATGTTTAAGAAATATAAAGCTCCAGGGAGTATGTAAAAGTGCACCATTTTGCATCATAAATTTCAAATTTCAAAAACACTTTCTGCACTTCTCTCATTTAGTTGTCAGTTATTCTGCAAAAACAAAAAAGTCCTATCTGGAACTCAGAATGTTACATTACCTCTAAGGGAACCCCCCATACAATCCAATACCATGGGTTGAATATTCAGCATGATGGTTAAAGATGCATATAATGTGCCATCTCACAATGACTTTGGAAAAAGATAGCATCAGTCAGTAGTTGTCATTAAAATATAAAGGAGTTTTAAACAATTTGTGTTGCATGCTCAAGCCACTGAGAAAATTGAACATTATTTCATTAGAACCAAGACTTGTTAAACCAGTCAGCATATATACATGGCTTTGAGCATAATTGGTTTCACATAGAATGAATCATAGATGTCCAAAAACTTTCATTACTGTGAGTAGGAGGTGAGTATTTTAGAACGATGTAATTGACACTTAAATACACCTGTAATATTTCTCCATCATTTCAGTACAAAAAGATTGATTTTGAAGAACTGAACTTGCATGGCTATGATTATGTTACTGTTTGGTACATGATGCCATCCAGAAACAGTGTGAACAGCCCTTTAAATGCACTGGATTCAGCAAGAAAGAGCATGTGTGTCAGGGGTTGACTAAGATAATTTTAAAAAGCTGACAACAAAGTGTAGAACTTTTTTTATATAGTTTAAGTGGATATAGACCATAGGAGCTTATGGGATACTCAATATACTGTTCATCAGCCTTCTAATCTTTTGCACAAGTTCGTTATAAAGGCTTTTGCTTCCCATTATTTGCAGGCTTGCCATCAAACTTTATACACACATTCCTCTGCTCCACTTCATACTAAATGAAAATGGCTGCCACAGTGGCCATCTTGAAAATGTTAATGATGCTTCTACTGAATGGACGGTCTTATGAGCATGGGGTTTTCACTGAAAGATTTCTTATGATGTCAAGTAGATGCAGCACAAAAATTGTGCCCACCTAATGTTGAATATGACCACCATGGCATCTAGTTTGAAAAACTTCTTATTGCTCCACTTGAATAGATGGTTCTATCAACATGGGGTGTTTTTACTACAAGACTTTTGTGATGCCAGTCTGACATCCAATATAGCCACCATGTGGGGTCTTAATCAACATGTCTTAAATGAAACGGGAAATCGGGAAATCGGATGTCCAATACTCATCTCAAAATGGATGGCTATATCAGTATGGGGTTTTCACCAATAGACTTCTTATGCTAACTAGTTGGACCTAAATCAAAATGATGTCAAATGGTGTCAGTTATACATCAACTATGGCTGCCATAACTGTCTTAAAAATTGTGTTGTCACTTCTTCCTCAGTAAGGATGATTGTTATGGGGCTTTTACCAAGTCCTAAATGAAAATGTAGCAGATCCTATATCCAATATGGCTGGAATGACTATTGAAACTCTTCCTGGCACTATACCCCTAAATGGATCATCATTGTGACATTGGATTTTCACCAAAAGACTGCAGATGATGTCTTATTTGATCTAAATTAAATTGGTGCCAAGCTGACATCAGATATGTACACCATAGCATTTCATTTGAAAATCTTGTTATTGCTGCATAATAATAGAGATGGTTTTAACACTCAACATTGAAGAGGAAAAAATGGACTTGAATTTCAGGAAATTATTTTTTCTTAGTAAAATATCAAACCCTTTGAGAGACTCTAGTTTATATAGCCTAAGCACTTTTGACTCTTATGAAATACAGACATACAAGGCAGACAATCAGCAATAAAGTATATGTTGAAGTTACAAAACATAATATTGAATCTAATTAAATATTTCAGAAATGTGCATATTGCTCCTTTTTTGTTTAAACTTGAATGTTTGTTACATTTCTGTGAAAATCCCTGAAGAAATATAGTGTTTGATGTCTGGTCCCTCTCCCCTCAGTCAACAAGAAATCTGTTAAGGAATTGATTAAGTTATGACCAAATAAAAGAATTTTCATATGAAGAAAAAACATTTTCTTTCAATTTAGTTCTTTTGACTGATTTGTGCACCATTTTCTTTGATTTTATGCCTTTCTGAAAATGGTGACCTGTGCAAGCACATTGCATGCATTTAGCTTGTATCAGCCCATATATAGTGATTTTAGATACTCTGGTCCCAAAAGGACATTTTTAATGGTGACTGGGAGGTTGTCATCATCAGGTGTAACAGTGTTGCTGTAATTGCTGTTTTTATTGATATTAGTGCAATAGAGAGATGGAAGAATATACCATTATAGGTTTTGCAAGAAAAATCAGCAATTTTTTTTTGAAAAGATATATTCATCTGACTTCTCATTAAATACATCTTTGTTTTATAAGGTTGTTATGTTTCGGTTGTCTCAAGGGTTGTCTCAAGGCTTTTCTTGCGTTGTTAAATGACAGTTATTTGACTAGGTTCAGCTTGAATACAAAATTGCATCTTCTTTGGAGGTTATACCATACAAGAGAATATCTATTTATTTAATTATCAAATGTATCAGAAGGTCCAATATTTATGCAGTATACATAATTATTAAATGTATCAGAAAAGGTTCATGTTTGGTTCTGGATCAGCAATTACTTTAGTTATGGTATCATTCTTTGATATATATATATATATATATTACCATATGTACTTGCTTATAAGTTGAGTCAAACTGCATACAACAAAGATCCTGGTTTGCATAATGCACCTACAGATTAGCGTCTTGTTAGTTTCACTGATTATTCCTAACAAACTATACAAATCCAGATATGCTGCTATATTATCTAATAGCAGATCTAGGTGTGTGCAGTTTGCAGTTTTACTTATGCAATTACAATGGTAGTTAACTATCAAATTGTTGATAATACGATGTTTTCTTTAGAAGAATATCATAGAATTTAACCTAACCAGTATTTTATGTCACACTACTGTTTGAAAACAAAAGTTTATCTTTTGCAAGCAAACTTCTTGCAACAAGTTATTTGTGATTGATGGGTGTTTCCAGTAAAAACAAGCAGTTTCATTCACTTAGGAATTAATACAGGTATTGGCTAATAGGAAAGGTTATTCAATATTGATGGTATCTTTTTTTCTGTTTAATTATGGTCTATGTTAGTTGTCTTTTGTTCCAAAGGTCTGATCTTTACTGACACACCCACCACATTGTTAAAAACACCACATGATATATCAGTGTTATGTTGAATATGTTGATGCAGTTTATGTTGTACAGTTTTCACATTGGGGCAAATTGGGATGGGGGAATCTTTATTGATTCTTTGTTGCTGGATGTTAGTGTTGTCTTTCCATTAGTTTCACTAAGTAAATAAGTTGCTACTTTGTCAAGAATTTAAATAATATGTGCATGGTCTTCAGGAAATGGGTATTTAAAAACCCAAAATACCATGACTGCAAAAATTAGCATTTTGGAAATGCAGATATTCATGATAAAAGAAGTAGTTGCTTGTGTTCATTTGAAATTAATATCATCTGCAATTTGGTCACATGACCAAGATGATTGAGAAATAAGCATTCATTTCATTGTATACCATTTTCATATAGAAGTTTTTGTTTGGTGCATCAGCATTTATAGCAGGAGTTTATCATACCATGAAATTGAAATTTTTTAGAATGGAAGAAAATCACTGTGATATCAAATTATTTTTGTTTGGTAATTTCTGTCATATGCAATAAAATATCATGCATGGAAAAGCTCACAAATTGCTCTAAAACTTTTTTATATCTGTGTGTGTGTGATTTAGATTTTTATGCTACATGTCTGCGGCATGATGCATGATGTTAGTATCATTTTTGTAAGTCATTGTTATGACACTGTCTGGGATCAAACCCATGACCTCCTACATCCAAGGCAGATGCTCTAACCACTAGGCCACTGGAGCAGTCTCTTTTTATATCTAATAAATAAACCTAAACAATGATGTGACAACAATAAGGAAAACCTAATCTGTACTGTTTGGTATGATGGTGTTTGTGGTACTGATAATTTTTAAAACAATGATATAGGTGAAATGCTGTAAATAATCCTGTAGGGAGAGAAGGATATTTTTTTAATGCTAGTAAATCTGGATCCATGCTGGACTCTTATTATATTAGCAAATTGTCTTTTCTCTCTTGCTAGAATAGGGTGAAGGTGGCAGAAATAAGAAGTGAGAGTAGAGAGTTCAGAATTTATGATGTTGAAAGTTGCTTGGATCTTCTCATTTTTGCACATTTTAATGTCTGGTACTTGTACACTGTTTACCCAATATGCTCACTTGTGTGCCCAACTGTAAACTATAAAGATACAGATCAGCTGTTGCATAATGCACTGGCAGATCTGGATCTGTGCTGTTTGCTGGGAGTAATCAGTAGAATGTAGAACATAGATCCTGATCTGTACACATTATGTTGCAGTAGGTCAGGATCTTTGTTGTTTGCAGATTGACTCAACATCTGAGTATAGATGGTAAACACTGTTCTTTTTTCTTTTATTCACTATTGTATAACATAGATGTTTAAAATGGCAACCTCAAATTCAGTTAAGATTTGAAAATCAGCAACTTTTTCCATAGCAGAAATTTTCTTTTTATACATTTATTTAATAAAATATTGCATAAAAGGATTAATTTATTCCTAATGAACCAGGATATGTTCTCTGAGTCATAATTCACTGCTGATTGAGCAGCAAAACTTAATATTTTTTTTTCAAGATCATGTCAGAATTTTAGGTGGGAATTAGCAATATCATTATTTTGCATTTATAATCATCAAGTGAGCACTGAAATTGACTGCATTTTAACAGCAGCAATACACAATCCATTGCTGTTGTGTAGCTGCTATTTTTTTTTGTCAGAAAATCCTTGTGAATGCTGCACATTATCCCACATATTGGAGAATTGTCAGTAAGATATGGTTAAATCATGCACTTTACATACCCATGTACAGAACACTGATCTTTTAAAAGATGCATGTAATTGGACAGTGGCCCAATCTTTAACCAGAGAAAAGTTGATAATGTTGCTGGTGCTTCACTGCATTGTGATCTTTCTTCTACAGATATTATGTTTTAGTGTTGTATTCTCCCTGTGTTCTATTTAAATGCTGGTAATCCATGTTTCCTATCAGAATTTGTTAAAATAATTTCTTAGGTTACCATATTGTCTCCAACCCATTGTGTGTTAAGGTACACATACATTATTATCAATTTCTCCTTATGAGTAAGTATTTCTTGTAAGGAAATAATGCAGCAGAGGTCCTACCCTAACATACAAGAATTGTGTTTTCCTTGTTCTTACCATAATTGTCTAAATACCACATTCAGCGTTTTTTTACATTTGTATATTGATAATTGTTCTATTGACTTGTTATATTGTATATGTGTGTTTTTAATGGCTGCTCAATAACTTTTAACAATTGAATGTCTCACTTTACCCTAAGTAAAGATAAGAAAGTTCCTTATGTTTACTTTGTGCATGGGTGAGTTCAGGTATAACATGTATAATATATTGTCATTATTCAGTGTTTTCTTCCAGGAAACTGAAATTGTAATTTAGAGTATAATGTTGGAATAGCCAGTGGGGACACTAACCCAGACTGCCTCACTTGTTCAAAATGCACATGAAAGAATTGTGGAGCATTTTGTAAATTATTTTCAACTGATATTCAAATAGTAGCTGATTGAAGATGAGCATAGAGAAGGCATAGGAAATGCCTTAAACCCTTTTTCAGAGTTTTAAGGTTTCTTTCTTATAGATCCCCAAGGATCTCCATGCAAAATGCTTAGCTCTTCAGGTTGGAGGAGCACTCATGGGTCCCAGGGAACTATGGGACCACTCTCTTCTGAGATAAGTGAGACCCCTCCCAATGTAAGGCTTGAATATTTGAGGAGTGGATTTCTTAACCCTGAAAGGGAGAAGCAGAACACATCTCATGCTTAAAAGAGTGTAGCCCCCCCACACATGAGGGAGGTGGTGCCTCACATCCTGGTAGTGTCACACACTCTCTCTCTATATATAGAGCTGCATTATCTTATTTATGTGCTCTAGACTATTTCTCAGTATGCTTTTGAGTTTTAAGCAATGCCTTATTATCAAGTTGAAAAATGTGTTATGTTTATTATCAACACATTTTGTCCATGTATAAAATTATTATATTGGTACCCATTCTATTCATACTTATAGTATGTATATGTTTGGATTGAGATACAGGCAGTGTATTTTGACCATATGACTTTAAAGGCACAGCAGAAGCTATACATTGTAATTAATTTTAACTGATAGCAATAGCAAGATTAATCTTGTAATTGCAAGTTGGTAAAAATGCTTATGCTTACTAAAGTACCACTTAATTATTTTATTTTATTTTCTACAAGATTTGTGTAAAATTGCAGTCAGAAAGATTTCTTGCATTCTTTGAAACTACCCTTAATACTTGTACATAGGAATAAATACACAAGCGACTTCATAGCATACTCTTCATATTTCCTTGAACGGACAAAACATGACTGTAAGTATTTATAGACAAGACACAGAAGCACTAAAGACATATATAAGTAAACTGGATCCTTTTTCCCCCACAAGTGAAACATCCAAGAACATGTGTTGCACCATGTGAGTGCATCTATTTTTAGAAAGAGGGCTTTTCTTAATATAACTACACACTTTCTTGCTTTGTTACAAAAATTCATTAATAGGACTGCATATTTATGGTTGCATTATTTGTCTACATTCTGGTAATGATATGCATTGTTTAAATAGTATTTGCTTCACTACTATATATATCATTTGTATTTTCATGAAAATTAATTATATCACAAAATAACCTTGTTGTAGCATTGTTTTTTCAAATTCCACAACAGAAATTGTCACATGTTTCTGACATACATTATAAAATATGTAGGTTAAATCTCCTATCATATAATATTTAAACTTTGCTTTCATTATATATATTTTCCTGAATCTATTTGCCTAATTACTTATGAATATAAACAGTTTAATGAAGTGGTATATCATATACTTAGCGATGTCTGCCATTGCAAGTTCACTTAGTTTCAAACTGATTTTATAAAGAAAATATGCAAATACGGCCATTAAAATCTCCATTTATAAAATAAAAAATAATTTGAAAATGCTCTTCACCAATCACATTCAAAGCAAATTATTATTTGCATATTGATGTTAAAATTTCGAAACAGAATTTGGTATATTTTCATCATAGTATCTTACAGTGAGCCCAACTTCTTGAAATCCAGCAGTAATATCTTGCTCTGGAAAGGGTTAAGGGCCAGTTAGCTATTGAAACTTGCATGTGAATGCCCAAGAATTTATTTGTTGCCATAAGCTGATTGGTATTAACACCACATAAACACTTTTCATCTTGGGTTATAAAGGTGCCAGAACTTATTGGCTACAGCTCAAAAGTCATAATCCATAGCCATTTTATGTCTGAAAAAAAGAGGGCAATGTTGTTTTTGATTTCATAACAGAAGAAGGTGAAGTTTACATTTTTCAGGTGGCTTTTTTGCCCATTTCCCCTGGTAGGGTGACCCCTGATATGTTCATGTACCTGTTTTTAATATTTTGATGTACAATGCCTTGAAGGTTAACAGAGACTGACTGTTAATTGGGTTCCAGATAATCCAAATTCTGCTATATTGTGTCCTGCAATTATGAGTGGGAGGAGCAGCAACCAGGAAGGCCAGAGATGTTGAATTGCCTATACCATCCAGGAGATACAAGTGATCTCATCTTCTGCTGTAATCTTCTGTACACTGAGCCTGTATGGGTAGTGGCTTAGAGTACCCCTGTGTCACCACTGCCCCAAGGAGAGACATAGTAATGCCAACCTACTTTCTGTTTAGAGTGAGCTAGACAATTATGATACCCTATCTATCCTTGTCATCTCCAATGAGTTTGATGTAGAAGCAACTTCACTATCACCTTCTATCAGGCCCACTAGTTCCTTTCAGTTCGAGGAGGTCTGGTCCTGTGATAAGGCAATAAACAAAGTTTTACTTCCTCTTACCAACAGACTTGTGCTGAAAGCATTAGGTGCACAGTTCATGATGATTTTTTCCATTTTGGACAATATGTAATGTCCTTGACACAATCTGGTCTCCTGTTTCTTCCTCATTCCTGTGCCACTGCATAGCTAGACAATGTAGAAGGTGGTATTTTTCTCTTTTTACTTTGAGACCATTTCAGTCTGGTGATATTCTTTTACCAAAAGGAGCACTTGAGTGTTCTTAACAGTCAGTGTCCTGCATTCCACTTTTAAATCTTCCTAGTCACCAAGAAAAGCAGTACCAATACATTTTGTTATATAATTGAACATTCCCCCCTAAACTTGTTTCTTCTTTGAGCAAAAAATATTGTTTTATGCTTGCCTTTGACAATCCCTATGGGGAACTTTGAATAGCAGTCTAGATTTGGTGCCCTTAGGAAGGTGGAACCCAAATAAAGATTCTCTGTCAGCTCTGATTTCAGCAGGACTAAATTTTCACTTGCACTTGTTTTGGGACAGGTTTCTTCTGAGGTCTCCATGTATGCATCCAAGCCCTACAACTATCTGTTTGCCAATGCATATGATCTCAGTTGGAGTTCATTTAAAAGCAGAGGGTTTGTCAGGGTTTCCTCTGACAACATGTCCATTAAGTGTCTCTGATGTGAAAGAGGCACACATGTTCCTTCAGTTTGCATGGAGGTCAGGAACCTCCTCTGTTATCCAAGTTCAGAGAAAATTACCCTTTGAATTTGTCATGTTCATGGAAAATTTTTTCATGTTCCAGGAATATATTATGACAAAGAGCAAAATATCTTGTCTATAGACACTGGCTGTCTCTGGTTTAGTAGGAATTATGAATCTCTTTCTCCCCATTGTTTGTGGAGATGTTTAGCTAACAAAATCTATTACCTTCAGTAGCTCATTACCTAGAAATTCCCATTGTAGGTGAAATCTGAGCTGAGGACAATCAAGATTGACTTTTTTATTTCCTTTCAGGGCACTATCATTTTGCCTTTAAATGAGAATGCAAGGGTAGGAAATGTCTTTTTCTTGCTCTTAAGTTTTTTAAAAAAATATTTCAGTCTTCACCATTTCACTGTGGACTGTCCTTACCTTTAAAATAGCTTATCAGTTCCATTATAGGTGAGACCTTTTTGTTGTAAAAGCCAGTTGGGTTTGAACTATCTCTGCCTCAGGGGCCTTTTTAGATCATTTTTTCTTTGAGGATATCATGGAGGCTGAATTTTGATGATCACTTTGTACCTTCTTCTCTGTCTACCATCTCTAGGGTGCTTGCATTTTCTCTGGGACCCATAGTTGTGGAACATGTGACCCAGAGAGACACCATTCATTAAAGTGGATTTCTCAAATGGTGAGTACATTCCATTTTTCACTGTTTCTTATGAGATGTAACACTTCCGACTCCCCACCTGTCAATTTTAACTATGCAGTAGATATTGTAGATGTTAAAATGTAGTGTTTTGGAGGAGTAATACTAACATTAAATATGTTATTCTTAACTGCTTGAAGTGCCAAATGCTTTCACACACTGTTCTGATAATCATCTGTGAAAAAGATGACAGTTCTCTTCATTTGCATACTAGGTGCACATGAGGACTGTATCTTATTTACACTTTTTCAGTCAGTGGGAGGATGTATTCACATCAAAGGTACAAGGTTTCTGGTTATCAGCTAGAGAAAGGTATGCAATTAAAATGAGTGAGTATTATGTAATTAAAATTAAATTACCGCCCTCCCCTTCATATTTTACAGTATGACATTTGCTTGTTAATCTTAAAATTATATTGTATATTTATGGTTAGCTTTAACAGATATATAAATGTTGACAATTTGACTATATATAGATTTTTGATTGTGGTTTACTTGTTATATTCAGTATTGTGCTAGATTTGTATTACAATTTGATGATGCATCACTGTTCAGAATGAAACTAATAGATGTATTCATGTCTGGCATTCAGAATCATATAAAACTTCATAGTAGAGAGGGCTTCTGTTTTGATTACTTCCAAAGTCTGTTCTGGGACAGATTTTGTTCTGTTGCTGGACATTTTTCAAAATCAGGTTTAAAGTTTTCTAAGTTTTCTAAGCTCTACACTCCCTATTTGCTGTGACCTCTTTTTCATGATTTAAGACATAGAGGCATTTATTTAAACCCCATTTGTAACTATTGTTTGGATAAATACCTGCAAGGTGGGAAAGTTTCATTATAAAGTTTTTAGGCTTCATCCAGCTTTTGTCATTTTTAAATTGCAACCAGTGCATAGTTTAAACAGTCCCATAGAGCTGTTATATTGCAGTCTATGCATACTTTAATCCATCTCAGGATATTGTTTAATTGCAGCTCTTAAATCCTGTAATCCATTTCAGGATATTGCTTAACTGCAGCCTTTACATACTTTAATCCTCTCATGACATTGCTAAATTGCAGCCTTTGCATACTTTAATCCATCTCAGGATATTGCTAGATTGCAGACTTTGCATACTTTAGTCTATCTCAAGATACTGCTGACTTGCAGTCTATGCATACTTTAATCCATCTCAGGACATTGCTAAATTTCATACTTTGCATTCTGTAATCATCTCAGGACTTTGCATACTGTAATCCATCTCAGGACATTGCTAAATTGCTAATTTTGAATACTTTAATTCATCTCATGACATTGCTAAATTACAGATTTTGCATACTTTAATCCATCTCATGATGCTGCTAACTTGCAGTCTATGCATACTTTAATCCATCTCATGATGCTGCTAACTTGCAGTCTATGCATACTTTAACTCATCTCATGATGCTGCTAACTTGCAGCCTTTGCATACTTTAATCCATCTCATGATATTGCTAACTTGCAGTCTATGCATACTTTAATCCATCTCATGATATTGCTAACTTGCAGTCTATACATACTTTAATCCATCTCATGATGCTGCTATATTTGCAGTCTATGCATACTTTAATCCATTTCATGATGCTGCTAACTTGCAGTCTATGCATACTTTAATCCATCTCATGATGCTGCTAACTTGCAGCCTTTGCATACTTTAATTCCATCTCATGATATTGCTAACTTGCAGTCTATACATACTTTAATCCATCTCATGATATTGCTAACTTGCAGTCTATGCATACTTTAATCCATCTCATGATGCTGCTAACTTGCAGTCTATGCATACTTTATTCCATCTCATGATATTGCTAACTTGCAGTCTATACATACTTTAATCCATCTCATGATATTGCTAACTTGCAGTCTATGCATACTTTAATCCATCTCATGATATTGCTAACTTGCAGTCTATGCATACTTTAATCCATCTCATGATATTGCTAACTTGCAGTCTATGCATACTTTAATCCATCTCATGATGCTGCTAACTTGCAGTCTATGCATACTTTAATCCATCTCATGATAATGCTAACTTGCAGTCTATGCATACTTTAATCCATCTCATGATATTGCTAACTTGCAGTCTATGCATACTTTAATCCATCTCATGATATTGCTAACTTGCAGTCTATGCATACTTTAATCCATCTCATGATATTGCTAACTTGCAGTCTATGCATACTTTAATCCATCTCATGATGCTGCTAACTTGCAGCCTTTGCATACTTTAATCCATCTCATGATATTGCTAACTTGCAGTCTATGCATACTTTAATCCATCTCATGATGCTGCTAACTTGCAGTCTATGCATACTTTAATCCATCTCAAGATATTGCTAACTTGCAGTCTATGCATACTTTAATCCATCTCATGATATTGCTAACTTGCAGTCTATGCATACTTTAATCCATCTCATGATGCTGCTAACTTGCAGTCTATGCATACTTTAATCCATCTCATGATATTGCTAACTTGCAGTCTATGCATACTTTAATCCATCTCATGATATTGCTAACTTGCAGTCTATGCATACTTTAATCCATCTCATGATATTGCTAACTTGCAGTCTATGCATACTTTAATCCATCTCAGGATCTTGATAAATTTCAACTCTTGATACTTTAATCCATCTCATTTAGTTATTAAATTGTCATCTGAGGCTACTTTAATCCATCATAAAGTTAATAAATTGCACAAGTTAATAAATAAGTCCATCAGTAGATCAAACCATTCCATACAATTGTTAAATTATAGCAAATGCATATATGTACATAAAAATGACTTTCAGAAATTGAATTGCCATATAGAAACTTTGACATAGAATTGGTTTGTATCATTCATATATATATATATATATATATATATATATATATATATATATATATATATATATATATATATATATATATATATATATATATATATATATATATATATATATATATATATATAGATATATATATATGTATGTATGTATTAAAGTGGGTTTTGCTTTCCCATTTTACCATATGTTGCAAGGCAATGTCTGATGTATTCTACGCTAGGCACATTCAAGTAGTTTTATTTTAAACACTGTATTTGATGTTTTTAACTAAGTTAAGGTAACTGACTGAAACATCCAGAACTATGCATAAATGATTTCCATTGAAACAATAACAAAGTTTTTGTTAGCTCTGTTGCCCTGGTTTCATGACAGATTGAAATTTGTTCATGAAACACAGTATGAAAAATATTAGAATATTTTATGAAAGGTATCTTCTACCTAGAAAAAGAAAAACCCTACATTGTATATATATATATATATATATATATATATATATATATATATATATATATATATATATATATATATATATAAGGATCTTGGATTTTTTTCTCAAAATATTCAAATGTGTTCAAGCTATGTTCATAAAATTCCAAAAGTTACTGTTATACTGTAAAAAAACAGTATTATTTATCTGATTGCTACTTTACCCAACTGTGTCAAGAAATGGTGATATCTACAGGTGGTTAATGTACCACTAGATCAAGGTCTGCACTGAGCACCCAAATTCTTGTTTTATTTGTTTCTCCTGTCAAGCAGATGCCAAGCATTGCTGAATGTGCAGAATTGATTTTGTTAGTAATGATTCTGCATTTTTACTTACAAATTATTATCAACCTATGGATAGATTCTGGGATCAAACTTTTTAAAGATATTTTTGATGTGGAGACTGGTAATGAGAAAATTGCTTAAGTATCTATATGATGGACTAGTACAGAAATATTAGATAATTTTTCAGTACCAAAAACATCTATTTTGCCTGTAGCCAGTCAGTTAATCTGTAACAAGGTGAAATATGGCAGCAGAAATGAAGACAACGGAAAGATGCAGATAATTAGTGATGAAAACTATGGTTAATGGTTATTGCTTTTGCCAGTAATTTTGTAGGTATTCCATCATTTGGAATTGGAATCATGAATACACCATTAACAGTACAGTCCTGGTGTATTTAACACTTCCATCTCATCCTCAAAAACAAATATGCCTTCATCCATAAATTTGGAGATGGATGGGCCATGAGGAGCATGATCATTGGAGTAAAGCTGTAGGCCAGGTATGTGTACACTAGTTAGGCCAGGTATGTGTACACTAGTTAGGCCAGGTATGTGTACACTAGTTAGGCCAGGTATGTGTACACTAGTTAGGCCAGGTATGTGTACATTAGTTAGGCCAGGTATGTGTACACTAGTTTTCTCCTCCAGATACTTTGTAAGAATACATTTTTAAAAAAGACAAGTCATGTTGTTATCATATAAAGTTATTGCCCAGTGAGAAGACACCCCATTGTTTTTGATGAGCAAGAAGAAAAGATGATTTTGTTGTTCTGTATGGAATCAACCATCCAGCAAAGGGTGAGACATACTTGTGGTATATACAACCCATTGAGATTGAAAAATGGGAAAGATGTTTATATATGTTCAGCCTGTGATTTGTTCTATTAATGCCCCATGGCCATTTCCAAATGCTTGATTGAGATGCCCATTTGTTTCCATAAAGCCTTCAGCTTCTGTATATTTAAAGAACAACCAGATGTTGAGGTGAAATAGCCTGGTACATATTTTCATCTGTATTACTCTTAGGTAGTTATAACTTGAAACTGTATCATTAATACCATGAGTTCTCTTAAATAAAATCATGTAATATTTTTTGCAGAACTCCTTTTAGTCAAGTTCAAAATATAATGTATGGGACATCTGTCTATATAGGCTGAGGAAAAAGAATGATTTTAATTAAACTTGATCTTGCAAAATAGATTGGTATATGTGTAAGTGGTTGGTAGGTCATTATTACCATCAGCTATGCATGTGTTGGAGAACCAAGGATATTAGTTGTTCTTGTTGTAAATGGTATTGTTGATCTTAGAACTTTCTGTTTGTGGAAGGCATGGGGTGGGGGAATATCATGAGCAGGGCTGAAATTCACAACCATCACATTTGGGAGGTACTTTACTAAACCAGCTCTCTAATCAACCCAGCCACTGTCACTCACACATATAGATTAATATTTTCTTTCTTGCTGTTTTAACTGCAATTTTAGCACATTATTGATTGTATCATGCCATAGAAAAGGAAGCTCTGTGCCTTTCCCAATCATTATTTGCTAAGCTAGCCAGCCTATGAATGTTAAAGGTGAATGCTGTAATTAATGATTTATCAGTGTTCTGGCATGTTTTTTTATGACATCATGTCATTGGAATGTCATTGACTCATATTTGAAAATAATACATTAAATCGTTTATCAAAATAATTTGATCTCTCTATTGAGTTAAGAATGAAGTTTAAAAACTTGTCCTTCATATTGGTCAGTATATGGTTTACCAATCCATTAAATGTCATACTAGATACTTTCTCACCTCAACAAAAAGTCAATAATTGTATAAATAATGAGATACATGTATATAAAATAAATATTATATATTGTATAAAACATGCAATCAAACCTTTTTATAAGACCTCTCAATCTTTGAAGAGTGGTTTTATGAAGAGGTGATCAGTGTTTAAATTTATATACCAATATACTGAATACAAATAGAATGGCATCACTTAAAAAAAATGGAATTTCATGTTTTACATGTGCTCATTGAAATTATTTTTATTAACCCATTGAGAATGTGTGTTGCAGTGTCAATGTCAAGATATTGTTGAAACCAGTCACTCAAGCTTAACTAATGATTATGCAGTGCAGATATAATTGGATGTGGCAAGGGTATGGTAACTGACAAGACATAAGAATGTGTGCTCAGTTTATTATACTCAATCTGAAAAGAAAAGCTTTTTGTTAAATCTCTGACATGGTTTTCTCATCTTAGATATTGTGATATTGAGATATACTTGACCAGCAAACAAAGGGGAAATTAAAACAATTTTGACAGTCATATGCAAAATATGAAATTTTAAATTTTATTTGATACATTATTTTCTCTTTGCACAGTATTGTTTCATATATTTAATTATAATTTTTTTGGACTGTTTTTCTCCATAATTAGAATTGTATGTATAATTGAATTTTGTACTTGGCCTTGTCCAAATTCAAGCTCATTGTGTACCTAACTTATATATTATAAACAAGTTATACTAGTTAATAATTCTCTATGGGCATTGATTATACTTCCCATGTTGTTTATTATAATGTTTGTAACAGATTATATTTTGTTGACAACTTAGAATGTTTTTGAAATGATCATTTGACCCTCATTCTGGTTTTACTTTTATGTCTTATCATTTTATATAATGTTGCTTATTTGAGAAATTAATCATATTGCATTTAACCTAAGAGGTAGAATCAGTCTTATTGATGTGTTCAGTATTTCATTTGGGTAGAACTATTTGCTCAAATTATTATTCTTTGGAATTACAAAGTGCTCATCTATAATATCATTGGACTGCACCATTATTTTGCAATTATTGTGATTTCAAACAAGAACAAATTTGGATTATATTATTGTGATACATCAAAAGACTTTATCACATTGTCATGCTGTAGGCAACTAGCAAATTCATATTTTTGAGATTACAGGCATGCCAATATAACTTATTTGGAATACCACTTGAATTCAGTAGGAACTTTATACATTTGGACTTGTAATAAATCTTTTAGGAATATTTGGGATTTAGTTCATACTAATGTAAGTTATTTAAATATTTTCACTTTTTATGCTTGGGAGTTGAATTACTTGTTGAATTTTACAAAACTTATTTGTGTTTGCTCATTTCTGTTAGATTAAGACCATAGAATCATGATAGTATATATGTGCACTGTATACAGATTTGCCAGTAGGTGTAAATGGGGTCCATTTATCTTGGCCTTTATACACATGTATTTGTTACATTCAGGGGCTGCTACACAATGTTTTATTCTGATTTTAAGGTCATGTATGATATGTAATATTGATAATAAATAATTATGTATAGAAAAATCATAAAACATTTTTAAAGAAGTTATTTAAAGCATTTCTTTCATTTTGAATTTTTTTGTGCTATGCAAACTTTTGTTGAAGTAATTTATTAGGTAGAAGAGATCTGAGTTGACTTTAATTTTCCAGTAATTTTCAGGAAATAGTGATTTATATTCTTTATGTAACTTGTATTTTATAGGTGTCAGAATTTCATACAGATGTATGCATTGACATTTAAAAAATGTACAAAATTACCACAGAATGGCATTTTCCAGGAAAGGGAAATATTTATATCAACAAAATAGCACATTTTTTAAAACTTTTTTTATGTCAAAGTTAAAAAATAAAAGTACAAGTATTGAAGTTATTTTTTTATTTTATTTTGAATTATTATAGTTAGTATGACTTGAGAAAATGATGTATACTTTGCTAAGACAAGTAATTTGTTTCCTCTGAATAAATCACACCTTTACAAATTACAGTTTTATGTTGTAAAGAAATTTTAATTACAATCTGGTGATATAAACAGTTGGATTACAATTGAGATCTGCTTAGAATGAGTAGATCTAACAGATACCAATAAAAGTTCATGTTCTGGTGACTTTTAGAATTTTCGGTCCACATGTTTTTGTAACCTATATAATAAAGTGTTCCATTTCATGGCATGGCAAATTATTGTTGGAAATATTATGTTCCACATGGCATTTTTCACTTTCATAAATGTAAAAGTTTTAATCTGACTAGTTAATCAAAAGGTCATTAGTGTGTTTCAGATTTCTTTGTATTGAAGATCTTTATTTCAGTCAGACTGGTCATATGAGGAAATCTGTGCATAAATATAAGCTATATTTATGAGGCCTGCAGCTTTGGTATTGTAATCAAATCACTGTTGTATTAAGAATTAAAAAGGTGACCACATTGGAAAAATATAAGTCCATGGATAAATGACCTTTTGAGGTTTCAATGAATCAGCATTACTTTATTTCTCAATGGGATACAGGCTAAGAGAAGGAAGATTATTGGCTGAATGATACAGCATGATTTCTTTTTTTTTTTTATAGGATAGGATACTACCAGATCCTTTGCAGAAAAGATTAACTACCTGGAAAATTAATCAGAACTTGCTTATAAATAATTGCATAACAAGGAATGAATTTATTTCTTCAGGTCTGTATTTCACAGCTTCAGTTTGAAGATGTGTTGTTATTGACAAGTTCATATACTTCTTAACTTAGCTACTTTTCTTAGCTACTGTTCTCTATAAAGAACCATCTTATTGATGTATCTCTACAGGTAACTGCCATTACAACAGTTGAATCCATTTATTGATTCTTTTGGGAAATAAGGATCATCTGACATCAAACATAGATTTTCTCTTGTATCATATGAATTTAATTTTTGCAAGCTGATGCAGGGTTAGAATTTAACCATTATACAGCTTTGTTGCCTTGCCCAGCAGATGAAGAAAATATTGATTTGCCAAATCCTTTTAATTTACATTCAGTCTGTTGGGTGCAATTAACTAAAAATGTGATACAAATATCAAATATTGGCAATTCTAAAAAAATATCCAACCATTACAAGTCATAAAGAAGAGACAGAGTGATGGAAATACTTCTTATGATGTCTGTTTGATCCTTTATGAAATGGGTGCTGAGCCGATGTATATAGCCATAACAGCAGATGTCTTGAAAATCTTATCACTATTCTACATGAATGGAAAGTACATGTAATATCAACAAGAAGTTTTACCAGCAGACTTGTTATGATGCCTAGTTTGTTGGAAATAAAATTGATGCTGATCTGATGTCCATTATGGCCGTCACAGCAGCTATATTGAAAATCATGTTATTGCTGTTCAAACTAAATTCATGTCATATCAACACTTGGTTTTTACAAGGTTTTTTTCTTAGCATGTCTTGTTCATCCTAAATGTAAATGGTACTACTAGCACATTCAGTATGGCTTCCTTTCCACCAGACTACTTGATGTATTCTTGTTCTGAAGTGAAAATAGCTCCAATAGGACATGCAGGATGCCACTACTGCAGCTAATTTGAATATGTTATTGCAAAAGAATATTATGCACTATTGATCAGTTTAAAGGAAGAAATGGTCATATTTTGAATTAACAGAAGAAACAAAATATTTTTGGTAATAGAGTGTCAGTGCCTTTGCTTTTTAGCTTGTATTTTCAGTACAGTGCATGTCCATTTTTGATTTTCATGTGTAAGTGGACAGTAAAGGTGAAATTTATCATTATCTTGGTCTTGAACCTGCCTTGCTTATTTTCTTGCTCTCCAAAAATTGATTTGATGTTCTAACAGCATGCAAAATACAGACTTAGTTCATTCCTTCTGTTTATCATTGAATACACTGCTATCTCTGAAAACAGTCTGTTTCTCTCTTTCAGACCTTGCTTGATTTCCTTAGAAAAATTGATTTTTTGCTAATAATGCCCATTAACATTGGGGAGAAAGAGATTTGTATATCCTGTTAAACTAGAGACAGATGGTGTCTAAAGACAAGAAATGATGCTTTCTATGTCATAATACATTCTCTTTTCCTGGAACTTGGCAAATTTGAAGGGTGGTGGTCTCTGGGGTTGCCCAGACCACATTGTAAAGGAAGGAACATTTGTGTCTCCTTGACAATGGAGATACACTATACAGACATGTTGTTGGAGAAAACCATGAACTATTGACCACTTACTCTGTCATTGCACCCTTGTAAGATTAGAATTATAGCCCTCTATCAGTAGATGTCCATTTTGCCAAGTAGATATCCATTTTGCCAAGTACTCAATATGGTTGACAGGCTGCTTCTCTTCATCCAATGAAAATGTTGATCCACTCCAGTGAAACATTGCAGTGAGTCTAATCTGTTGTGGTATACTCCTCCAGCACTATACCAAGATATACCAGTGCTAAATGTGTCTAGATTGGTCTTGCCATACATTTATTTCACTGGACATTTAGAGTCTGCAATAAATAGATTACATAATACATACAAAGATAATTACTGTAGAGAAGAACATTAAACTTGTTTTAAGACATTTTAATTATTATTTAAAATGCCTTTATTCTCATGTTCTTTTATAAATAATACTATTGAATTATTCTTTATTTCAGTATTTTCTTTTTGAAAGTGTTGTATATTTGCCACTGTAATAATTTTACAACTTACACATATTGTCTAATATTGTTGCATCTTCCCATTATTTCATAGTAAATATGGTTCCTGTTTTGTTGGATTATTTCCCTTTTTCTGCACTTGATAGGCTGTATACATAGCAGTCAGTATATTTAATGGAGGAAGAACTGGGGAAGAACCACCAACCCATGGAAAGTTACTAGAAAGTTTTTGTTCATGCTCATGTTGAGAATAGGCTAGGGTGAGATATATGAGTGGTCTGTAAAGGCATGCACCTTGGATCACCCTGCCACCTGGGACCCCCTAAATATGGACATATCATGTTATTTATGAAGAACGCAAACAAGGAGTGTAATATTTTCTGATGATTTGCATTTGTGCTTTTATAATAGCCCTTATTAACTTCCATAATGTTGAAGGGCTGACTATATGACATATACATGATCATGTGGTTAATAATAGGTCATAGTTAACAAATAAGTAGTCATGTAATTAATAACAAGTCATAATTAGCTATTAAGTAGTCTTGTGGCTAATAATAGGTCATAGTTAACTAATCAGTAGTAGCTCATTCCATCCCCCTTTTGAATGACTTAATATGGCATGGTATAATGTGGTACTTGCAGCCGGCAGGAGGCTAGTTTTTATGTACAAATTTAATGCTACAATCAGTGACCTAGTACCCCCCAAAAATCATAGAAAATCATATACACAGGTAAGGTCAAGAAGGGCCATTATTTTAAATACCTGTAGTAAAACAAAGCTTAAAAACATTATCCACTTGACCAGAGAAGTCAATGGCAGTTCATAGTAAAAGTTTGTGCACCCCAACCCCAAATAATATACCTGCAATTTTCATGTCCAAAGGTCATTGTTGACACCATGTGATGCTCACAGTGCAAACACAAGCCCATTTTCCTAGATGACAATTCTGCAAACCAGTGTGTACTAAACAGGCTGGTGCAGTTGCAAATAGTTGTCATCCAAGCCATTTTTGAGATATTCTACTTGCTCCAAACCCATTTGTTTACTGCTATGGGAGGCTAGCTCTTTTTCCTAGCCAACTATTGGTATTTCACTACATGTATAAACATACCCTAGAGTACTATGGAAGGTGTACTTGCCTGGCAATAATTTCAAGAACAACACAAGCCTGAATCACCAAGTTCACAAATATATCCCTATCTTTAATTAGTAAACAATAATTGCTGAAAAAGGCACACTATAGCCTTAAGTTAAGAAATTTGCCAGGGGCCAGTTCACCAAACATTACTTGATTTCATATTGAAAGATTGTTCAGTGTACATTACATTGCACATTGCTTTTTTACCAAAAATTTGAGCTGTCTTTGAGCTATTGCTTCCTAGGTGCTTTATAGAGATCCTGGTTATTGATTTTGCAAGATCAGTAACCAAAGGATCTCATCTCTGTATATTAAACACAGGAAATACAGTGGGAATAGGAAACCTGTGAGGATAGGAGAAATGTGCATACTTAAGACTCATTTTGAGCTTAATATGATTAAAACTTAGGAGTAGTGTATTCTAATCCCTTTATTACAATATTGGATTGTTTGTTTGGTGTTCATTGGCACTTGGAAGCATGATGAAGAGCCATAACGTGCTGAGGAAATCAGAATTTTTCACCCAGGGATGCACTAGTGTCTGACCTGCCATGTCTGGTACTAAGCCACTGTGGTTTCTGAATTTTGGGTTATAAATACAGTGTAGTGAATTATTTCTTGAACTTTACCAGGGCTGGTAGCCATGTGTATTTCAACTTTGTATAAACCATGTAATAGTGCATGAACAGTAAACAGTATGTTCTTATTAGAAATCATTATGTACATTGTAGTTATTTGCTTACTCCAACCATGTGTCTTGGTGGCTTTCACTGACTTCCATTCAGTGTTAGATCAATATTATCAGTATAGTTTTGACTGGATTACAACTCCTCAATTATGTTTTTCAGAGATTTTCAAGTGAGGGTAATATAGTAAATTTGAAACTTCCTGCATTGAAGTGCTTTGATGATCAGGCAATAACATGGCAATGTTGAGTAAAGTTTGATAAATTTGACGAATAAATTTAATCCCAGTAATACAAAGCAACAATTATTATGGGCAACTTCAATCATTTTGTCTTATTAAACATCAGCTGAACTAATTGGATGACTGACATGAGTTTAAATCACAAAATTTTAATTTAATCTAGGTACTCTATTGATAGTTTTAATGAAGTTGGTTATCAAGTCACTCAGTTTACAGCCTTTACAGGAGAGTCTTCCACAAGATGTAGATTAGGTATTGTAGATGCCCCTTTATAAGATGAATCTAACTGCAAATTGCACAGACCCAGATCTGCCAGCACATACATTTGGGTCCATGCAGTTTGTTAGGAGTATTCATTAGAACAAACAACATAGACCCTGATCTTTGTTGTTTGCAGTTTGACACAGGCTTAAAAGTGAGTGTATACAATATTGATCCTATATGTACCACAAGCAGTCAGCGGGGAAATAGCATACATCCAGATCTGCTCTCATGTGATTCAATTGCTGATCTGGATCTACACTAATGTAACACAAAACTAACTAGCACTGACTTTAAAATATTTATACATGTTTGTGTTTATTTCAAAGTTGGTGGAAAGAAAAAGTTTAATTTGCAAGAGAGATATATCAGTGCTGTCATGATAGTTATATGTATATGCCAATAATAATAATAATAATAATAATAATAATAATAATAATAATAATAATAATAATAATAATGCTTTTTTTCTAGAGGCTGACTCATTCTCCCTTGATGCCCTCTTGAGAGTATAACAATACACATTATATGAAGATAGCAATAATTACTGTTTAACATATTTAGTATTAAAACACTAAACTCTGTTATCTATTAGAAACACATGTTCATGATATCTCTTCTTAAACACTATAATACTTTCAGCAGATTTTATATTTAGTGGAAGCTTGTTCCACAGAACTATACCAGAGTATTGGAAGCTCTTTATAAATTGCTGTTCTTGGTTTTGGTGTTTGAAGGTTTCCATGTAATATTGATCTCAAATAGTATTGTGTTGAAAAAGGCCTGAATAAATCCTGAAGATACTCTGGTGCAGTTCCATGTACACATTTATATAAAAGAAATGCCCTGTGAAAATCTATCCTTTCATATATTGTGAACCGTTTGAGTTCTGTAAACAATGCTTTTGAGGAATGATCAATAGATGCATCTAAAATTATGCATGCTGCTCATTTCTGAAGTTTGTAAATCCTATCAAGCTCAGATTTAGCAGTTTCCCCATACATTTGAACCATAATCCTTTGTTGGAAGAATATAATGCTTGTAGTATAGATTGTGTGTTTTTGTAGGTAAATATTTCTTGATTCTGCTGAGTAGGGCAATTTTGGATGACAGTGTTTTACAAAGCTGATGAATATGGTCATTTCATTATAAATTATTATCTACAGATACACCTATAGGCTTTTCATGTTTGACATTTCTAATAGATGATTATTTATTGCAAGAGATAGTTCTGGGTTTCCTGACTTGTGTATTTTTTTATGTCCTCATAATCATATATTTTGTTTTACCTTTATTAATTACCATCCTATTTTGTTGTGCCCAGTTTTGGACTCAAATAGGGTCTGAGTTTAATTTCATTTGGATAACTTAACTATCAGAACTAGATGTATACAAGGTTGCATTGTCTGCAAACAAATTTGTATTTGTGGATTCATTATTTAATGGTAGATCATTGATATAGAAGAGGAAGAGGAAAGGACCGAAAACTGAGCCTTGAGGGACCCCTGAATGAGTAGTGTGATTTTGAGAGCTAATATTGCCAATGCTTAATCATTGAGACCTTTGGTTTAGATATGATCTAAACCAGTTTAAAGAAGGATTGTGGAATCTGTAACATTTCAACTTTTGCAGCAGAATTTCATGATCAACAAGATCAAAGGCTTTCTTGAAGTCAAGGAAATCAATCCCAGTTATATTTTGATTATCCATTTCCTTCAGGCAAAGATCAATTAATTTGGTAAGTTCTGTTTGGCATGAGTGGTACTTTCTAAATCTTTATCGCGCTTTATAAAATAGAGAGTATGTTTTAAAAAATGTTTAGACCTGAATGGCTACATGCTTTTCAAACAATTTTGACAATACATGTAGATTGATATTGATCTGTAATTCCCTGGATCCTCATTTTCTCCTTTCTTAAAGATAAATGTAACCTTTGCGCATTTCAGAGTTTCTGGAAAGTTACCACTCATTATACTTAAGTTTATTATATATGTTAATGACTTGGTTGTTAATGATAAAGCACTTTTAAGAATTTGTGGACCAATACCATCCAATCCAGAGGATTTATTAATATTCAACTTAGTCAGCATATCAAAAACATCACTTTCACTAACATTAGCTATTGAAAACTAATTATCATCAGTTATTTTAGCTCTTATAAATGACAGAAGAGCATCAAGTTCAATTGGGATGTTAGTCTAGTTCTGAATACTGTTACTGGAGATGCTAATGAAGAAACTTTTGAACATTTCCACAATGTCTTGTACAGATGTTTCCACAATATCTTGTACAGATGTTGCTATATCCTCATTTTGCTTAAGTCTAGGGGGAAAAAAAAAATTCTTCGATGCTTCCACAATGTCTTGGTACTCTTACTTTCTTCAATAACCTTTTTATAGTAGTTTTCTTTTGCCTTATCTATCAGTTGCTTAGTTTTATTCCTCCACTTTCTATAGCTTTTCATGTCTTTTTCTTGTGGAAATTATCTCTTAGATGCCTAGCCTCATTGAACTTGGGTAATCCACTTGAGTGTTGTTGGGCTTAATGCCATTTTTCAGCACAATAGGCTATTAATGGCGGACAGTATTAATGGTGGAGGAAGAAACCGGGAAATGGAAAGAACCACCGAACCAGGAGAAGCTACTGGCAAGCTTTCTCACATATCTACATTAGCAGAATCCTAGACTAGAACACAGACAGAGGTGAGATGGCAGTGATCCTAACGACATAATGGACATAGCTTTAAATCATTAGGCCACTTGGGGCCACCCACTTGAGTGTAATTTGCGGTTTAACCCTTTTTGTTTTAATTGGGTCTAAGGATGTATTGAACATCTGATACCATCTCTCTAAGGCAGTGATGACATCAGCTATATTGCAGACTGATAGGAAGGGTTTGCAAACTGAATCATTCAAGAACATTTCCTCATTAAACTGTTTAAAGTCCTGCATTGTATTTCAATGTATTTAGATGAACAGTGTATTTATAATTTATGTATATTCTGTGAGCAACTTGACTAAAACTACATGTAAAAATTGTATACTTTTCCAAAACAATTTAGGTTTAAGCATTTAGTCCAAATTGGTGAGCGTATTGTTCCTGCCATGAGTAAACTCCATGTTTTATGATGGTGTATTTGATCAGTACTGGGTATATAAACTTTGTCCATGGGACACTTCATAGTTTAGTGCACCAATGAAACATACACATTTTACTGGATCACTTTGAGAATACTCAAACAATTACAGCCATACAATCAAACAAACCCTGAATTAGTCTTGGTCAAAATGCCATTTGATGCATTCTAAAAGCATTATTAATTAACATATTGTTGATTAAGACATGGTTTGGTATTCAATGGTTTTTGTTTTGCATGGTTTGCAAATTATTTCAATGACTTAAGAAAAAAAATTGTCTTAAAGACAGGGAGTAAAATCCTCTCATACCTGTACACACACCCACTCAAAAATGAAATGGTTGGTCCCTTGCACTAGGTATGCAGTAGGTTGTATTTAAGCTGAAATTGTGTACATGTATATTCAGTACACTTATTGACAGTGTGTACCACCAATAGTGCTTAAGGTGGTTCACATTTCAATGTAAATTCATTGTTTTCCATTGTTTTTAATGTGGTGGTGGTTGTCATCTGGAATCCAATCTATATTTCAGACGATTACTTTTTCTTTCTAACAATAGAATAAATTTATGCTATTAAAGGGTAGTTGAAAGGTGTGTCTCTTACTAAGTCAGTTTGTAAAGTTTGCTTACATTTCTTTGAATAAAGTGAAAGCATGAAATTCAGAGAAGAGTTCATAACCTGCCTTCCACTGATCATGATGTAAATGTGATGGGCTACATTCTTTAAACTCAGGAATAAACATTGATTTTTAACAGGGGCAATAACCACAAATTGAGGTATATTGCACAGAAGCTGTTAAAAGATTTTAAACACACATATACTAAATATGCAAGACTTTTTGAACATGTTTTTATGGCAGATATATAATTAACATTAAATTGATTCTTCAGATGGTATCACACAGAAAATTACTCTAATGTCCCAGCTTTTCCCAGGGCAGTCTTCATTTATTGGTTATAAATAATAATAACTATCACTCAGCTCACTCTGCATTGGAGAAGCACAAAACACACCAGAGTGGCAATGCTGATGCATGGGTAGTTACCACACCATCACAGAGCTTCATTGAAAAGAGCATGGAGGGGATTAACTGTAACAAATGGGGAAAAAAATCACTGAGTTGTATTCTATTGTTATAGAGTACAGTGTATTGCAAAACTTATCAGTATTTGGGGAACATCTGTAGAAAGTGTGAAACAATGACAAGAAGCCAAAGTTTCATATCATTTTAATTTCTTTTCAAACTGACCGAACATTGAGAAACATCCTTACATGTGGGTGAGTCTGAGTTACCTGAAATAAGCTCCTGTTTAATTTGCATTTTCTCAACTATGGCCTCTTTTACTCTGATGGGATGATGTTAGTGATTATGGGCAGTCAGGTTCATCATCTGACACAGACTTCACTACCATATTGCATTTCTAAAATGGTTTGGTTGTCAGTTTCCCAGCTAGAAAACTTTGTAGATTTTAAGTTTTATTTGTCTGTTAAATTTCTTTGAATCGATTTCAGACCCAATCTTTAAGCATTAAAATTGAAGGCTTTATACATTACTCATATCTTGAAACATTTCTGTAATTTCTTTTGGAGGTAAAATAACTAAGAACATAATTTACAGCCATTTGCAATTTTTGACAAGATTTATGTTAAATTTGTGATAATCAAGGAGATAATCAAATTTAACAAATTTGTTTAGTTTATCTTGTCACTTGTAAAAAACCTAGACTAGCCAAATTATATTATGTTCAAAAAGAAGCATTTAATGAAAGCTGTATTTACCTGTACCTGTCTTGATGTTCTTATAAAAAGCACAGCAGTTAATGGCTGTCATGTACCATAAACCAACCTCTTCTCTTTAATTTATTTAGTAAGGCAAATCTAGTAGAAGTTAATTTCTTTGTTCAGACTTATCTTGAATCTGTACCCCTTAAAGGTAATGCACATTTTAAGTTTGTAAGACTAGGTCAGAGAGTCAGAAAGGTATGGAATGATGCTCTTGTGGAATGTTTTTATATTGTATATTGCCAGGATGCCAAGTACATGTGTCAAATCCAGGACTAAAATTTCACAATGAACCATTGCTACTGTAGTGTACCAACATTGTTGCAGAGCCTGCAGGTTACAGTGCACTCTGCAGTTTTTCTTGATCTTTTATTACCCTTGCATATTCAGGAATGTTTTTGTTTTTATATATACATTTGATGCCCAGTGAATCTAAATTTAGTTAACTGTTAGCCTCTGTCAGTCTGACAATTTTATTAGTGTTTTATAGCATCCCCAAGAACCAATCTAGTCTTGGACCATAAAAGGTTCTTAATTTGATATACCAGTCTGCATTCTCTGAATGCATCATCTGCTGTTTTCTAGTCTGACCAGAAACACAGTACATGCCAAACTATAGTAGCACTTAGTTCTTTGTCAAGTATTCCAGTGCAGTTTTAAAAAAGCTATATAAATGATCCCCATTCAGAGTAAAGTACTGTTTACATGTTAAGTTTCAAAAGTGTAGAGATAAAACTTAAAAAAAAAAGTGTTTACAGTAGATAGATGTACCCTTCCTAATAAATGTAAACATATAGTCATAAAAGAAACAAGGTAAAGCTGTTACAAATCTTCATGAACTATATAAAATAACAGTTAACGGTAAAAGAAATGATATATTAAATCCTTGTAGGGTGCCTAAACATTTAAGTAATAATACACTGACATCTGGAATTAACGTATATTATGTATAGAAATATGAACACTATATACTGATCTATGAAACCACAATACACTGAAATGGGAAGCCATTATATACTGAGTTATGAAGCCACAATACATGTATACTTCAATATAGAACCATAATATATAGTGATACAAAGCTACAATAAACTGAAAGATAAAAAAGCCATTTGAGATATAGTCATAATATACTGAAATATGAAACCACAATGAAAACAAAGAACAAAGACATATTTTGGGTATTTAATGATGTAAAATGTTCATTATAATTTGTTTTCATTAGTTACAAAATACAATTAAATAAATTTAATTTCTTGTGTAAAAAATATTGAGTATGCTTGAAAAAAAGGAGCAACAACATACTGAAAGGGATTTATATTAAGGAATATTGTAAAATAACTACTCTCTATACCTGCTTATAAGTTGAGTCCAATTGCAAGCTACACAAACCATGACCTGTCAGCACATATGCGATGACTGATCTGATTTTGTGCAGTTTGTTAGGGGTAGTCAGTAGAACAAACAACATAGACCCTGGTTTGCAGAATCATTATTCTTTGGCAGATTAGGATCATTGTTATTTGTTGACTTGTTAGCAAATATATATGGCAATCAATTATGTTTTGAGTGATCTGTAAATGTTATATAACATAAAATTATAATTTGATATACCTAGATAAATGAGTGTAGAAGTTTTGAAGTTGATTACCAACATTTAACATTTTAGATGATCCCCACTCCATTTTCTTTTCTTTTTTTGTAAAATAAAAAACAAGGAGTTTTGTTGAGTTTGAGGTGATTCTGTCTGTTTTTGTTGGGTCTACAGCTTTATATAAATCAGTTCTGAGGGATTGGCCTTGAACTTACCAGACATGCAAATACAAGTTTTCACCACAATGGATGTCTTTGATTAGGATTTCTTTTTTTTTTTGTTGCAACCTTGGTACTTGAAAGATATCTTTTTATCTTCAGATTTACCAGTGCACAAGCCATGTGCTCTTATCTACCAATATCCATTCAGTATGTTGCAAAAAAATGTTAATTTATAGTTAATTTATTTGGTTATTTACAGTTAAAGCACAGTTTCAATCTAACCAGTCTTGAGCATTTGTTAAACAGGCAGTTTTTTTTGGGGGGGGACCTAAGGGAACTAACTCTTGCAGTCTTGATAGACATGATATTTAACTATTGGTGGCGCTCTACAGTTAAGTATTTAACATAGGGCTAGAATTTTAAAGAAAATGAATTTCCCTGGGTTTCCTCACTAGTTATACTGGCTATTTAGAAAAGACTTTGTATATCTTAGGTATTGTTAAAGAACCTTTATTTCCCTCTATTTTGGTGTATGATTGATGGGTGTAATATGGGTTATAGAGTATACAACTTAGCTTTACTCCAGATGTGCACCTTTCATAAAAGTTCTAGCTCTACTTGCTCATTTTCACTTGCTGAAATTCAGAGGTAAATTGTATAAAAAAAAGAGCCTATAAATTGTATTTTACATTTTATGTATTGGGTAATTCATTCATTGCACTTTTAGAAGCTGATATTGTCTAGTTTGGCAAAATTCATTTTGCCTATTTTAATAGCTGCCAAAGATAGTGTACTTTAGACAAATTTAGGTTGATTTTTGGGGCACAAGGGAGCAGTCATTTTAGTTAGCAATGTGCTAAGATCATTTAAAATTTCCAAAAGCACAAATCTCTAAAGAAATTTCAGGCATATTACATGAAAGTAGCATATATGTATGCCAACATTTTCTCCACTGTGCATGTTTAAAATGCAAACAATTTCACCTTACATGCATCACTCTCTCAAAAGTAGATAATAACTGGTGAGTGCTGCTATTATTAACATTTCTAGGAGGACTGACCAAATAATTCAGGTCAATGGATGACTTGACCTTTAAGAAACAGGACGTTTGTGTGGTGATACCAGCATCTCAGCTAGTCCGGAATACTTAAGTTATGTCTTTCCCAGATGGAGAAATTTGAAATTTGTTATTTAAGAATATTAGTGTTATGGAATTTTGTATAAAATTGATATTTATCATTGTTCTTTATGTTTTTGAATCAGCAGCCAGAATGTGTGTCATATTATGTTATAGTGTTGATATCTGAGTGACTGTAAATCCATCTGTTTGTAACAGTTATTTGACTTCTTGAAAGCTTTACTTGTCCACAATCGATATTTAGCAAATTTTTGCATCTGTTTTATGCCATCCGTACAGTTTATAGAACTCTGGTAATTTGTTTCAGAACACTTAGATTTTTTTTTGTAGTTAAGAGTAAAGAACATGACTTATAAATAGTGTTTTAAAATGGGGGAAAAGTACTTTGTTGTCAGACAAATTGTGTCAGACAAGTGATTTAAGTGATTCTGAATTGAACAAAAAAGCCAGTATCTTTTAGGCTGAGAGTAATCTGTTTTGAATGGAAGAAAATATTAAGCGTACCTGTAATTGGATGACTGAGATCATGTGGAATAAAAGTAATGAACTATGCAACTTTTAAAATGAACTTTTTTAGAATTTTAGAATTATAATTGATGATTCAAGTACAAATATATGATAAAAAAAAATTGCCAAGTACTGGCTAACAATTTAACTATTGGGTCTCTTAAAAGTATTCACAGTACACTTTTCATTAACTAATCACATTACAGTTTTAAAGGTTTTCAGCTCTTGGAATATGGGTTACAGTGAATAATGTAGCATACATCTCATAAAGTACATCTACTCACAAAACAATATTTGTGAATCCATTTCTGTTAATTTCATGTACATGTACAACATTTAGACTTTACATAAAAGACATCTATTGGAGTACAAGAACTGGCAAGGTATTATAGTGCCATGTAGTAAAGTCCTTGTGTTTAATCTACATGTACTGTCCATTTTAAAAGTACATCTTTATTGTTACAATCACTGTTGTGCAAGGATTGACAAACTATACATCTTTTGTACTTCATTTCATGAGAAAAGTAATCTGGACCTAAATGTAAGTTTAAAATCCTCTTACCAGTGATGGAGGTTATACAAGTTGGAGTTTACACTATCTGCTATTTAGAGACAATGTTTCACACATGTTTTTTTTTTATGATTTCCATACCCAGTCTGATAACACCAGTATAATTTAGGTTTAGACTTGCCACTCAAGTCTGAACTTGAGCATTGGATGACTAAAACTTAAGTTAAATTTCATAAATGATTAATCAAATGTTGCTAGTCTGGACTTTCAAATTTCTTTTGGTGAAATCTTTGCCTGATTGTATGTTGAACTTAAGCTGGATCATTTTAATACTTTTTGTCTAGACCTAGGCTAGAGAACATGGTAATGGAGCCTTTTGATGTGCATCTTGTTAGGAAATTGTATGTTGACTGCTTTTTAGAAACACATCTGGTTAGTCCTACAAATCTCATCTCTACCCCACCCACATCATATCTTGGCACAGGTGCTTACTGGGTTAGCATTGTATCAAGGTGATCTCTTGACCCAGGTCTGAAATTTAACTAATTGTGTATAAAGTCCAGATTAGTTAAAGAATTGCTGATGTGTCCACATTAGATAGAAAAACAGTCTTACTTGAATATGTTGCCAATCTGACATCCAATATGGCCACCACAGCAGTCATCTTGTAAATATTGTTACTGCTACTCCTGCTGAGTGAAAAGTCATATATTGAAGATATGGCTGAATGAACATGTGGTTGTCAGCAATATACTTCTTATATATCTACTTGTTCTAAATTAAATTGTGCCAGTTATAGTTTTAAAAATATTGATATCTCTATTCCCCCAGAATGGATAAATATTAAGACAAGTAGCATTTTCACTAAAATATTTTCAGTGATGTCTGTTTTGAAAATTTTAATACGGCTGAAGAATGTCAGAGATGGTTTTAACATCTGACAGTAAAAAAGAAGAAATAGTCTCATCTTGAATTCCTGGAAATTCTTTTTGTCCATCATTTCCTATGAGAGACTTTTATTTGATAATTTAATATCCAGGTCAGTACTTAATAACAGTGTGTGTATTTGTCCAGTGGGAGAAAGTTTAGATTTGAAGTATTTCTTTAATTTGGAAACTAAAAATATTTTTAGAAAAGCAATTACTTCAGGAGCACCTAGTTTTAAAAATATTGACCTCATGTGTACCTTGATTTTCTTCATGTCCCCGGCCATGAACTTATCTTATAGCTGAAAGATAGCAAAGAAGATTGTCTTTCAGCAAGTGCTTAATAGAAATACTGACCCAGAAAGTATTTAGCAAAAATACAGACCAATGCCAGGTGCAACTTTGTAATGACTGGTTAGTGCCATTATGATTGGATATGTGATAGTTATCTTAGAACCTGAGTGAAAGTTTGCTTACATTTTAGTAATAAAAGCAAGAAGTATATTCTAAAAGATGAATTCTGACATCATTACTTTAGAACAGAACTTTTGCAAATAAATGGGAAGATTGATGATGAAATTCACCTTTGGAAATTGAAGGTACATATGGAGTTAGGTTTACAATATTTCATTTTAGATTTAACAAAAAAAAATTGTTAGATATTTTTTGGAAAACAATTATCTCCATTTCAAAAGAAAAAAAAGAATATGAGTTAATTTTAGGTTAAAAAAGTTGTTGCCAGGATATAACTTGGGCAAGTATGTTTTTGCACTTTTTACAGTACATTTTGATTGGTTATTGTTGGTGTGCCTGGTACACACACACACACACACACACACACACACACACACACACACACAGGTTTGATAACATCGATCACAATGATGACAGTATATTGTGTCAAGTCATTATGACAAATGACAACATTGATGAATTTAAGGTCATTGAGAAGAAAAACCAGATGTTCACCTGATACACAAGTTCTTTTTTATGCATGCATTGATGCATATATTAAGCTCACAGGATAATCTAGGAAATTTGTGAGTTTTATTCACAGTCACACCATCCAACAAGGTGCTCTGTACCTATTTGTACCATTTGCTTGGTTGCACGACAAGGCAGTTAATAATTTTTAAATGCCATGTTGTTGACTTAACAGTCAAATGGAAATTGCAGACTCGGAATATGTACCAATAGTGATGGCATGCTTCTTGCTGATTCTTGTCTTATCTTTCTTCTACATGAAGGTAAGATCACTGTTGATTCATTTCATCAGGACACAGGTATTAAAAGAGCATCAGTTCTTAACACATGGGAAGATGGATTAAATTTTGCTTTAGTGTGTTATAGTTCCAAAATTTACATGACTTTTGATGTAATCCCAAACCCATCTACACTCAGAGACGTAGTAAATCTAATCCAAAATAAAATCACTATACATCAATACTGTAGACAGATTATATGTAATGCAGGTTAGTCAAGTTTTCTCTGACCTTTCCTGCTGGGTTTAAGTTTAAATGGATGAGGAGAATTATATAAAAGATTAGATTTTACCGAAATATGTGTCTATAGTCTCATTTTTTAGACTAGGATTTGGGGTGGGTGGAATAAGATATATTTTTTTTATTGTTGGTTTCTCTCACCATTTACTAAACGTGAACCATGGTTTCATTACCTAATTTTATTCCTTTGAGAACAGACCTTGTCTGTATTACTCAGTAACATCATGTTACAAATTGGATATGTACTGCTAGTATCTGCATAATTAATGAAATAATTTCCATTGTAACTTGCCCTTCTGAGCCTGACTATGAATAGTGAACTGAATGCAGAGATAGTTAATATTTTGTCATGCTTTCTGAACTACATCTGGTAGACATTTAAATGTATCTGGAGAATTAGTAACTGTTTTAATTATTATGATGTCTTGTACTGTAAAATGAAAAAAAAAATGAAATTAAGAAAGGTTTAAACATTCATAAAATCTGGAAATCATTTTATTTATTTATTTATATATTTATTTATTTATTGTAAAAAATAATTCTATGGTTGGATGGCAGATATGGTGTCTGTCAGGAAACCAGAAACATGGCTATTTTTAGCTCTACTGGTCATAGACAGTCATCTGAGCTTTGTTAGCACATGTTTGTTATCACTACTCCATTTCAACTAAATGTATGATAGGCATAGAAATTTTCGCACACATTCATCCTATGATATAAATCTGGTTCTAACTGATGTCCAATATAGCCAACAGTACCTATCATGAAAATATTATTGCTACTTCTTCTTATTAGAAAATCATATCAAGCTGATGTTTACATTAAAATGCTTATGATGTGTAGTTCTAAATGAAAATGGTGCTGGTCTGATGTACAATATGTCCACCACAGTAGCCATCTTGAAAATCTTGTTATGGCTTTGTTGGCAAAATTTATGGTCATATCAACATAGAGTTTTCATTAAAAGATGAGTTATGATGTTTATTTGGTCATAAATAAAAATGGCACTTATCTGATATCCATTATGGCTTCCACAGTGGCCATCTTGAAAATCTTATTATTGTCATGACTATTGCATGACAATTTAACATGGGGCATTCACTAAAAGACTTTATATGATGTCTTGGACCTAAAAACAAAAGGTGCCAATCTAACATCCAGTATTTCTGACATGACAGTCATCTAAATTGTATGAATGCAACTCCTGAACAGAAAATCATATTAATGTGGGCTTTTCATGAAAATGCTTCTTAGTCAAAGTAACCATCTTGAATATCTTGTTATTGACACTTCTAAATTGAAAGTCATATTAACATAGGGTTTTTGTCAAAAGATTTCTTGAGAGGTATGGTTGTTTCTCTGTGAAACTGGCTGCCCATGTCTGAGGGTCAGTATAGGAACCACAGTGCACATCTTGTAAATCTTGTCATGACTACTCCTGATTGGAAGGTCATATTGATGTAGGATTTTAGTGAGAAGGCTTCTTATAATATCTAGTTGGTATTAAATGAAGATGGTACCAGTCTGATGTATAAATACTGCTGTCACAATGGCCAGCTTGAAAATATTGTTTTCGCTATTTCTTCTAATTAATATGCATATTTTACGACAATACAGTACTTATTTTTTTTATCCTAATTTAAAATGGTGCTGACCTGACATCAATATGTGGCCAATTTGAAAATCTTGTATTTGCTACTCCTAAGTGGTAAGTCAAATTGACCTGGAGTTTTCATCAGAAGAATTATTATGGTATCTAAATAGAAATGACGTATGACACCTGTGGTGGCTTTTTTGAAATTGCTATTATCTCTACTCCTCCCAATTGGATGTACATTTGACATGCATCATAAATATTATTCTTGTAATTTATGGAGTTGGTGGATCTCAGATTTACACAAATATGTATTGACATAAATTGCCATTTATCAGTGGGTGACATGAACATTAGTCTCATGTTGATCATCTTTAATTCCAAGTTACAATGTGATTGATCTTGCATCTTCATTATAGTTTTCAGTGTCCAAAAAGTTAATAACCTTGTGTCATTTTATGAAGAAGAAAGTCACTGTGCAGGGCTGCTTGTATTATGCTTGCTACTTCATTTTAAATAATGTGTTATGCAAATTATGTCCTTCTGAATTGAATAACAATGACATTCACATATTAGGGACAGCAAAGCATGGATAAAACATTATGTCATCTGATACAATGCATGTATCTAAATGAAGATGTCAGTAGTTGCTATATATTCTTCTTAGCTTTATGCTGCAGTATAAAAAGGCAGTTAAATTGCTCCTAATTTAGCATTTTCTCTTTCAGAAAGAAGTACCAACATGCAGACATGCCACTTTATTTACATGTATGGCTTTTCTCTTTCTGCTTATGATTTGTTTGGTTGGGGTGGGGGGATTTTATGTGATGTAGGTGCAAAAACAACATTAGCTGTTGGCATACTACATTAATATATATATATATATATATATATATATATATATATATATATATATATATAGAGAGCTTTATTTTTAGCTTCAGTCTCTTCAGTATGTAAATAAATAAAAGTCCACAGTTTGAATTCAGCACTGTTAAATTCAGATTTTGTTGTGTGTAAATAAGTTTTTAGCAATTTTTAGCTTTGCAGGTCATAGTAGAACTGTTTGTCCAGAATGAAAATGGTACCAATCAGATATCCAACATGACCACCACCATAGCTAATTTGAAATTCTTGGTAATGTGAAAGAATAACAGAAATAGGTTCAATGCTCAAAATTAAAAGGAAGAAATAGTCTTATCTAGATTTCATGGAAATATTGTTGGACACTAAAATATCAGTTCCTTAGAGGTGGAAAAGTCTTAAAAGATTTTTTCCAGCTATTTTCTAAGCATAGTTCGCAAGATCTGCTTTCAGAAATTGTGCTTAGGTTGTGTGTATCATTTGAACATTAACATTAACATTGGACAATGTAAGTTTGTTATGCCTCACATCTTGTTCAGGCAGTAGTTGTTTTTTCTTTTTTGAAATTCTAATTTCTTTTATATGGATATAATTGATAATCTGATTTTGTCTCATTGATCTCAAGAGGCATTGTATTACATATAGTGAGAGCAAAATTGATGGTGTCTCATGAGAAATTTATAATTTTTAGTCTAAAAGTTTTATATTATAAGATTTCTGCCAATAACATTTTTGGATCTTAATATAAAATAAAGTATAAACCCATGAATATTTCTTAATACAAAAGTCAATCCTGGTTTTATGTATTGTTCATCAGTGATGAAATCCTATTATGAAATTTCCCTGGGTATTCAGATATATTTTGATCTAGAACCTAACCTTAATATGCCAGGCTTAGAAAAAACTAGTGGTTTCTTTTTTAGTTTTCTATAGTATTATTACTGAGCAGTGTTTTCAGTTAAAAACCAGTACTTGAGTAAATATGCATGGTTCAGTCAAGTTCATTGCTGGCTAATACATAAACATATAATTTTTTCAAATTCAAAATTATGATCTGTTTTACTGCTTTTCAATATACTTGGGCTGTTTCAGTTGGCTCTAGTGAAACCCCTTAAAATTGCTATAAATCAGATTTTTTTAATCATTAAAATTTTCACAATTCATTAATTTCAGCAAATTCACTTTACCAATTTTTTGGAACCAATAACTGTTAAGTCATCGATATTGTTTATGCTGCAAAGCCTCTTGAGACTGAAACTGGGTGGAATCAAGTAAAAGTTACTGTTTGGAGTTGTTTACTGAAGCTGACCAATTAAAAGGGACAGTCAGTTATTGTATAGTGTGTATATTGTGATTAGTGTCAACATTTACATTTTATTAAATATAATTGTCTTGTTATTTTGTTTCAACACATGCATTTACACTTTTGTTTGATTTGTTTGGTTTGTTGGTTTTGACATCACTTTATAACACATTAGTTAGTCAATGACAATATCAGGGAGCTCAGTGCCTTCTCCAAAAACATGTTAAAGCAGCCAACCTGGGACTGGCCTGAGTGGTTATCAAACCTGCAACCATGGATTACAAGTCAAAAACTTTACCAATGGTCTTATGAAAATTTATGTGATATTATACTTGTGTTATTAGCCAGAAAATATGAGGCAATATTGTTTCAAAATTGTTCTTTTGCTGGTGATTGCACTAATTTCAAAATTTGGGCATGTGAACCTTTTTTTATGTTGGTGGCTGAGTGATTTAAGATGCTCACCCTCAGAGATTACTCCTCAACTTTGGCATTGCTTTAGAAACAATTAACTAGTTAGCCTAGTCCAGTATGTGTACTGTATTTTTTTTTTACAATTCATGTACAATTGACACACCTCACAGTTGGAATTTAGCAGTTACTTTACCACATTTTTAATAAGTTTTATATTATGAGGGGTTCAATTTAATGCAAAAAAAATATTTTGGACTAAGATCTTCTTTAAATTATCAAAATAGATGGGTTTCTGTTTACTAATAATTTTTATAGACATTAAAGGAGGACAAATTAAAGACCAGAAAATATTATTTTTTTATTTAGTAAGGTTTTGCTATGATATAGTTTAGGTGAATACTGCTTTTAAGATGGTTATTTACATGTTAAATTTGTTATTACTACAATTTGTTATCTTAAAGCATTAAACTTTTTTACTGTTTATTTTACATCTGAACATGGCATATAGGAGTCTTTGTTGAGGGTTATAAATTTAGGAGCTGCATTTCTCCTGTCACCCTTCATGTTTGTTTGCTTGTCATAGATTGTCAGATCACTTTCTTCCATATTGACTATTCCATATTGGCTGAAACTGTATATTGACTCAGTTGCAGGATTGGATGCAGCATAAAAACAAATTATTAAATTGGATGGTTTGTTATAATTAATAATGGAGATAGTTTGGAATAAATATAGCAACCTCAGACAACACATATGTTAGACCTTTCAGTGCAAGCTTTTCTATCCATTCAAGACATTTACATCAGTAAATTCATCAAATTGACTATCTAACAGACAAATAATGACCTGTCATTTTTTTTATCACCTCCCTTTCTGTTGGTAGTAACTCTTGTAAAGGGTACTTACTCAAACACTTCTGATTCATACAGACCATTAGGGTTGATGTGGAATGAAGTAGATTGACAACCATTGGCTGTGAAGATGGTGAAGCAGTATTTGGACAGACAAAATTTATCATGTACTGTGAAAAGTGCATATACATTATGTTGAGGTCAGTGATAGGTGGAGGTTATCTTTTACTGACAGCTCCATGACCTTAGGTAATCCTGCCAGAAGTTAACACTTCTGGTATTCACACCATTTTATGATTCAATAAAACCTTGAAATATCTCTTAAATTTTGAAGTGTTGCTTAAAACAGTTTGCTAATTTAAAGAATAAAAATCTTTCCTTAACAGATAAGACATGGTGAAAAAAAGTGTTCTTATTGTCACCCAACTTACTGTCCTAAAATCCAATAGGCTCTTTATGTTTCTTCAGTATTTAGTATTGTCAGTTTAGAAGATTTCATAGTTGTTTGCTTTGACACTTGGAACTAATAGAGAATATATGATTTCATGTATTAGTAAGGAATTTGCATTTTTTGGGGGGGGGAAAATATACACAACAAGCCAATTTATTTCAACCCCTTTACAGAAAGCACCTAATTGTTTACTCTTGCCTAGACAGTACACCTCTGTACAAAGTTGATAATTAAAATAAATTACTCTGTCTCTTGGGACAGGTGTCACCTTGCAACACCTATGATCGGAAGAGAAGTAACTGAACTATAAGATTAATCATATAGAATTATACCCCTCCAGCTTGGTCATTAACCCTTAAATTGAGACCTTAAGAAAAGCTTTGGTAGACTACTGTCAGTAGAATACAAAAAGAAATATCAATGTTGTTGTTGTTATAGGGTTTAATGCCATTTTTAAGCACAAGATAGGCTATATATGGCAGCCAGTATTAATGGTGGGAGAAGAATCTGGGAAAACCCTGGAAAGAACCACCGACCCACACGACCCACACAGACCCACACGAGAAGCTTTTGGGAAGCTTTCTCACATACCCACATTGAATATCAATGTTGATATTCACAAGATATTTTGCTTTAAATACAGTTACTTTATCACTTTCTAAGGCAGGATTGTGGTCATTACTGTGTTATTATGACAAGAGGTTGGTCATTTAAGTTAAGGTAGTGCTAACCTTTTATGCCAATTGATTAGATCAGTCTCTGACTACACATAACACACTTGATAGATCAAGATATATCTGCTCATTATGCAGTGGCAGATCAGGGTCTATGCAGTTTGCAATTGGACAAGATTTATGAGTCAATTTATTTGGCATATATGAGGTAGCAGTTTTTATGCATGCACACTGCAAACACAAATATACTTGTGCTTATTATAACAAGGTAGTCTGGTTCCATTACTGCCAACTGTGTTATATATCAAACCATTTTATTGTGACAGTAGCATTGTGCATGAAGCCTCAATACATTGAGATCATTGGGATAATAAATCAAACTGGTTTAGAGGAAACATTTTTTGTTAATATAATGGCATATGAAAAGGAAATAAAGATATAACAACACTTCTCACCTTGTATTCTTTCAGCCCATATTGTTATACATTGGTATGATTTTGGTCATAGGGTCCATGGTAGTACTAAAATGACAAATAGTGAATAAACATGGGCTTTAGGATTGTATTTGTTTTTCCAGTGATTACACTATTGTTAGTTAAAGCCATGAAGCATAATGTAATAGATACCATTGTTTGTCATTTATGTAGGACATTTAATTTTGACAGACACATAATGACAGAGACTATTTAAAAACTTTAAATTGAGTATTGCAAGTGCCAGAGATCACATGCAACTCATTTTGGAAATATGAAAAAAAAAATACAAAAATAATTTTGGTCAAATGTACAGGCAAATCAGTAACTTCCACAAAAACCCTGTGGCTTAAAGTTCCAAAAAGAATAAACATATTTCTTGAAGTTATCTGAAGATACTTGTGTTCATTATTTTTTATTAAGATGAACTGTTATATTTTTTCTTATGTAAATTTTATCTTGTCATGGTAATGCAAAATCAGTCCAATGATCAAGAAACAATTACACTTTGCTGATATTAATTTTATTTTATAAAATGAGTGGCTTAAAATAATGAACGAAAGGATGATTTTACAATATGTTACAACTTAATTTATAATTTTGCCTTAGAAGTTAAGAGATTATCATTTATTCTTCTTTTCATAAACATTACAAAGTTTGAACTGATTTAGATGGTATCCAGTGTCAGTAGCTCACTTGGTAGATCATCAGACTCTTAATCCAAGGGTGAGGGTTCAGTATATGCCCAGGTCAGCTACCTCCCTGTGTCCTTGGTAAAGTCACTTAGCTCATCTATTTCTCCTGCATGATATAGCCAGTATTGTATAATAATGCCATGAAAATGAGCTGAAACAAACAGAAAATTGTAATTTGGGTCAGAATAATTATTTTAGAGATACAATGATATGTTAAAAAAATTCCTGCATTGAATTTCAAATCTCTTGCAGTGGAAAAACTTTTTTATCTGTTTTCAATAGGGAGGTTAGGGAAAAGCATAACAGATTTGTGTCTTGGTCATTTATATTGGGGAGAGACAGCATCTGAGATTTTCTTTCTAACTAGGATACTGTTTTGCCTTTACCTTGATATAATTGATATTTTTTTAAACAAATAATACTAATTTTAATAATAACAATTTTATTTAATGCAGGTGACATAATAATAACAAATGATGATAACAGCATTGATAATAAGATGCATGCACATAATAAACATAAAATTTTGTAAGAACATACTCCTGCTAGATACAGATATAATGGATAAAATTTAGTTTTTTCTGTCAGCTAATCAGAACAGATTTATTTGTTTCAAACTATTTGGGTGGGCCATGAGTTTCTTTCTTACAAAAACCCGAGCTCCACCTTACACCAAAAAAGAAATGGGTTATCCCTAACCTAGTTCATCACAGGTCACCTGATTATTCTTTACTATGGCTGCAGTTTTATTTTTGTTTTGGGAGTAGGAATTACAGCTGCCACTAATCATAACAGTGTAATTTTTATCTTTATATATTTGGTAGGACTGAAAGAAGTGAACCCAGTAATTTGGAGGATCTAGAGACCAGATACTCAATGATAGATCTAGGTTACACACTGTAACATCACTGTGGGAACTCTGCACAATAGTACAAAGAAATATTATTTCTTTTTTATTGTACTTTTTATTTACATGTATTTTATCTTTAATACTTTTTGTACAGTGGTAGGAACACACTAGGTCTAGGGAAACCATCTTAAAATATAGCTTACATATAGGTAGTGTTATGGAAAGGAGAAAATTAGCATTTGTTTATGTATGAACATGAATATAACAACTTTTAATGAATCTATACAGAAAAGGAGGGAGGTGGAGTGATTATATATGAAAATTAATATAACAACTTTAATATATAGATATGGATATGGGGAGAGAAAAAGAGAAGAGGCTTAATAATAATAATAATAATAATAATAATAATAATAATAATAATAATAATAATAATAATAATAATAATATTATTATTATTATTATTATTATTATTATTATTATTATTATTATTATTATTATTATTATTATTATTATTATTTAGAGAATGTAGCTCATTTAGTTACAGAACTAATATTCCTTGTAGTCTTCTGTCTGTTATGTACAATATATACAGTACGATGTAATGTGAATAACAGGCTTGACACTAAATAAGTGATTCTAAAAATCAAAGTATCAAGCCTGTAACATATGCACAGGCATCTGTGAACACATAAACATATAAACATATATAAAATATAAAAATCATCCTGTATTTAAAACATTATACTGTGAAAATGATGAAAAATTACAGAAAAGCAGCCAGTATTTTTTTTGTTAGAACTGATCAATGCAGGCTAGGACAAATTCAGTTAGTCTACTTGGAATCCAATCTATTTTCAACATATGATAATGTAATTAACAAGTCATTTTGAATTTCCATACTTCAATGTTTTTACCATTAAGCACTTGATATACATATATTCCTTATCACACATTTTAACATGCACATACCTTCTGTCAGATACTGAATTGCATGACATTTTAGATGCATATTGTTGTAAACAAATTCATGCACTTTTAGATAGAGTGAAAAGTACACATTTAAAATGTAAATAGGGAATTTGTATCTGCTTTCAAAATGTATGGTTGTAGGTTAAGTATAATATGCAGTGAATATATATGAATTATGTCTGTAATATTGCTAAGATGTAAAGACCTAGATTAGCTTTTTGAATGCAATATTGTTTTCCAGTTTGGTTCTAAAATTTAAAAAGTCTTTAATGCTTCAAACGTGTTTTCTCACACATTATTTTAGATTGGTTTTCAACAGTATGATGCCTATCATATTACATTGGTTTGCAAGATCAAACAGTTTGTTTAATTTAAGCAAAAAGTTTTATTCTTGAAGATTTCCAGACGTTATGAGAAAGAAAAATCAGGTGAATTTTGTTTTAATAAATGCATATATTATGATTTAAATTTTTTTTATTAAATTGTGAAGCAAGAGTTGGAAATGCTCTAAATTTTTTAACAGTGGATTTGCTCATATTTTCTGGGATTTGCTTATCATTAGACAAGTATGGTAGGTTTCATATGTGGACATGTATATAAATGCAATGCTTAAAGAGATGGATATATTTATATCTGGTGGCCTAAGTGGTTAGAGTGTCTACCTCAGATGTGGGAGGTTGTTGGTTTTAACCCAAGATGAGTCATACCAAAGACTTATAAAAATGGTACCAACAGATGCCTTGCTTGGCTCTCAGTATTAAGAGGTTAGTGTCAGGACTTGTTGGGCTGGTTGTCAGGATATAGTGACTGGGTGAGACATGATGCTACATGCCTGCAATATGATGTCCCAGTGCTAGACATAACTTTAAACAGCCACACCACCGACATCATAATAGTATGACTCAAATTAGTAAAACTATATTAAAAATCATAATCACAAACATTACAAATGTATGTATTGATTGACATTTCCTTTTTCAAAATTAAGATATCAATGCAAACTTAGCATTAAGTGTAACATATTGGAGTATTATTGATCACTGATATAATCAGCTCAATGTCCTTTTCCTGTTGAACACAATGTCAGCCTATATAATTTCTTCACAAGCTTGAAAATTCACAAAAGACAGGTAAATCATATAATGACAAATCTGGTTTAGAAAAGATTTATTCAGTCACATGATTTAAAATGACAGTTTAACATAAGTTCTCTTGAGGGTTTTTACCAATACAAAACTGACAACACAGAACAATACATAGATAAAATGGGACAAAAACCCACTAGGGCATAATTTAAAAAATGATCAAGTAAAGAATTTTAGTGGTTAGGTAGCTAAAATTACACAGGTCCTGAAAGATTAAAACACAGTCTAGGTAACTGTTTAAAGCAACAGCACCAATTTAGAACTATGCAGAAAAGCAGATAAAGTTTTACTTAAAATGAATTGAGCATACATATGGTAAATAAGACAGGACAATAAAATAAAATGGTAACTGGTATTGTCATCATCAAGGTAAGAGAAATGGGTTTATTATTTGCAGATCATACATTTACAATCTTTACTATTCCAGGATAAAACTCTATAGCCATAGTTCTAAATCTGCTCATCTGCAAGAAATGGTGTACGGTGACTGTATAATCATTGCCATTAATCCCTCCTCAACTTTCTTGTGGTGGGTTACTTGGTTTTGGCTATCATTATCATGAGGTGATTACAGATGGTGTAAGTTGTGTAATTTTCCTAGAATGAGTAAAGGACAATATAAAGTATGAATTTTGAGTGAAATAAATAAAGATCTGAGCAAATATATAGAATAAAAAGACAAAATTGAATCAAAATTCTTGATAATAAAATTCACAAGCAAGTGTGATAAACCTGTTAATTTGAGAGATACACTTCTTTTTTTTTGGGATCAATTTATTCAAATAATTTCAAAAACAAATATGATTACATCAATAGCTGACCTGTTACCTGATAGAATTAATTCATCATTAGATCAAGTGTAAATATAAAAGAACCACTACCTTGTATCCTTCATAACCTGATGTCTTATCTCTGTACACCTGCAAAGTCCACATCAACTGTTCCTTTTGACTTTCTTGTGCCAGTAAGTCTGGGTCTTCTCCACTTTTCCCTTCCTTTTTCCAAATTATCTGGTATCTCGCCCTTTTTGGTCCTTCAAACTGGGTGTAGCCCCTTTGGGTTTGTAATACATAAGACTTTTCAGTCATGTTTTGCTAGTATGACTCTATGCTTTCAAGCTTTTGTGTCCGTCAATTCCTCCAGACCATGTCTCCTATGGATGATTTTGTAAGAAATTTACTTATTAAATTACTTGGAGTCCCTTATGTTCTTACCTTCATTTCCTCTTGTAGAAATGTGTGGACTAATTTTTAAATTTACTATTAGCACATGTAAACTTAGTTTTCATGAGAAATCATGCATCCTTCCACAGCATGTCCAATGGGAAAAAATAAAATTCCCACCTCACTAGCCTTGAAGCACTGCAATTCATCTGACAACAAAGATTATCCAATGATTCCTGGTATACTTCAGAAATGACAGTTTCTATACAGATCAGAATTTGACCTCAATCATGGTAAGTTTAAACAAATTTAGCCTTAATTCAGTATTGATAACTCATGAAAGAGTCTGAAGGAATCTGTGCATTATGACTATTTAAATATGTTCAGGTCTCCATAAATCTAATTAATCATACACATTTCTAAATATATGTTTCCTACAGAGAGCAACAACAGAACAGATCTACAAAAATTTGTTTCTTTACAATCATCATACACAAACCTCAGTGCACACTCTTCTATTTCTTTAAGTTTAGTAGTGGTCTTGTCACTGCAGAAATTGGTAAGGATAAATATAATTTAGATCATCATTTTGTTGAAACTAGTTAGCTTCTGACCAACACATTTCAAAACAGATGTAGTTGTCTTGAAGATTTCTACTAAGATATTTTACATATGAAAAGAAAATGCAGTTGATAGTGGTGATTCCCAGCAGCTTGACAGTTCATAACAGTACTGTTTATCTTAAGTACAGGCTTCATACTGAATGTATTTTTTATCCCCAGCTAGTGCATGAAACTTTTCATGGTTGTCTTATATTTTGTTCTCCATGAACCAGTCAATCAGAATGTTGGACTTTGTTTCAAGTGGGTCAAAATTATCAAAATTGGGAAAAGGACAAATCTAATCATCAGCATATTTAATAAAAAAATATCATTGATAAAAAATTAAAAAGTAAAGGTCCAAAGATTGACCCCAGAGGAATCTCATTTTGAATTTCAGTCCAGGTACTCGAGACACACTTCATCTTAATTTACTGATTTTGATTTGGCATAACTTTGTAAGAAATATTCTGATCTATCTGAGGTGCCTTCAGCTTGCAAATGAGAATATCTTAAGGGAGACAGTCAAAAGTCTTTTATATATATATATATATATATATATATATATATATATATATATATATATATATATATATATATATATATATATATATATATATATACATACATACATACATACATACATACATACATACATACATACATACATACATACATACAGAACTGCAGCTATATATTTGTTTTCATCAAGAGTCTTCTCCCATTTTTCAATCTAAATAAAAACAGAAGTACTTGTAAAAATGTTCTCAAGAATGATGCTAACTGGGTCAAAAACAGTTTGGATATAATGGATAGGTTACTGACAGGTCTATAGTTACTTTAATAAGGAAGATTGTCCATTTTGAAATTCAGAACTACTTGAGTTTCCTTCAGTTGAACAAGAAAACTATTTATTTAGATCTTTAACATGACCAACAATGATTGGTGCCCCAGCTATTGACATCAGAATGGGAATTACCCCTGCACACACTCCTCCCCAGTTATTTTGAATTGAAGCTTCTCATCATTTTTTGCACTTCTTAATGGTTAACCTGTTCTATATTAAATTGTTAACATCTTCTAAATTAAAAAGTCTCTATATCTATTATCCTTATAAGCCTTGACACTTTAGTGACTTGTAAAAATGGTACTAGCAAGCTGCCTTGTTTGGTGCTTAGCATTAAGAGGTTAGTATTAGACTTGTTGGGCTGGTGTCAGGATAATGTGACGGGTGGGATATGATGCTACATGTCTGCAGCATCATGCCCCAGTGGTAGATATCACTATAAATTGCCACACAGCAGACATCGTTGTGATATGACTGAAAATTTTTTAAAGCTACATTAAAAATCCCAAAAACATATTTTCAAAATAATATATTGAATATTTCACATATATCTCAAGTATTGTTATAATTTTTGTGCTTTCAACAAGAATGATCTAATCTTGACCATCAGAACATTTATTAGAAAAATGCAGAAAATATGGCTTAACAGTGGACCAAGTTCCTAGATATGCCTAAATGCATCATTCAAAAAAGTATGTTCTCAGAGACTTATTCATTGACTTTTCAGTTTTCTCTCTTTTGATTAGTTTTCCCCAGATTTTTCATGATCTATATACCATTTGTATTTTGTAAACACCCTGTTTTATTACCTTACTTAGTTCTTTGTTCCTTTAAAGCATTAGTTTCCTATGTGGATATCTATGTTTTAATTGGAGAATGTTTAACTACAATGCATTAATTACCTATGTGGATACCTCTGTTTTCATTGGAGAATGATTGTCTCATTTAACAAGACTTTTTCAAATTTAATATGGTAAGAGTAACTAGAGCATTATGTAAATTGTATATAGTTTATTCACATCAAACTATCTTTGAAACTTTAATAACATATTTTTATTCTGGCTGTAGGCTAAACAGCATCTCTTAGCCTGGAAAAAGCAATATTTTGAAAATAAGTAAATCCAGCAGACTGTTTTAAGGTATTTATACATTGGGCTCATTTGCAAGTATTATATCAAGACAAGATGATTACAACCATTCTTAAAAACACATCAGTTGTCTAATTAAGCATGAAATCAAAAATATCAGATATATCACTTAGGCAATGATTGGGAAAGGTCATGCATATCAAAGTTTAGATCAACACTGAGAATGAGGTTTTTCACATTTAATCATAGGTTTGTCTGGATGTTTCCAACTGTGCAAAAAAATATATGAGCACATGCTGTTATTTTATGCATTACACAGAACTCTGTCCATTATGCAAGTCAAGTAAATGCACCTTTACCATTATATATCCCAAACTTTAAGATTTTGAGAAGTTTTACTTGATTTATTGATTTTCTCTTTAAACAATTTTCTTAAATCTCCCAGTCACTACCAAACCCCATGAAGAAAAATATATATCTATAGATAGATGTCCACATAAATAAATGTACATATATATGTTAGTAAAATCCAAAATTAAGGTATTTCATGAGCTTATCTTCTCCATCATTTTATTATCCATTCAGTATTGTCTAAAATAAATGTGTGATGAAAGGCTGTAATTACTGTATGTACTTGTGTTTAAGATGAGTTCATTTGCAAACTGCACAGACCTAGATCTGCTGTTGCATAATTTGCCAGCAGGTTTGGGTCTGTTCATTTTGTTAGGAGTAATCATTAGAACAAATATTGGAGACAAATTTGTAGGGACATTATGCTACGGCAGATCAGGATCTATTTACAAATTGACTTCACTAATACTCTAGTATAGACAGTAGTTTTGACAGAACATGTAATTAATAGATGTATGCAGAGTTTTAACTACCTTTAATTCTGTAATTTGAGTCACACTTACATTCATTACCAAAAGTTTACACTGTAGATTAGGTCACATGAAGGAAGAAAATTGATCTCTCTTAATGTTTCTGAGTCAATTTCAGTCTATTTGATGGCTGTATTTCTCATTTTTCTGCAATAGGCAGCTGTACTAGTTTTACCTGTTGTTTATCATTCCTTGGCATAGATAGACAGGTCAAGTCAAAGTAGACATGTGTCCATCAGAGCAGAAACTGCCTAGAGGCATTCTAGACTGAAGATCAGCTTTTCTGGATTATTTTCTCCAGGAACACAAAAATATTCTTGTTTACAAGTTATTCTCAGAAGGGTATAGATGTGTATTTTGAAAGTGTTGTATATGTGCCATGTTACTTTCTGCAGTTACCCTCCAACCCTCCAGTTGAATGGCTAAATTGGTGAGTTTGTACTTTTAAGGACAGAGTTCAGAGTGGGAGGGAAGATTGCTGGTTACATTCTGTTTACCTTCCTTATACTGCATGACACATGCTCGCTAAGTATTTATTGCAGGTTTAATAACACATTTTTTTATGGTGCAATAAGGGAACCTTTGTAGCAGCAGAAATGCTTTTTAAAATTTTAGAATATTGATGGATGGATCCTTTCCATAGGTTCACTAAGAAGTATAACTTCCAAAAACCTGCAAAGGTGGCCACCATTTTCATGTTCCATTTTAGAGATTAAACATTAGTTGAGCTTAATAGCTAGTATGATGATTATAAAAGTGCTAGGAATTTATACATGTTCATGCCACTCATCAGTGATCCAAGCCAGTATCTTTAGGCGAAAGAACTCAAGATGCTAACCTCATGACTCTTTTCTCAGTTGCAAATAAGTTAGTTTTAGATACATAGGTGTTCTTCTTATTTCTATCTGATAGAATTACCTTTACAATTATTTAGTTGTTGACCTGGAAGCTCAGTTTGTGAATTTCCAAAGTATTTTTCTTGAAAAAACAGAACAGATGTCTTTCTGAGATGGGTCTGACCTTTCTTCTTGAAAATAAAGGGGTAGTGAATTGTTGAACAATTCAATAAAATTCTGTTCTGCATCTGCAACAGGATAAAAATGTCAGCTCCAGAATGTCTGCATTTCTCTTTTTGATGATTTTTGTTCGATGTTCTTGCTTAAACAAGTGAAAGATGTATGTATGGTCTTTTTCAGTAACAAAGAAATGCATAGCCTTAACGATTCTGTATTATTTTTGTATAGTGTTCAGCCCACTGCAGATTAGTCGCTATATTGATATATTGCTAAACAAGACAGTAAATAGTAAAGTTGGGGAAATAAACCTGAAGTCTATAAACAGATTATTAGAAAGTGTGTGTGTGTGTGTGTGTGTGTGTGTGTGTGTGTGTGTGTGTGTGTGATTTGGATTTATAATGTAACTTTAACAATTTTTCAGTCATATCACTACTTTGTTTGCAGTGTGGCAGTTTAGTGATGCCTAGCACTAGTGGATCATGCCCCAGACATGTAGCATGATGTCCAACCTAGTCACATTATCTTGACACCAGGCCACCAGTCTTAACACTAACATCTTAATGCTGAGTGCCATCCAAGGCAACTGTTTAGTATCATTTTAGTATGATTTCTCAGGGGATTGAACCCATGATATGACCTATTGTTATTATTCCCCATCCTGAAATATTTACCTTTTCCAACTTGTAATTTGACATGTTTACGTTTGAGACCCCGATAAGCATTAGTTTAATTTGCTTTGTGTGCCTATACTTTTGTCAACTGGGTATTTTAAAAATTCAGTTTAGTAAAGAAATAAATTTGGACGTCCAAATTGAATTTAATTGGGTAAAAAGACAAAAGCAGTATTTAATTGTACAGTTACAGTAGCACAATGGAATCATTAGTTTGGTGTCATGCTTTTTCTTTTCGTTATGGTTGAAACTGATGACAAAATACTATTTAAAACATTGGCAAAAGTTGCAGCTAAGTTCACATATTCCTCAGTGCAACTGTCTAATATACCTGATACAATACTTGTGGAACCTGATGGTTTAGAATGTCCAAAATAGCCCTTAATTTTGTTTATTTTTTTCAGCAATATAATTCTTGCCATTTTGCATCCTCTTGATGTCATTTTGTGGGTCAAATTTTCAATGGTACATAAATGCTTGATAGTACAAAGTCTCGTAGGGTGGAGGTATATAAAGTTTGACTGGTTTGCAAAATAATATCAATTTTATATAGCTGTGCCTGCTTTAAAGAGCAGAAACATGAACCAGTCTGTTGTTTGCATAAAATGGAGGAAGATGAAAATGTGAGAATGAAAACAGTTGATATGCACATTATTTCTATTTGTTTAAATGAGGTTCTGTTTGAATTTTGGTACACTTGATCTTATTCTAATTAGGTTTACTATTTTTGAATTGCTTATTTATGCAAATACACAACTTATCTGGAGCCCTGGTTGAAATAGCATCATGCAAAAGCAGATCTTAGTCCTCATAATTTGCAATAAAGGTTATATCATATACAAGCCAATCTACTAAATGTGCACATCATTTTAAATCCTCCTGCTGCTTATGGTGATGTATGGTCTGCAAAGAAATATATATCCTATTTCTTGTTTGCAAGTGTTTGGGATATTCATTTTGCATATTGAGCATTTTTCTTAATATCTCTGAATAACGTTTAAAGGACATTGTATTCCTACTCCTTGTGAATCAGTACACTCATACAACAATGAAAAGTTCTTAAATTTGAGGAGACCTCCTTGAGAACTATTAAAGTTTGAAAAAGGTAGTGTTATTGTTGAAAAGTTTTTCAATTTGTTGAAAAAATTCATATTTCCTCCAAACTCCTTGAAACTCCACTTAGGTCACTGGAACAGTCTTTTCTCTGTAGTAGCTTGGTAATTACATTTTTTCATCTGTCTTTATAACTGTAATATTTATGGAGTGATAAATAATGTAACAGCAAGGAAGTTAAGTTTCATTAAAATAAAGAAAGAGACCTCTTGAAAACTTGGAATTCCTTGAAAACTTCTTGAGAAACAAGTCTTAGGCTTTGTACACCATGTTCCATTTTTCCATCCATCTAGTTAAGTTTTGTTTGTAGGTATTTTTAGTACTTTATGACTTTTAACTACCTTAATCATAAGGATGATAGATTATTAAATGTGCAGTATTTAACTTTCTGAAAATATTTTTATACAGCTGATGGTGTTAGCAATGCAAAATTTGAAATAATCAATGGGTTGTTGGGTATTTTCTTGTATGATTATTTAATATGCATTCCCAAGTAAGTGGCATTGTAAACAAGAATATGGGGAAAGCACCTTGTTATTTCATTAATTATTGCAAGCCACTGGTGACAACCTGTAATATTCCATTATCTCCTATGGCTGCCTGTACTGAAATTTGTTTTTTGCAAGTACACATGAACAAAAATACATCATCAACAAATGAATGAAACTATCTTTACACATTAGTGAAGTACTCATTTTATTGATTGACAAATTACTGTCTGAAAGTATATGTATGTATATTAATATTATCAGTATGGAATAATTATTTAGAAGAAACTAGTTTACTGCCCTTCCCAAAATAGTCAAATTTAAACAGTTTGAAAACCACTGTACAATCAGTCCTATAAGTCATCCAAGCGAAGTCATGTTGAGGATACTGCTAAGCAGATTAAAGCCACAGGTTGAAAAGATTATTGCCAAGGAGCAGACAGGTTTCAGAGGAAGAGTGCAGCACAATGGAGCAGATCTTTAACTTCAGGATATTGTGTGAGAAGTACCTCCAACACCAGCAAGTACTGTACCTCATCTTCGTGGATTTCAAGAAGGCATTTGACTGGATATGGATTGCAGCCTTGTGGGCAACCATGAAACTGTACATCAATGCCATTCTCATTACAATAATAGAGTACCTCTGTAACAAGGCTACCAGTGCAGTATACTTCATCGGCAGCATAGGGGACTGGTCAGAATGACAGTTGAAATCAAACAAGGCTGTCTGCTCTATCCCACATTATTCAGCATCTTTCTGGAGAGAATCATGGCTGACGTGCTGAAAAGCATGAAGGGATAGACAGCATCTGAGGCACAACAGTCACAAACTTATGTTTTGCCGAGGACATTGATGACTAGCAGGAAATGAGCAATGACTAGCTAGATTAGTAGAGAGCCTGGACAAAACCTCAGCAGCCTATGCCATGGAAATCAGTGCAGAGAAGACCAAACTGATGACCAACAACACCAAGAGCATCTGCACTGATATCAGGGTCCAGGGTACAAACAAGAAATAGTACACACCTTCAAGAATTTGGGGGCAATTGTAACAGATGAAGGATCGAAGCCTGAAGTACTCTCCAGGATTGCAGACAACAGCAGTGCTGATCAAACTGAAGTCCATCTGGAGCAACAAGAACATTGCACTCAGTTCAAAGGTCAGACTGATGCACTCACTGGTGAGTTCCATATTTCTCTACAACTGTGAATCATGGACCATGAGATGCTTCTGAAAGATCCTCTGCATCTCATACAAAGACCATGTCATCAATGAAGAAATAAAGCAAAGGAGCCATTGGGCCTCACAAGTGAGAAAGACATAAAACCGATAGGAATGGAGGAAGCTGCTTGTTTATCCTCGTGCGTGCGGTGCCCCAACAGTCTACCAGACTATGGGACTGATGATGGTAGTTTACTGCAGTTGAGAGTCTGCACCTCTGAATTCCAGCAGACTGTAAATTGCTATTGCTAATATTTTCTGAGGTCTCACATACTTTTTTGTGCTTTATGTATCATTTTCTTTCACAAGACTTTTTAAACAAAAATTATTAGTATTTTATTTTACTGTTAATTAATATGAGTAGAAATATTCAAGCACATCAGCATATGTACAATCTCTCCAAGTTCATACTTCTACAGCACACCTAGGTAACAAGTAATATCAGATACTAATAATGTCATTATACATATATGATTAGCAATCTGCATAGTGGTTGTTGATTTTCCAAAAGGAAATATCTGTTAACATTGATGATGATATGATGGTTACAAACCATCACTGTCTGGTTCTATCTGCTAAGGAAAGTGAGACAAAACAAATTAACTATAACTAGAAATGTGTACATGGAGCACAGACTTTGTCTTAAACTGATATAATTGTAAATATTGGTGTGATGGGTGGATGGACACTGGAGGCTTTTTGTCTGCCCAGCAATATACATCAGTCTCATTGGTGGGGGGCAGCTTCCAAATCGTAGACCCTTTGCAAAAACTACTACTGGACAATTAAAAAATTGCTTCACCTTAATGAATATTGTGTTATTACCATGATATATGGTAGATAGCTTTAGTGTTATTTCCATGGCATATAGATTGCCTTTGAATGTTTCTGGCATATAGATTGCCTTACAGTGTTTTCATGGCATATAGATTGCCTTATAGTGTTTTCATGGCATATTGATTGCCTTATAGTGTTTCCATGGCATTAAGTGCATGATTTGAGTGTTATTTTATGACACTAAAAAGTTTTGGAGGAGGTTACAGAGTAGGTTTAAAAACATTAATGCTAATGTACATAATGTTAGATAACCACTGGCCTGTGAAAGAATTATATTGAAACCACTGTCACACAGAGTTCATTCAAAAGAAAACTGTCAGCCAACTAGTATATTTACTGGTGTATGAAAAGGGAAAATTTACAGCAAAGATCCAACTGGGTCTCATCTTCACTTAAAAATATTTTGTATTCAACTTCTAAGTGAATTTACTTAAAACAAGAATGTTTGAAAGCTCAGTTAATTTCAATATTAATTTTTAAATTTAAAATTACATACTACCTTCATTGTGCCATATTATCTAATGTTATGACATAATTCAGTTTTTTTTAATTATTTTCACTTCAAAACTCATTTTAAACTGAGACCAGCAAATGTTACAATATGGTACAATTATTAGATGAAAATTATAAACCATAGAGCAGCAAGTGAAAATATATGATTTTATTATGTGGAGCTTCAATAATTTATGTCAATAGATTTATCTTGTTTATGAAAGGAAAATACTATGATATGCAAAACCTGAAGAGAGTATGTTTAAAACTAATGACCCTCCACATTACAGGTCACCTTAACAAAATCCATCATATGTGTTGATATGGTATAGGGAAATACCTAGGGGTCAAAATTGTCAGCAGAAAGGAGGATTTCTCTATTCCACATAGTGATCAGTGCATATGATTTTGCTTGTCTTTATAAATGCACAAATCATCTTTCACTTCACAATGCTATATCATATTTTATTTCACAACACTCATTCATCTTTCTTTTCCAATGCATATGATGGATTATTGTTTTATCATTTCTCATTTGGGAGGAGATTTATACCTGGTAAGATGATATTGTACTGTGGAAAGGAGAAAGGAATTAGCACTTTAAAAAGAAGGATGAAATAGAATTATAAAATAATAGATGTAGTAGGATTGTAAAAGAAAGATGATATAGCATTGTAAAATGAAAGAAGTGATACAAACATAGATGGTTTAGCATTGTGAAAAAGAAAGATGAAGTTTTGCAAAATGAAAGATGTACCATTGGAAAAGAAAGATGAATGAGTGCTGTGAAATAAAATATGATATAGCATTGTGAAGTGAAAGATGATTTGCGCATTTATAAAGACAAGCAAAATGAAAAATGAAAGATCATTGTTGAAAGATAGACATAATAGTGTTGTTAAAAGAAAGATGCAACATTGTATAAAGTAGGCTGTTGTTGTTTTTGGTTTAATTCCACTTCTCATTGCATGTTGGCAAGTATAACTAGTAGAGGAATAACACAGGAAATTCCCCAGCAAAAACCAGGGACCCAAAGGATGCATTCTGGCAAACTTTCTCAAATACCCATATTTTCCCTGCATGAAATGAGATTCAAACCCACTTGGACAGAGGGGAGATGGGTGTGATCAGTCAAGTCAGGTGCATTTTAATATGTAAAAAAGATGAAATAGCATTGTAAAAAGAAAGATTTAGTATTGTAGTGTACAAAGAGTGTAGCATTTGTAAAATGAAAAGTGAAAAGGCATTGCAGAAAGGATGATGTTAGAATGTAAAAAGAAAGATGTTTCATTTGTAAATAGAAGAGTATATAAAGAAAGATAAAAGAAAAAAAAATGTAAAAAAAAACCCCAAAAGAGATGTAAACTTATCAGAAGAAAGATGTAGTGATGTCAGTTTAAAATGTAATAGCACGATTAAAAGAAAAAAAATGTAAAAGAGAAATATGTTGGTTTATTAAAATAAAGATGTAGCATTGTAAAAAGGTAGACGTAATAGCATTGGTAAAAAAGTAGTGTGAAGATAAAGGATGTTTGTCAAAAGTAAGATGTAGCAATGACAAAATAAAGACATAACTTTTTAGAAAAGATGAAATGGTATTATAAAAAATCATTTAATATTGTATAAATACAATATGGCTATCATCAGTATGGATATAGATTCATTTATGCAGACTATTTTAAATCATTTTTTATTCATTATGTGTGGCATAAACAGTTCAGCTTACAAAATAAAATTTGAATGTAGCAGAGTTTGATGTAAAAAGAACTATTGTTTATATAGGTCAGCAAGATATTTATTTCAAAACACAAGAAAAGGCTTTTAGTGCATCATAAGCATGACCAGATATCATCAACAGTGCCAGTAAGGGCATTTACTGAGATACTTATTGATATATCCCACATGCCTTCTCACATGGGCAAATTGTATCACATATAATTCTACCATATATACTTGCTTATAATACAAGTGCAACTCCAGATTGTTTTTACCTGGATCTGCCATCACATAGGTGCCAGTAGATCTGGGTCATTGCAGTTTGTTAGGAGTATTCAGTAGAACAAGCAACATAGACCCAAATCTGCAGGTGCATTATGCTCTGGCAGATCCGGATCTTTGTGTTTTCAATTAGACTCAAAGACTTATCAGTGAGTATATATGGTAGATATAGGAGGAAGAGTTCTGTTGCAGTCATTATCAGTTTTCCATATCACTTGGATACAGACAATATGCAAAAAGTCTACAGTTTTAACAGATTTAGAAGTCATTGGTAAGAAGTATGACAGTGTTTCTCTGCAGTGAGTTTCCAGAATCAGTCTTCATGTTTTGTATTACAGTGTCTTTTCATTGTGGCATAATGAATTTATTAGTTAACTTACATGAGGGACATATGAAATCTTAAATGTAGATTTATTGAAGTGTTAGATATCAAGGTCACTTTATTTTGACATCACATGCAGGTAAGATTAGACAATTTTAGGAAAAAGTTTCTCATCATTACTGATGTTTGTGGAAGCATGAGGCTATATTTTTGTTCCAGCAGCCGTCTCCAATTACTTCAGCACTTGAAATGCACTTGTTGATTATTTAGCAAAGATTTTTCTGGTTCCTTGAAAGTAGGTTAGGCATATAAAGTTAGATAAATCTCTGGCTGTTTCGACTGTTGAGGAAGAATTTCTATTTGCATTAGTTGTCAATAGATCTCCTTCATATAAAAATTTTATAAAGAAAACAATTCTTGACAAAATTTAATCAAACATATCAGCCATGGTTATAATAAAATTACCTCTCAAGGCAGGTGCCCTTATTGCTAGTTTGTACTGAAATATATGTAGTATATTGCAACCTATACAGGTACCAGAAGTCATGTAATCCACAATTAACTACTAGGAACTACATTTATATAATTGGTTTGATGTAGTGTTTAGGGTGTAGCAACACTTTTAAGTTCTGTGACCTGGCACACCATATTAGCTGATCTAGGCTGATTTGAGAATTTAATCAGCAGCACCCATTTAGTCACAAGTCCAAAGATGACTTGATGATCTGTTGGAGTTGATCTTAGTACACTATTTGGTTTAGTGCCATCAAACTTAACAGCTGCCAGAGCAGCCATATGCAAGAGATTCTGAGAGTAAAGTTAGTTCAGAGATAAAATATATTACCAAGTTGATACAGTTCTTTATTCCTATATATGTATGCATATATGTATTGCAGCCCCAGTTTATCTAATGACATATGATCAGGAAAATCATCCAAGCTGGCAGTTACCTTTGAAAGTGTGTTCAGGTGATTGATATCTGTTTTGTTGAGGAGACAACATAAAGACAGGCATGATACCTGTACTTCTCAGGGAGAGATATCACACAAGCAAATATATCATCATTGACTAATGTAAATTTTTATATTCCCTATATGCACATGTATATCATTCCACTACATTGCATTACAGAAGGAAGCAAGTTTTTATTCATATTTATCATATAGTGCATTTATTAAAAGAAGCATGTGTCCATATTGGTTTGTGTGTTCAAACCTTCACTGGAGCATGAGGAAGATTTTGATTCCAACACATCTATCTAATCATATTGAACAAATATTTCTTTTTTAAAAAAAAACAAACTTGTTTTAAAGCAGCTCTTGCAGTCTAGATGTTTGCATACATCAATAACATGCATCAAATCAGCTAAAAAAAGACTGAAGTTGAAGAATTTGTTTTGGCATTATTGGTGTTATTATAAAGAAATGCATCCTTTCTTGACTTGATTATTGTAATTAGTTTTATGCTGTGAATTAGTGGATATAAATAATTTTGCAAATTCACTGCAGTGAAATACATAAAAAATTTTTTTTACTGCATTTAGTACATGTATATATTGATAACATTAAGATGAAAATTCTGAGCTGTTATTTTATCATTTGCTGATCTGGTAGTAACCATTTCCCATGACATGTTTTCTTGTTTTATCATTGGTTTCTTTTGGTCTTAAATTGGGCATGAGAATTCTGGTGCTGCTGATATTTTTAGTGTGATTATTTACAATACACAGATGAATATAAATGTTACACAGCTGACATTGCTGCATGGGATACTGTAAAAAAAATCTGCTACTTCAGTCTGCTAATAGATATTAATAGCCAACGTTTGAACATAAAATATTTTTTACAAATTATATTGAGTGAATAAGAGTTAAATTTTATCTTTCTGATGAAAAGCTCAGTTTTCACCCACTCATTGAAATGTATGTTATTCACTTGATACAAGTATATAGGTATCCCCAATGTCATTCTTGAAATATTGAATGTGCTGTTGTTGTTATAAGGTTTAACACCCTTTTTCAGCACAAGATAGGCTATACATGGCAGCCAGTATTAATGGTGGAGGAAGAACAGTGGAAAACTCTGTGAAGAACTACCGACCCATGAGAAGCTACTGGCAGGCTTTCTTACTTATCCAATTTTTCGGAGCCTGAACTCACACACAGAGGTGAGATGGCAGTGATCTGTAATGGTCAGCACTTCAGACCACTTGGCCACTCAAAGTTCCACTGAAATATTGAAAAATTGTATTAATAATCTTCATTCATATTAACTGGGACATAGTTCACAGAGCATATTAAACAGTTAAACATCACTTCTTTGTAATGCACTTCATTATAACACTGTGTCTTTTATTAGGTGGGCATGATCACACATTTCGGTCAATGTTTAATAATATGCATAATAGACATTATTTGTTTTAAGGGTGTTTCACTATTGCAGTATTCTCTATGGCTCTCATGGACAGCATAAGGGAACATTATAATACACTCTATCCAACAAGATTTTGGAAGCATTTGAAGATTATAAATGATGAAATTATTTAGATATAGAATTTTTGACATTGCTTATAATTTGTATCCTCATTCAATGGAAGAATTTAAAAAAAAAGTTCAAGAGCTTGGCATTATTAACTTGATATATCCAAATGTTTTTTAGATAGATGAATACATGTATCGCAAATTGAAAGCATTCATACATATCTCCTTTGGAATTACAGTGTACTGTCATCCTCATGGGGAATTATTTATTTTGAATAAATAAATGCACAGAAATTAATCTTTTGAAATTCAGTAATTCATAGCCACTTTCATATTGTGAAATTTTATTGTATACTGAAAAGATTTTCAGTGTTACAAGTTATATAGATGTAGAGTCAAACCTGTATATCTGAAGAGGCCAAATTGACCTCAATAAACAGGCAACCTCTGTATGCAAGTCCACCTTTCATATTGTGTATGAAGCAAACTCATTTATTTTTATTAATTTTATTACATTTGTTATTACATTTTCAACAGATTATATTTAATGTACAAAATCATACCAAACATGTATGTTGCAAGGTTGCTGTATTCTGCTCAATTTATTCCTTCTATTTTTTTAAAAAATTATCAATGACTTTGAAAGAATTCCTGAACATAGTTCTTTTTTTGCAGATTAAAAAGCACCAATTTTATTATGAATTAACAGCTTAGATATGACTTTAACTGACATCTGTCTCTTTGTTCCACCATCTTGGATACTTAGGTTTAGAAACAGATGTCCACATTTGAAATAATATAAGGATTAACCATTAGCTCAACTCCTGGAGATCAAAAGACAGTTCTATTATGTGAGAAGGAATTAAAAGAAGCCTTATGTGGCTATTGTTAGTAAGACATGAACCAAAACTTAACTCACCAGCCTTTATGGACAAATTTTTATATACTGAAGGACCCAGGCCCTAGTGAAAAGGGATTTAATTGGTATATCTCTGTAAAGTATAACTTTTTATTATTATCAGAGATAGATTTAATTATCAGGCAAAATAGATAAAAGATGTGAAACTATGCCTGTCATGATGGCTCAAGAGGGGACATAACTGTTGCTCCCAATATCCAATAAACAAATTGCTTTGATCTTCTCCCAATCACTTTCTAATTTTATGACTGACATTTTTGATTTGCACTGAGAGTGTGACTGCAGTAAGGTGCAAAGTAAGAAATGCATACATCAGTTCACAAGATAGGACTTTACCTTCCATATGAAGCAAACATTTAGGTTGAATACAATGGGTGGTCACTGTCAATATGCTTCTTTGATAGCTTAAAGCAACAAGAAGCCATTATTTGGTTAGGAAATATATGGTTGGTGACTCTAGAATACAGGTGAATGTTATGTGCCTAGCTTTAATATAGGAAATGTATATGGAGGATTAGAAAGGCTGTTAAGAACAGACAACTGTGGTATAAAGGTGACCACTTAGACAGTTTGGACAGCATATATTCATTTAACCTAATCAAATTATTCATTTACTACCTATAATTTATCTCTTGCCTACACAAAATCAGTAACTCTGTAGTAAATAGACCCATTATATGATATCATATGCTGGTCAGTAGAGTTCACAGTAGCTCTTAGTGTATATTTAAGGGAATCTAATTATAAAGCAGCAGTTTGAAATCTGAGTTTGGAAACAGTATAGGAAATAGTGTTTCTATTTTGTTTGTTCTCAAGGCCATTACACAACCCGATTTTCTAGAGCTCCGATTCCCAAAATTAAACTCCTACATGCAGCTGGCATTGAAATTAATGTTGAGAAATTATATAAGAGTAATGTGTCAGCAGCAAAATAGAAAAGGTTTTGTTTATCCTACAAATAGGAACTAAAAACATTCTTATCTAACCAGAGAGATAGGCTCTGAACAGAGTAGTCTGTGTCCTTGATGCTAAAAATGGGGTGGGGTGTCCAAACTATTGGCATAATGATTTATTGATGTTTAACCACTGAGTGCAGATTTTTAGTGTAATAGTTAGAGGGATATTCAGTGAATAACACAGGTATAGCTCCCCTTTCCCTATAAGGCTCATCATTAAAATCTGGTTACTGTGGTAATGCAAAGCTGTTACTTCCTTTCATGTGGGTGTGTGTGGGGGTGGTGATTCCCTAGTCTGGTTGGCATAAAGACAATAGGCTACATTCATTTGAATATGCTTGTTTACTAGAATATATATGAATATTATTGCAGTATTCATTGATCGGGATAGGTTTTTATACCAAGACATGCTATTAAAGCACTTCAAAGCCAATATACCAACCCACATTAAAAAAAGTTTCTACAATGGAAACACCAGGATAGGTTTTTATACCATGACATGCTATTAAAGCACTTCAAAGCCAATATACCAACCCACATTAAAAAAAAAAGTTTCTACAATGGAAACACCAGGATAGGTTTTTATACCAAGACATGCTATCAAAGCACTTCAAAGCCAATATACCAACCCACATTAAAAAAAGTTTCTACAATGGAAACACCAGGATAGGTTTTTATACCAAGACATGCTATCAAAGCACTTCAAAGCCAATATACCAACCCACATTAAAAAAAAGTTTCTACAATGGAAACACCAGGATAAGTTTTTATAACAAGACATGCTATTAAAGCACTTCAAAGCCAATATACCAACCCAAATTAAAAAAAGTTTCTACAATGGAAACACCAGGATAGGTTTTTATACCAAGACATGCTATTAAAGCACTTCAAAGCCAATATACCAACCAACATTAAAAAAAAGTTTCCACAATGGAACCACAATAAGTTGTATCATTTTATTGTTTATAATAAAGAAAACAACATTAAACAATTCTCTATTCAGCTGTTTATGTGCATAATCTTTTGTCAACAAAGGAAATGTAAAGTTCAGTGATAAACAACAGCATGCAGCTCATCCTTTTTCTGCATCATGGATTTGTGATGATGACACATACCTGTGATTCTACTGGTGGTAGTGAAAAATACCACTTTAAAGACTGTCTACTGAACATGCCATTTAGTAGTCAAAATCTACTGGTTTTGAAAATTTCACAGAAATTTTTTTTAAATAAAAAAAATCTGTTTTTTTTATGTGTTCTATCAACAAATTAGATAAAGCAGCCAGACACAGTCTACTGTTAGCCAGAAATAATAGACCTACCCTTTGACTTTTGTGACCATGTGTGATTGAGTAGTGGGATTACAACTGTTCACTGGTGGATACTAAGAGACTAATTGATTACCTTATTGCTGTAATTTGGAGTTTTAAGGCCAAAGGCAAGATTTTGTTTCAGGTGTTATAAGTAATAAAAGGATCAAAGGTAATTCTTGATGACCATAAGTCATTAACTAAAATTCGGCTGATCTGTTGTGGAAGGAAGATAGAAGGGAGACTGACCAAAAATGATCTGGGCAGAAACAGTTGAGTAATTATTTTGATTGTTCTTGTATTTTCACCATGGTTTAAAATTAATATTTAATGCAGCTTATATTTTTTTCAATTCATGTTGAAATGTTGAAACATCCACTTTCTCCCAATGCTAAAAAGCCACCAGCTAAAAAATACTATAAAATAAAATTATAGTCCAATGCTACATCCCCATTTGTTTTTACCCCCTCTACCGATTTCAATAACTAAAACTAAAATGTTTAATGTGATAAAAAGTGTAACCATTGATTGATTACCTATTTGGTAACAGCTATATAATTCTGTCAATTACCATAACATTGAGTTTGGAATTATATTCCTTTGAACAATTGAACATATTATTGAAACAACTTGTTAAATCCACTTGAAAGGCATATTTTCTGTTGTCATTCTTTAACTTTGCTGGTTTCACTGAAGACTTTTCCAGGAACTGGAAATGGGTCTCAAGCATGTCCATCTATTATACTGAAAACTTCCGTTAAGCATGAAATGAATAGGCGATGATGGTGCTATGGCCTTTCTACTCACTGTCATGTTAAAAAATATAAATCAATGAATGAACTGACTAGTTCTTTGCACTTTTTATTGTTTTTGAAATCAGTAGGGGGTACAAACTAACGGGTTAATTGACTCAGGCTAGCAAGTTTAGCAATGCTTAGATACCAGAATTTAAGTGTGTGCAGGCTAGTAACAAAGGTCCTGACATTGCATTGTAGTTCATGCAAATTGGATTTTAAGATAGCATATGGAGGAAGAAATGATATCACCAGGCATATACAGACACCATCACATAGGAGCAACAATTTTTCTATAACAAACACACCCACATTGAAATCATTATTTGGGACTGGATCAAAAGTGGATAAAAACACAAATAGGACATTCTCCATTCTTTGGAAAATCCAGAGTGATTTAAAGGGAAGTCTGGACCAGAAGACTATAAACAGCCTGCTAAGTGTGAAGGTTAACAATCACAGTGAATGTCACCATGGGTCACTAGACAATGATCTTTTGAAGGAAACTAAATATACCTGTGGATTGTATAAAAAAAATCTTTGTAACATTTTCCATCCGATTCTGAATCCGAATCATGTGCAAAATTGTGTGTTGTGTTTTAACATGAAGACAATACATATTTTGTGACAAATTGAACTTGTTTTGTTTTCAATTATCTTGAAACAAGTAAAATTTATGCTGATAAAAAATTCACTTTTTAGAAGCCATTATTTCCTGATCAAAATGTGTAAACCTACTGGTTTGAAATCCTGATTCTGTCACAGGTATGCGATGAGAAACAGATAATTGTCTATAGCTATTGCACACAAAGGAAGCGAGTGTGACTGAAAAATTGTTAAAGCTATATTTAAAATCCAAATCACACATTTATACTTTTGTTTTTCGTAGTTTCTCTCTGTGAGTATTTTTGTTAGAGAATGTGTGGAAACAATAATGCATGCAAGGCAGATTTATAAAAGTCCTATCCTGATGCAAACCTCGTAGACCCAGATCTGCCTTTGTATAATGTGCTTGCAGAATGTAAAGTTTGTTGGGCCTTATCAGTAGAAAACGCAACCTTGGCCACCAATTGTCTGGTGCAGCATGTGAAGCACATAAGGGTCTTTGTTGTTTTTGTAGTTGAGCCCAAATTTTATGAGTTTTTTTTTGCTTAGTTTATGTTCTGGCACTTATCTGAGCATATTCTTTGTCTTAAAATTTGCATTTATCTTTTCTTTCAGATACCCGCTCTCTGTCTACCACATCTGATTCAGAGGAAGACACTCTTAATAGACCTCAGGGAATAGGTAAGAAAATACTTTTAAAAAGTCAGAATGGTAAAATTGTGCTCAATCATTTAAGTGGTTTACATGGCTTGACTTGGTTTTTTTTTTGTTCCCCCAACAATTCATCCCACTCCAAACCAGTTGCTTCTGGCTGTCATTTACATCAAGGTTGATTGGAGCCATAAATTGGGCAAATTAGCCAGTAGGACTTAAATGCAGTGAACTCATCCTTATACACACTATTTTAATATAATGTTGTCCTTGGCAGGCATGGATTACTGCCTATAGAGCAAGCACCTAATAATGAAGAACATGATTTTTATAATTTAGTGTTATTTAATAAAACTGATTCCTTGATCATACCTGGCTTAAAACAGAAAATGTTATCATGGGGTAGGTACACAATATGAATATCCTTGAATGTACTTGGGTTGTAAAATCCTTTTTCATATCCTTGAATATTCTTCAGTTATGACCAGATGTTGAACATGTCCTTGAATATAATTCATTTTTGTGAAAGTGAGAACAAAATAAGATATTTAAACCATATTTTGAAAGGAAAAAATTCAGAGTTTTAACATTTTTATTGCACAGCGAGTGAACATCTCATCTGCTAATTGCATGTGAGTGGTCTCCCTTATACCACATCTGCAAACATATGCATTCTTTGAGTACATTTTTTTTTACTTCATTAAGGAATTTGCCATCAGCTGTTTTTAAAAGGCTAAGCAAGTAAAACAAAGTGACTGACCAATTATGAGTTGAGCTATAAACAGGGTTCTTGTTTCTTTTGCGAAACATGGCTTGAAAGGATGGAATATAGGACAGAGATTGGCTTTGAAAAAGTGACAAAGCTGCTTTCCATGTAAGTTTTTTTCCCCCACCCTTTTTTTTTTAATCCCCTTTGGACTTTTATGTTTATTGTTTGTTTTTAGTTTGTTTTTTAGTGGTGCTACTGTTATTAATACACCATATTAGTTTGGATTGCAGTAATTGAACATTTTTTAAGGCTTTATTTCCTCTGACCTAATGGCAGATACAGCTTGTGTTAAAGTACAATTGATTTGCCTTATTCTTTTTCTCTTTTTACTTTACCTATATTAGTTCTATTTTAGCTTATACATCATCATGATTCTGTGTTACTCCATGAGAATCTTGGTTCTGTCCTTGAATTGTCCATGACTTTTTTTCCCCACATAAACTGGTATAAACTCTGAATAATGAAGGATAGATGGAATAACAAGAGAGCACTTTGCCATACTTCCTGATTCTGTAAAGATAGATAATGAATTTCCATGGGGAATTGCACAGTGGTTAGGGGATTAAATTTACCCCTCCCACCTCACTTCTTCAAATTTCCCAGTGACAGTAGTGCACTTTTTTTAATCAGAGATCTCCCTTGTAAGTAAATGAAACACCCTTCTCAAAAGGAGACCTCCCAAACAAAATATTGGATATATCTCTGAGTTTATTTATTATAAGTATAAATACCGTAGCATTATTTAATAAAAATAATAAATACAATGCAAACATGCTGTTTACCAAGTACATATTGGGCATTAAATATGTTTAGGAAATATCAGAAGGGAAAATTTACAATTGAATTGTTATGTCAAGAGATTTTGATAAGATTTGAAGAAATTGGGTGTTTAATTCCATGGTTTTGAATGAATTGGGTTTTCAAATTTCAGTAGAGGATTTTTGAGAACAATATCAAACATAAAGTTATGATACTAGACTGACATTTATAATGCCTTTAAATAGTGAACAAAGTGGTTTAATGACTGGTTGAATTGGGGTGTACTCACTTTTGTGGCTCTATTTGACTGCATGCACTTCATGCACATAACATCTGGAACAAGTCCTCCATCACAAGGTGTACAGGGTTCAAACATTTTTAACCATGCTTACTGCAGAAGAAATACACAAAGTTAGAATATACATGTTTAAATTCAACTATTTTGTGCATTTTTAATGTACGTGAACATTTTTAATATGCATATTGAGCCAGTTTATTTGCATAAAATGTCAGTTAACTTTTTATGTTTCTTGGACTTGTATCATTTGGCATTTTCCAAGAATTAGATATCTTTTGGTAGGTATCTTATACAATGAGCATTTAGTTTAGCTAAGAAGGTTTTAGACAGTAATTTAACTAATTTTGTGTCTCTTTCTTTTTATGCCAGATATTTTGCGCATTTTTTTATATCTTGAAACATTAAAAGTCTTTATATATATTTACTAGTTAGAATCATAGAACTTTTAGGATTTCATAATTAGCACCTGTCTACTAGACTGTTAAATTTCACTAATCTAAATGTACTACATTTATCACATAATTATAGGGTTTTGACCTTGAATTAAGGTTTAATGCTCAAAAAGTGTTGAGAATATGGGCAAGGAGTTGAAATAAAGTCAGAAATTATGATCTTCATATAAGCATTGTGACATGTTAGTAATGAAAAGCATGACACAGGGGAAAAAATATTTGACACTTGAGTAGCTGGAAAATTTGTATATAAACCAAGTTTTTTCCAGTGCCAGGATGATACTGGCATTATTGTGCCCCTGCCTCCTTAAAGATGGGTTTATATAATTATCATTATGTAAGGCTGGCACATGATTTTATTTGTGCAACTAGCTACACCACTCCCTTGATAACAGTGGGGTCCAAAAACATTGACCGCAAGGGCATGAGTTATCAAGGGACCTATAACAAATAATAAAACTAACAAAGGGATTGACGAAGAGGCAAAAGGGGAGTGGGTTGGGTTTGCATGTTAGTGTTGAATACTCAGTTATTAATCATGCTAAGATTAACTGTGAATAAATATATCTTCATAGCGATGTACTTTGTTTACATTTTTCCTCACAGAGTAACAATAATTTCAGGATAACTTACAGTATATTGAAGAGATCATCAAAACATTATTCCACAAGCTTTCCATCTTTTAACACATTTACGACTTAGCACATTTTGTACTATGTCATAAATTTTTATGTTGAATATATTCTAGTTTTTATTGTTTAATCCAAAGTAGAGTTTGTTTTATACAAAAGATTGACTCTCATTTCGAGAAAACATTGTTGATTGAATAATGGGTAGATTTGATTGCAGTAGAAGTAAAATGAAAAAAAAAAATTGTACAAGGGTTAACCATTGTCAACATGAATTTAATGGGTCTACAAATTAAAAAATAACGTAAATTAGAACACAATAATACTTGCAGTTTGTGACATGTTTGACAAATATAAGTTAACATTTTGAAAACATTCATATTTTTTTTTGGTGTTACTCCTTGATTTCTCTGCCACCTCTGTAATGTTCATGGATGAATATCTCTCTAAGCTGGCAAGTTAATAACATGAGGCTTCCTGATTCGCCGAGCGTATTTCTTCTGACAATGAATTTTATTTAATTCTATGTTGGTGCTGGAATCTCCAAAGCCATCCATTGCTCACCCTAAAACAAGATTCATTCTCCATACTTTTTGCCATTTTTTTTCTGGTTTGTCTTTGAGAATTATTCCAATGATTGGAATACATTGTTCATGTTGCTGTGTGAACCATGCATACACAGCATTATCTAATTCCGTATCTATTTGCACTCCGCCCTCGTTTTCGTTTGATCCCATTATATGAATCCTCATGTAAATAATCCCAAAGTTTCTGCTTATCCTTAAGCCAAGGTCTAAATATCGACTCAGCAATTGTTTAGTTTATTGCAAACTTTGGATTTTGCTTTGCCATTATGAACCTTATCTATGATGCATGGCTTTTCAGTCACTGAATATGCCTTTTGCTTACTTCCTTTGCTCTCCATGGTCACATTTACAAATGATTAAAATACATTTATGATATTATACTTTAGGGATGTTAAGTACAATAAAATGTGAAACCATTTTCTAGTGGTCAAATAAAATGAATTTTGAGAATGGTAATGACCACAAGAACTTATGCTGCTATTGGCATGCCTTTGAATTTTCTTTAATTGTATTACCCTTGGATGATTTGATAGAAAAGACATATTTAAAGTGATAAAACTACACAATCTTTTAACTGATTTTTTTAATGCAACAACTCTTACCCACGTTGTTGATAAAAAAAAAGCCATTGTGTAATTAGGCTCTCAAAGAAGTACTCAGGGGTTTTGATGTGACTGTTGATTGACTCTGTGTTTTCCTATAAGAGAATATGTTGTTATTATAGTGTTTACACTGAATCGAAATTAGAAGGTAAATTGCACCTAGCAAGACATTTTAATTGGTGTTTATACTATTCTCAGTTGCCACCTGTTAGCATTCACCAGAAATTTTTGTTGATTGCTGTTTCAGCAGACTAAATTTACAGTGTATTGACAACTATTTCTTTCCAAAACACCTTCCAAACATGATAGGTGATATCTTAAGAGAACTTGCAAATTTCAGAATATGGATTCTATCTTTATGAGTAATAATCACCATTTCTGATGATATAATGAGCTACTGAATTTCATGTATTTATTTGTACTCTTTAATTTTTCGTACACAATGCAGTTATCAAAATAATTATTTAAATATAATTATTTGTACATATCACTTTGTATTATTTGAAAAAAAAAAATTAAATTATCGGATATAAAATTTCCACTAAGAAGATTTACACTTGTTAAAAAGATCTAAAATACTGTATTTCCATGTTGTTTTTGCAAATTTAATTAATAATTATTTGTCATGATGAAAATTAACATAAAATACAGTATTTATCAAGGTTCGTGTTACCAATTCTTATTGCGATGTTTTTTGCATGTTCAGCACATTTTAAAATATATTTTCTTTGGAAAAAATTGGGAGCCATGCGTGACACAATGTTATAAGCAATGTTATATGTTATAAGCAATGTTATAAGCGGTTGGCAGTTATCTGGGCGGTTGGCAGTTATCTGGGCGTGAGTTATCAAGGGAGTAATGTATGTTGTTTTTGAAGGATTGCCATTTAACTTGGTAAATATCACTTGAAAATACACCTATTGACAAATCATTTTGCTTCTGCAATTTTTATACATCTGCCATAAACCTCATGGTGCTGTCCAGCTATTACAATTTTGTTTCTGCACAATAACTTGAGTTGTAAATCATCTACAGTTACCAAAGTTTATGGATTACTTGCACATCAGATAATGAAGAACCTATTGATTTTGAGGTCAAAGGTCAAGGTCACTGATTTAAAGAAAAATGGAATCTTCACAATAACTTTCTTGCCTTGCACATGGTTAAGGAAGAACATATTGAATTCATTGTCATAGGTCAAAAGGTCAAAGCCACTGTGACTGAAATGGAAAAATGTTTATTCTCAATAACCGATCATTAATAGTTAACAAAATTTGTAGATAACTTGCACTTGGGGTGAGGAAATATCTTGTAGATTACAAAGCCAAAAGGTCAGCCTTCAGAATCAAGTGACAAAGTAGAATAATGCAGTTTTACAACATGTACAGTTACCAAACATTTTTTTTGGATTATACCAATCAGATTTAGTGTCAAAATGTCATAATGTCAAGGCTACTAACAGAGAGTAAAAATTGTTTCTTCACAATAAAATAAATTCCATGTACTAACATAGAGAGTAAAAATTATTTCTACACTTTAAAATAAGTTCCACATCACATATCAGGATCACACTCCATGCATGGTTGACCCGTGGGTAAAGAAGAAGTCTATTCATTTTTGGTCAAAGATCACTAACTGAAGAAAAAAAAAGTTATTGCAAAACAGCCCAGACCTGGATCAGATGTTATTGATTGATGGCTTGCATTTAGCATAAGGGCAAGTTCGGTTGATTTTCACAGTCAAAAGGATATGAGTAAAGGTCACAGCAACTGAAAGAAGAAAAATGATTTCTGCAAATTCTTTAGTTATATATCTTCTCCCTAGTTCCAGTAACTTTGTAGATTGCTTTTCCTTATTGCAACAATGCTAAATGTTGGTCTCTTAATGTCAGTGGTCATGGTACATAAGATGAGAAAATAAAGGGTTTCTGTGCATCAAGTTTTGTTCAAGACTATATATCTTGCCTTACCCTGCTAGTGCCAACATAGAAGACTGTTAAAGGCATGCAGGCATATATGTCAGTGAATGTACTTTTTAATGTCAAATGACATATGAACACACAGAGAGATGGATAGAAATGCAAATACTACCCTCACCCCCAGCTTTTGTCAACAGACAGGGGATAACATGCTCATGGACCCAGAATTCAGCTCAAGGCCATATGCTTTATTAGCTGTGACTATTTCAATAGTTTTACCCTTAATCATAGTAGGTGACATTTAAATACTGTGAAAGCAAGAGATGATGAGGGGATTAGTCATTTGCAAATTCAGTTCTTAATTCAGCAGCTGTATACAGGATAAAGTAGAGCTGACATGTGGACTGATGAAAAGAGTCACAGCTTACATCATCATTTATTATAAACAATGGCCTGTTCTGACAATGAATTCTACTAACCTTATCACCCTAACCCATCTGCTGATTTCGAACATCCAAATGCCAAAGTATGAAAAACAAAATCTACAGTATTGACCTTATGTAGTCATGTAATTATGATATTTATTTGGACTGACAAATGCAATAATAATAATAATAATAATAATAATAATAATAATAATAATAATAATAATAATAAAACTTTAGATTAACAAGCTCATTTTACTGTTACATAAACCAGTCTTCCATGAGGTCTTCTGTAATAAAGTTCATGGACAAATATGTTGCATCTATAACTGACACCACATCAGTGGATAGGACTAGTAGTGTTCTAAGCTTGGAGAATCATTACTGATGTTAAATTTGTGTGATGGATATTAATGGTTCAGTGCAGCATCTAACAAATTCATCTAGAAGTGTGAAGTGGTAGGTCTGTTGGTTTATCAAGTCCTTTGATAAACTAGGCCAAAATATTCTTTATAGAATTGTCCATCTTATCTTCAGCACTTGTGGTGTCTCGGCATCTCATCCCTTCATGGTGAAAATGTTTGGGGTAGTAGACTTTTTGTACATATTCAGTTTATTGCTTCTTGCCTGCTAAGCAGTGAAACATAGGTACAACTTTTGAAATGAGATTGTCGTCATCATTGTCTTTGTTGCCAAATCTAATTAACTCAATTTCTCCAACTTTAATTGCTTTAATTTTGTAAATTTAACCAGGTTTCACGGTCAATATTGTATATACACAAGTGTTTATTCTTGAAATGAAAAACCTGGGTCCAGGGGTCTTACATAGCTGCCAACCCTCATGATTATGGCATGAATTTCACATTTTCAGTGATTCACAGTTCATGCAGCATGCAATAAAATTATGAATTTCCCAATTCTCAATTATTTTAAAACTTTAATAAAATAACCAATTTCCTGTGATGAGCTTGTTGTGATATTGGCATTTGTTGAAATGGTCCGGTATTGCTGGTTGTGATATTAGTAGAACTATAGCCGATTGATACAGTTGGCATTGATACAGTTGGCCCTGTAACAAGCAATTTAATCTATATGTATACGAGTAGAACAGTTCTACAAACGCTTTTGAGAGAAACTGGAGCCTAACCAAAAGTTTGCTCTGTGCATGCACCACTGACACAGATTTGAATTATTGTTTGGCATCATATTGAAATGTCTTCACCACCAAGGAAAAAGAAATGTATTGCACAAAAAATGAAATTATGTTTGGAATGTACCAAAATTTGGCAATACATTCAGCCATCAAACATCATCGACATGTAGGTTGTGAGATTTGTGTAGTCATGTGAGTAGGAATGCAAATGGCCATATCCAGGTCCAATTTTCAGCAACGATGTACTTTTGACTGGTTTGTGAGCAGTTTAAAGATATAACAAATGCTATGGTTGTAAATGTTGAGAAAATAAAAAATATTATTTTTGATTTCATGCAAGTATATCTCAATGAAAGGGCATTCAAGTTTGCTAGGCTGGCTGGTACGTGGCCCCATGTTGATACCAAATGGTGTTGGTGAATTCAAACAGAGGAAACAGGTGACAGAGATGCGAGGAAGCACATTGTTAAGAAAAAGTACATAGATGTTGGGAAAATTAAGAACTCAAGCAGATTTCAGCTCTGGAATATTTTAAGACATCTATGGAATACCTGCAAGCTACCAACGCTGAAACATTGTGAGTTTTCATGTTGAACACAATCTACCTTTATCAGCTGAATCCCATGCTAAGCATTTGTTCTGACAAATATTCACAGACTTTGAAAATCACTTCACAAATTTATGTCAGAATTCATTAATTTTTATCCCTATTGGCACTAAATGCAACGCTGGATTGTTGGCAGCTATGGATTTTACAATATTAAATGTGGAATGATATAGGAAAAACAGTAGTTATCGATCAGAAGAGCTTAGTAATGTCCTATTGTCTATCTCTTGTTGATTCATTTGTTAATATGTTTGTTTTAGCTATTCCTTCTAAACTCCTTGGATGATTGGCATGAATCTTAAAATGTTCATTACAATGTCTAGTTGGTCTGAAATTAAAATGGTCTTAGGTTAGATATCCAGTAAGGCTACCATAGGGGCCAGCTTCATCACATTTTTTTAACACTACCTATTTTTAATGGATGGTTAAATTGAAATGGAGTTTTCACTATAAGACTTATTTTGATGTTTAGTTGGTAATAAATGTAAAATGGTGTTGATACGACCTCCAATACCATTGCCATAATGGAAATATTGAAATTTTTGTATTGCTGCTTCTCCTAGATAGTTGCTCATATTTTTTCATTTTTCATTTTTTCATATGTTTTCACATGATCATTGTGGAAATGAAACCAGTCCATTAGTTAACTTAAACTAAAATACAATGAGATCATATATACTTGTATTGCAAATGGAACCTGTTTTTTCTCTTCTGAACAGAGTTCAGCATAACTGGCACTACTACCCCAGTAATAACTGGAAAACCTTGTAATATATCACAGATGCAGCATCATCTACAAGAAAATCAGATTTCTATTTGAATTATTGAGAAATTCTTTTCCAACTTTATCAAAACTTGTGGACAGTTGTACTTCAATTTTACAGATGTAAAAACCAAATATCCCCATAAAATGTCTACGTTGATTGAGTGTAACTTAGCTTGTAATTTCCCATTTGCTAACTTTAACTGAAATCCTCAGAAGACTTAAACATTTTTAGTGTGACCTCCTTTTTCCTCAGCATGATTTAAGTCATGCTAATTGATTATATTTTGGCTTAATTCTTCAGATGTTGATTCTTAATTGTCATCCAGGAGCCATCAAATGCATGATGGGATATTGTGGCATAAAGTGTACTGAAAGTGTTTCTCAAAAGGCATAATGGCTAAAATCATGCAAATAGGGTCTCCAGTTTCATAATGGTATAGCTGTCATTCAGGCTACAAAATATTCTATGGAATAGTTTTGTCAGTATATTCAGTGAACAATTGCTGACAGTGCTAATTAGGATTGAAGTCTGTATAATGTGTTACAAATCATTGTCTTAAAATGATTAGAAAATTACAAATTTCTTCCCCTTGGAAGGGCTGAATAAATGAAAAACACAAAGTGTGTGCAGCTGTTAGTTACTTTATCCCATTACTGTAGTGGTCTGTGGTACATGTTTTATATAGCATTCCTAATAATTTTATCTCCAGATAGTGAGTGTTCTAGGTAGATTTTATGCTGGACACCTAGCATGCTGAAGAGAAAATAAGAAAGTTGCTTTACTTGATATTTATTGCAGGCCAGGTAAATCTAATTATATTGGTTTGGTTTTCATTTGATGTTTTATTGCTCAGCAACACAAGTAGTCATTTATTATAGAGGCAATTGAAGCACAGTGCTTTGTCCAAGGTCACTAACAGACCCCAGTTGTATGTAGATGGAGTCCATGTCTACATTCATTGGTTGAGCAAGGAAACATTGTATTTTACAGATTTGCCTGATACTGTGATCTTTCAGGAGTAGAAATTGTAAAAGCAATAAAGCAAAGAGACCAGCTAAAATAAGAAGGAAATCGAACTGAAAATAAAGTTTGGAGGAATAAAGTTAATAAAATGATACATCAAGCTAAACAAGCACACTACAAAAAGTACTGGATGAAAACCAAAATGATACATCAAGCCAAACAAGCACACTACAAAAAGTGCTGGATGAAAACCAAAATGAACCGAAAGCTATCAGGCAAATGTAAGAGTAAAATTGAAATTTTATCCCTCAGTCATGAAGGCATTTATACCGATAATCTAACTGACATCTCAAATGACTTTTTCGTTCAAAATTGCAGAAAACCTTAAAGAACCCAGAATTTAATCTGATATTCTGGAACTCAAAAATTTGTGTGCTAAAACACTACCAAACAATATAAAGTTTGAAATGAGTCCAGAATTTGTGTTGAAATATATTAAACAAATGGATGATTGTAGAGCTACTATACTTGATATGATTAACCAAGACTTCTAATGGTTTGCTGCACCTGCAATTGTAGAGTATAGCTTTCATTTGCAATGAAGTATTAGGTCTAATAAATTTCCATTAACATGGAAAACTGCCAAGGTTACACTCTTGCATAAAGCAGGAACAAAAGATGATGCAAATAACTATAGACCCTTCCCTATCCTTCATTGTCTCTCCAAATTGCTAAAAAAACATGTGTATGATTCTTTTCTCAATTATTTAAACACTTATGATCTTATTCATGATAATCAGTTTAGCTTTGGAGGAATCATTCTTGTGAAACTGCACTTGTATCTTTGATTGATAAATGGCTGAAAGCATTAGATAAAGGAGTAATGGTAAGCACCATTATGGTTGATTTTCATAAAAGCTTTTGATCTTGTAGACCATGAAATTTTGTTTGAAAAACTAAAAATCTATTTTTGCAGTGAAAACTCCCTAAACTCATTTACTTCTTACTTAACTGATAGTGCAAAAAATATCTTTAAATGGTCAACTGTCTGAAGGTAAAAATATTAATTGTGGAGTACCACAGGGCTCTATCTTTGGACCTTTGTTATTCATTCTTTTTATCAATGACTTACCTCTTAAGGAACTTCAATTTCTTCCACGAACCTCTATGTAGATGATACTACACTCTCTGAGATGGGAAAAACCAAAATGGTACTTGAAAATAACTTAAAAGATGCTCTCAACAGACTTCAACCATAGTGCAAGGAAAAAATCATAAATTCAGAAAGAAATGAAAGCCCTACTAGTTACAATGCAACAAAAATGAGCAAGCTAGATAGTGACAAATTCCAGGCTATATTTGACAATGTGAGCCTTAATATGACCTCTCAGGATAACATTTGTGGTGTATTTGTAGATAACAATTTTACTGGATCTATTAACATTAAACATGTTTCAAGAAATGTTAATTCTTATCTTCTGCTACTGAGGAAAATCAAAACAATCATTCATCTTCAGTATAGAGTCATCTTTTTTAAAAGTTTTGTTCTGATATATATATGGACTATTGTAATGCAATATGAGATAATAGCTTTAATTCAAACATAGCACTTTTAAAACTCCAAAAGAGGGCTTGCCATTTAATTTTATATCAAAGTATAGACAGTTTCCAGGATGCATTGAATAATATAAAGGTTTTAACATTACATGAAAGAATATTTCTTAGAAAGGCCAAGTTGATGTATAAAGACTAAAGTATCCAGAAAAGCCATTCCTGTCTGTCTAAGCAATATCTTTCACCAAAGAGATTCTGATGGTACTTTAAAAACTTAAGGTCCATAAATATGCCAATGCCAAAAAAGGAATTGTTTGAAAAAAGTTTTCAATATACTGATCCACTGGTATGGAACAACATTCCCAGTGACATAAGGCAGGCTCCTAGCATTTCTTCTTTTCTTAATCAGTCTCAGATGGATAAAATGTTTAGAAAATTGAACAGTTCTGGTACAATAAATACTGCATCATTTTCACAGTTGAATTTTCAATGCAGGATATTTTATGTTTTATGTGATTCAGAGATGCCTGTGCATGTGTTCCAGGTTGGATAATTTGACTTTTACAATCACTCAATTATTTAGCCTCAAACCAGATTATTCACATCATGTTGCATATACTGTATATATTATATATAACAGATAGAAGGCCTCAATGTAGGTTAGTTCTGTAACTAAATGAGTTACCTTCTCTAAATCAATTCTTTATTATTATTATTATTATTATTATTATTATTATTATTATTATTATTATTATTATTATTATTATTATTACTACTTGCCAGTGTTCTTTTTCTTTTCTGAATCCTTTTCTGTTTATGGAAGACAGTGGGGGGGGGTATCAAATCAGAGCTAAAATAATTTTCATTAGGCTACTTGTTGGGCATGGCAAGTGACTTGGAATTTGTACATTATTTTATTCACATGTTCTATACATAATACTCAATCTGCTGAAAATGATGCTTGTCCAATTGGACAAGCATCTTTCCTCAATCCAGAAATGCCTTTCCTCAATCCAGAAAATGCACTAATTATTGCACCAGGAACAATGTTTACAATACCATTTTTTTATGTCAGGTACATGTTTAAAAAATTAAAATGGTCTCAGTTGCACCTCTGAAACCAGAAGTTGATATTGAATCCATATGTTGGTGATGCGTTTTCTTGCTCATCAGATTGAGAAACTGAGTTTCAAGATTAACAACTCAAATTTGTCCACTCCTGGTTTAAAAGGATGGTACTCGTTTTTTTTACCTGTTTTCATCATAATATGATTAGATGGGTGAAAATTTGGTATAACCCCATCCTACCCCACCATTTTCAACATCCTGGCCCAACTTTTGGACAAATGTCAAACCTGATTTACATTTTCACTAGCTTAATTAGTCTTTGCCCTATTTCACCTATTTTCAGAATGTGAGATATTGTCCCGTCACTGCAGAGTTTTCCTTTCTGAAAATTCAGGTCTCAAAATTCCTGCTTGTTGTTATGCCTTGGAACTTGTAAAATACTTAGAACATCACTTGACATCAACAAAATGTTTTGTACTTCCTCTTCTTGCTAGTACCTTATGTATCATTCTTTAATAAATTAAGGTAACATCATAACCCCAGAAAGACAAGTACTTCACTGTGACAATTGTCATGTGATTGAATGTATTAATCACCGATTTGTGCAAAAGGTAGTGAAGTGTATATTGTAATGAGAAAAGTTTTCTACCAGAGTTGAATCAGGCTTTTAATTTGACTTAATTAAAAAAATGTGCTTAGTGAAGATAATGTTGGCATCTATTCACAAGCACATTTTCATCCCATTTGTGTTCTTTTATAGCAGACATCAACTTAATTCTCATTATAATTTTTCATAATTGTCGTGCTTTTTGAACATGAGCAAATGTGCAATTTTAGATACTTTGCTGTTTATTTTAAATCATACATATACCATTATATGTGGTGGATGTCCCAGCAAAAAGAGGAATTTATCTTTTAAAAGCTAGTAGAATTCATCTAAGGTAAAAGCCAAGATGTTTCAGTTTTGTAATGTTTGCCTCTGCCAATAAAAGTTTGTACCCAAGTACAAACTGTCCTTCTGTTCTTTAATGTGCTAAATATGTGCTTTATTTGAAGTTAGATGCATTAGATGATAATAATAATAATAATAATAATAATAATAATAATAATAATAATAATAATAATAATAATAATAATAATAATAATTTGTTGAATCAAGTGACTTTTCTTTGCAATTAATTATTGGTTTAAATTTGCAGTTTTATTATTCATATGTACCTGAATGAAAAACCAACTTGAAATGATTCATCTGGAGATTCTGATCTGCATATTTTAACATAATCATTCCAATAATCATTGCACCCTGACTACAGATTGCTTGTTTCTCAAAAAAAAATAAAATTTGTTACATGTCCTTCCACTCTTTTTCTTCAGGATAAATACAAAACCTGTTTACAGTTTTCTGCACACATTTGTCTATGTCCTTATTGTCTCTAGCAATGGCTAAATTTTGCTAAGAGTTATAAAATCTTCAAGATGCCAGTTAATTTGTATTTGAAAGCAATGCTTTTGGCCATCAAAACTTATTTGTAGAAATTTAGTAAATTGTAATCCAGTTGTTAGTATAACCTTTTTCAAGATTTATTTAATTATAGTTGGGACTGATGGGGCATGGGTGGAGAGACTTGCACAGTTTATCATTCAGATTAATTTGAATTATTACATTAATTGCTGGTTGATAATGAGTGGAAATACAGTGGAAAAGTGGAGTTTTTTCAGGTAAACCAGGTATGTAAACAAGTAACATGTGTTTATCTTGATGGTTACCTGAACATTTTATAAAATGTATATAGCAGCAATTAAAGTTCCAAGGAAAAAAATGATAGTATATTGCAGATGACAAAGTTGAGGTGGAAAAACTGTCAAGATTATGAAATGATCTCATTTGTAGCTCTCCTGGTCATAATCCAAAAGTTCTTATGGTATAGTTGATTGTATGTCATCCATCATCTATGTCCTTCTGTGCATTTTGTTGTCTAAGCTACTTGTAGGACTGCAGTTGAACTTAACACACACAGAGATTAATCCCAGGACATATTTTGTTCTGAATGAAAATGGTGATGCTAGGACATCCAACATGGCCACATTATTAGCCATTTTGATATCCAATATGGTTACCATGTTCAAAATATTAGTTTCTCCTAAATGGTAAGCCATATCTTGTGAAATCTAGTTCATCCTACGTGAAAATAGTGCTGATCAGAAATCCAGCATGTGAAAATCCTTCTCAATAGAAAAATTATATCAATATACGTACTGATCAGAAAACTTTTGTATTGTTTAGTTGGTCCTAAATGAAAGTGATATCAATCTGATATAATCATAAAAACATTTTGCTACTTCTTCTGAATAGATGGTCATATCAGTATGGGGTTTTCACCAACAAATATTTTATGATATGTAGCTTTTAGTATCTAGAAATGTTTGCTGAACTTTTATCCATTATGACCTTTATGATGAATGTCTTGAAAATCTTGTTTTTGTCTTCTGGCTTTGTGATTTTTTAAAATCAAAAGCCTTTGTATGATATCTAGTTGGTCAATACTGAAAATGGTGACAGTGGATATCTTCAAAAATCTTGTTATTGCTCAAAAGAATATCAGAGATGGTTTCAGTACTCAGCAGTTACAATACTTAGCAGTTACATAAAAGAAAGGGTTTTGGATTTCTAGAAATTCTTTTCAGCTACTGGAGTGTTTGTCCTTTCAAGTGTCTCTTGTTTGTGTTTACCACTACTAGTACATCATAGTTTTATTTGGCCCTTTGAAATTGTGGTGGCTGAGTGGTCTAAAGTGCTCAGGTTCCAGATCACTGACATCTCACCTCTTTCTGCAAGGGTTCAAGTCTCAGACATAAGAAAGCTTGCCAGTAGCTTCTCATGGGTCAGTAGTTCTTCCCAACAACAACTACAGCTTGGAAATTTTGTGCATCCCAAGCACTTGAGATCCTAGGTTGAGACTATAGTTATATGTACATGACTAGTGCACATTTAAATACAAGAAGATACCAAGGCAAAAAGAGCTGAAGGGAATTTTCTGATTACCAAAAGCCAATGTTTAATGGTATGGTTACACATGTCAAGGGTCCACAGTGGCTCATAGGTTAGTGTGCTGAACTTGGGGACCAGAAGGATGCAGTTACTTGTTATCACTTTGTGGAATCTGTATTTTTGACAAGTTTCAAAAAAACTTGGAATATGTTGTGTACCTGTTTTGTATAAACTACCTAGTCAAAGATCTGCAGAACTGTTTCCTGGAAAGAAGTTTAAAAAGACAGAAAAACTAAGTATCATAAACCTGGAATTTTGCTAATCAAAGAGAACTTTTCAGCACCTTCTGTTAGTGATAAATGTAAAATTTATAGATATTTACATTAAATGAAATCGTGATTTTGACATCTGAAATTTGGTTGTGGTTAACATCATTTTTATAATGTTTCTGTTCCTTCCTACAAACAGCTGTTGCTTAAAGAACACAGTTTTTATGCCCATTCATGATAGTGTTATGGGAAAAATCAGCATTTGATTCTCCATATGCCCATTTTATTTTTCATGCACATTGGTGGGGCATCCATATTCCATGAACATATTTCTAGTTGCTCAAAGAAATCTGATTCTGACCAAATTTGTAGAGACATTCAATGCAGGATTAAGGTTCTAGAAGGGCCAGGAGCAATTTGAAATCTTGCCCCAAATAATATGGCCCTGTCCACATTAAATACTTTTGATTATTGGATTTAATGTGACCAGTACAAAATTTACATCTCTGGGTTTACCTGTAGATGGGTAGGGTACATCTGACTTAGTTGACCTTAAAGTTGGTTTGGCAGGTAAACAGATGAGCCAGGTTTAATGAGAGTCATATATTATCACAGGAGGCAGGAGATAAAGAAAGTGAATAAGAACCAGGAGTGCTCCAGGTTATGTATAAACAGGCTCTCTTTAGTACACTGTGTGGGTATTGTTTACTTAAAATTTAGAGAGATAAAATTTAGAGGGATGTTTGTTTCAGGATCAGGGAATTGTGGCCTCTTTATTGAAATCATAGTTTTTGGCAAGATATAGTAATTGTGGATATATAACTTTTGAGTGACTTGCTATAAAAATATGGTATATACCTGTAAGAAGATTCTGCAAACTGCTGGCAGATATGGATCTGTGCAGTTTGTTAAGAGTAATCAGTAGAACAAACACCATAGACCCTAATATGCAGGCACACTGATATGGCAGATCAGTTGTACTCAACTTGTCAGTATATATGGTAAACAGTAGGCATTGGTAAGCCCAATAAAGGTGATACAGTGTTGGCAGTGATACTACTAGCATACTGCTGGACAGGTTATCATTCTTGATCATCAGCATCACTCAGTGTTCAAGTTGCTTTCTTTTAGCTACTTTTAATTACTAAAACAGCTGCCATTGTTTTTATCCAAATTGTTATTAAAAGGATATTTTTAAGATTTCACATGCTTCAGTGTGGTTTTTTGGTAGATAAACATTTAAAAGTGTCAAGTATGGAGCATTTTGAGCTCTTTTTTGCTGCAAGTTGTCATTTGTTGCCAGTTTCTTTACAGTTATCATTTGTTAATTGTACAGTACCAACTGACCTTGTGAACCTTTAAACACGAAGATGTAAAGTACTATTTATGTTTTGTGGATAGAATTACTCTTACTAGATTTTGTGAACATTTTGATTCAAGTGTGTCAGTTATTTTGATGACAAAATCAAGATTAAAAGCACAAGTAAAACTATAATTTGTAAATGATGGTCATTGATGTGTGTAGGAAATAATGTTTCATTAGAATGTGTTTCTGTTAATAATTGGGGCATTAAAATTAACAATATAGAGTTCCTAGAATGCAAGGTCTAAAAATTATGTGATTGAAGATTTATCCAAAAATAATCATATCTATGTTATCCTAAAAATAAGCATATTTATGTTAGTGTGAGACAATGATGTGTAAAAAAAAAGAAAAAAGAAAACAGAAAAATGAATAATGTAATGAATGACTGGAACAATTTTAGGGGAAAAGAGTTTTAAAATGTTGATTTTTTGGTAGCTAATCAGATGTTGGAATGTGGAGTTGAGTGGAGGTGTGTGTGATAAATGTTTATCTACAGGCTTGTACAATTAAATGTTCACATTCATACCTTCAACACCTTTTGTTTTTAGCTCATCAGGCCATATGACTAAGTGAGCTTATGGTATGGCCCAAATAATGACAACAGCCTTGAAATTGGCCACTTAAAATTCCACTCCAGAATTTATCCAGATTTGACAGAAAGCATTCAAGCCTGAGGCACTTGTAGTTTTACAACACAGATTCCAGTCCACCATCAAATATGATTCTCTTACGAAAAATGGAAAAAGCTTTCAACAATTTCTTTTCAACATAACAGAACTTTTACCAAAATTTCCTGTTTCAAGGCTGTTTAGATTTATACAAATGCTACTTAGTCTCTTTTGATCACCTGTCAGGTGGACTTTCATTATCATCTGATTTCTGCCATTTCGATGGCAGCATGCAAATTGCAGATACTGTACTTTCAAATGTTTACAATTGTTACTTCACATTGCATTGGATGCTTATTAGCAATGGTATAAATATTAAAACATATTTTTTCTGTATAATTCTGGATTATTTTTTGAATTGGTGAATGCAAATTTTTCCAGTTGGTCAATACTATCCCAAGACCATTTCCCTTTTGTTATCACTAGTAATGAAATCAGTGAGTGCTTGGAGGTGGTACATGAGGCTAGTTCCACGTGGGCTTACTGTTTTAACAATAATCACATTAACTTACTTGCTGAGGGGATGATTGTTTCTTAACTCCTGTTCCTAGCACTCCATGTATTTTTTTTTACTTTGTCCTGTGCAGGATGTTGATAGCCCCTGAATTAGCACAATAAACAGATCAATTGACCACTAATGGGATTACTAACTCATTCTGGCCAATGGTGACTGGTGGTAATTTTCATTGTTTCAATGGATTACTGAAGGCTGGCTTTTAGTACTCTTATCAGCAAGACCACTTGCTGCAGGACAATTTCAAGCTCAAAGAGGCAAAGTGACATCTGCATAATATCTTACTCTCCATACCTGGTTACCAAACTTTGTGGATAGACAGCACTTGTGTAAGTAGAATTGGATCAAAATTTCAGATTCAAATGATCAAAGGTCATGGTCACTGACTGAAAGAACTGAAATGGTTTTTTGGTTACTCATGTTTTCATTCATGATCTGTTCTTTATGCCTGATTTTCCAACATATTTACCTATCTTCTATTGTCTCCTTGGGCATGTTTATATTTGGGTTAAGAGGTTTGTCTTCCTTAGGGCAATGTTTTCTTTTTCCTTTTTTTTCTCCTTGTTTTCCTTTGCTATGTAGCTTTTGCTCTGTACTAGTATTGCCACATAATCCTGTATATACAATTATACATAACAGGCAATCACTTATTTAACCAGGTTGTAATTGCTTTTTCAGACTGCATTAGTTTCCATCTAGTTCTTGTTCTGAAGGGCTAAAAGATCAGCAAGATATACCAAACTTTCTCCATTTTAGATGGATTATAACAGCACCAAAACACTTCACTGAAAACAACCTTGAAACCTGTAGAATGTTCTGTTTATTACTGAAAATTTTTTCTACAGAAAATAAATAATGATTTAGTCACTGTTATCTTAGATCATGTACTCTGCTATCATTATCACCTGAAGAAACTAATTTTTATGCTAGTTTTTTCATGCTTTTGAAATTAATAATATTTATTTTGACAGCAAACCAGTTAAGTTATTCATAGCTCACACTATCTAAATTGAAGAAGAGGCCAATATCCATTTGCACCTGTGTAGGTAGACAGACTTAATTCCACTACAGTAATCAGGATTGCTGTTAGATTTTATATTGTTCTTAAAGATCTTTGTTTAAAAATAAAGTTCTTGACAATTAGGCACTAGAACAAAGACAGTGACTGCAAACCAGGTTTATGGAACAAAGCTTCATTCTTTTCAGTATGTATGTATGTACATGTATAAACAATTCTGTCAAAGTTGACATTCTTCTCTCTCTCTCTCTCTCTCTCTCTCTCTCTCTCTCTCTCTCTCTCTCTCTCTCTCTCTCTCTCTGTATCACAAAAGATATTGGCACATTGCTTAAAGAGTAGAAACATCAAATAAAATTGAATGTTTGCAGCACTTGGGAAAAAAAGCTGATGACAGCAGAACAAGTTGTATCAAAACAAAGCTGAACTTTAAACAAAAAGAAATAAAAGATTTTGTTAGTTCCACCTCCCAAAAAATAACCCCTGTGCACCCCTTGGGTGTGCTTTTCATAAGGAAAAATACAAAAATGTGCCTATTATTTAGTGTGTGACCATTAACATCTGCGTTGGCATAAACAGTAGCCAAAGTTGATACAAGAGTTGTTATAAAGTTGGTGATTCATATCTAGTTTAAATCCACATATTGAACATTCAAGGTTTGTGGTAATTTGAAATGTTGCAACATAAAGTCTTTGATGACCACTAAAGTATTTTTGAGGTTAAAGGCTGGCAACAAAGGTTTAATTTGTTCAAGGTTGAAATAATAAATAAGGGACTAAATTTATATAAATACAAATTTATCACTTAAGTGGCATCTGAATAATTTGTAAAGATATGTAATTTTAAATGAAGGCAATAATTATAAATTCCGATAATTAGTGAACACACAGGTTAAATAAGAGCACTATCTGGAATGGAAAATTCCATAGTGCAGCATGTTTCAGGTTTGCCCTGGAATATTCAGACATGTTAATGTTCTTGAGTTCTTGATACTCTTTTCATATTAGATATGTAAGTGCCTAAAGAAAAGATGATGGGACAGTGCAGACAACAAAAGTTAAGGTGGCAAAACTTGTAAAGCAGACCAGATTGTCCCATTTATTAGGGCCATCATTGCATTAAGTACTAAATACGATTTTCCATTATCCCTCTAAAATATGGAGTTCTGTCCAAGTTGCATTTCAATCTCTCACTTGTCACAGTAAATATTGCACAGAGGTAAACAGAGTGGGAACTTTATGTAATCTGCCTTTGGATGAGACTGCCATTGCTAAACAGAAAACCTTAATTTTTAAAAAAAATGTTCAACAGAATTTGATCAAATTGGCATAAAGGTTTCTGGCACAAAGGGTTTTTAAATTTTACATAACATGCTGATACACTATGTAATACAGCTGTCATTACTAAAAATAAAGTCAACTTCTTCAAGAAACATTACATATTCTCAAAAACCACTCAACAAAATTAGCAAAATTATATAGAAAATATTCAGGCATAAAGGGATTTTAATTTTATGCCAATGATGCAGAAATGCCATCAGATAATGATTGCCATTACAAAGATAAATAGAAAAGCCTTTAGAGAATTTCCTTAAAAACTACAAAACAGAATTTGACCAAATTTGAAAAATTTTAAAGAGCTTTCCAGTTTGTACCAATGCTATTGATCTGCCATCAAATATGGCTGCTATTAATACAAATAAGAAAACTTTTGAATAACATTTTTTAAAACCATTCAGCAGTATTGGACCAAATTTGAATGAAAGTATGCTGGCATAAAATGTATGACTGTCACACACACACAACTCACACACACACACATACACACACACACACACACACAACTTTAAACTTTAAATGGCCTTTTTCAAAAACTGCTCAATAGAATTTAACCAAATTTGACATCACTCTTGACATGAAGGTTTTTAAATTATACATATCATGGTGATCTGCTCTCAAATACGGACTCCTGTTCTAAAATTAAAAACATTTAAAAGGCTTGGCAGAACTTGGCCATGTTAGGCTTTTAAAATTTGTGCAGGTGATGCAATTCCATCATCAAAGACACAGAAAACCATTTACATGCAGCTTATCAAAAGCTGCTTAACATAATTTTACCATATTTGACAATAATTGGACTAATCGCTGGCTATTTCAGATTGGTATGAATATTGTTTATCCATCATCAAATAAGTCCAACTGTTCTGAAACTTTTAAAAAAAAATAAAATCATTCTGTGGAAAAGACATTCAGTTTTGGAAAATGCTGATTTGTCATGAAATATGGGTAATGAAAGAAGAAATAGAGAAACCTTGTAACATTTGTTTGCATAACTATCAATAGTGTTGAAAGTTTTTTTTTCTTCTTCAAAAAAAAATCATCCTTTTGATCAGGATTACAAGGCTAACTGCTCTTGCAGTTGATCAGGATTACAAGGCTAACTGCTCTTGCAGTGGCTGTTTAGACAGACATTATCTCCATCCCACTTGAGGTTCATGTTATGGATTTTATGATAAGGTTAGCTTGTTTGATTGTATTAATCTTGAAATAAATCCAGTTTCAGTGTTTATACAGACAATTCAGTATTTAATTTTAGCGAAGTCAAATTATTCATTAGCATATTCAGTATTTAATATTTAAAAAAAAAGATTCATTTACTTTTTACATCATTATGGGGGGGGGCCAAGTGATCTAAAGTGCTCACTATTATGGATCACTGACATCTCACCTCTGTCTTCGTGGGTGGGTGGGTTCGGTTGGAATCACAGGTTTATGTCTGTATGTGAGAAAGCTTGCTAGTAACTTCTCATGGATTGGTGTTTCTTTCCAAGGTTTTGCTAGGTTCTTCCTCCACCATTAATACTGGTCACCATGTACAGCATATCTGTGCTGAAAAATTGCATTAAAACCAACACCACCTCCACCACCACCAACAACATCATAATGAGTAAATAATAGTTGATGTAGGTTGTGACTGTTTTGCCCAGTCTTAGTGGAGAACATCTTATGTTGGAGTAGTGCAAACATCTACACTACTTAAGAAGAGCACTTAAATCTGCAGTTGTCATCAAATGATTTCATCAGTAATGTAGACTCATCAGGCCATATTTAACAACAGGTTGGCACTAATATAAAGCAATCATTCATTTTAAGCACTTTAGGGATGTCTGGTTCATAGTTACCATCATATACTTTTGGAGTCAAGGTAGTCTGGTAGGTGCAACATATATATATATAGTGGTGTTGTAGAACTTGAGCTTGATAGTGGGCATAAAGTACCAACAAAAGGTGAGTTAGAAAAATGTAAAAATAACTAAAAGAAAAATTTAGTAAAAACTTTGATAAGATAAATCCTTCAAATAAATATAAAAATGCATTTCAACAAAACAAATATAAAATATATCGATGTACAATTCTGTAAATTGCTGCTTCAACACCTCCTAGGTAAACCCAGATTGACCGCTACTGTGTGCCCATGGGAAATGCATTTATTTCTCATTTCTTTGCCAAGATATTACTAATAATGTGTTCAAAATACCATTAGCACCAAACAACCAATGTAAGTTTTTTAAAGACAGAATATGTACAACATACTTGTATATTTGCATATATACCCATGTCACAGTGGTAGACTGTTGAAAATGGCAAATTGGATGGCCTATATAAAATTGGCATCCATCTTTTCCATCATACAGGTAAAGTGTTGGTTTTTAATGTCATTTTAAACACAGCATTTGTTACTGGTATGCTGAGAATGAGTCAGTCCCTTTCCCAAGATCATGTAGACAGCCCACCTGAATTTGACTGGGTGAGTAACAAATTTGCAATCCATGGATTACAACTTGTGCTCAATCAACTAAGCAACCATGGCTTCCTATAAGTCAATTGGGCTTAAAATCATTTGCTTGTGATCTTTATCTGAAGGGTCTATATAGATTTAGTAGTACACAGGAAAATTTAAAAAAAAATGACACTTAAAGTAAGTACAGGACTATGTGCATCTTCCTGTAGAATAGGAAACATTTGTAGTTAGGAAGCTTGTTTTTAAGATAATTGTATAATCTGCATAACGCAGGATATAAAAAAACACCCACTGTTTTGCTGGAACTTGAATTGCAAGAGAAGTATTTAGTGTATGTCTTATAAACATAAAAATTTAATTCTCAGAAAGGCTTTTGCAGATTTAAGTAGAAAGAAATATTTATCCTGGGAAGAAGTGTAGTTGTCTTTTTTATAGTCTTGCTTCAACAGATATTGATAAGTCATATTTATCCTTTTTCTTCTGTGTCTCTGCATCTGTCTAACAGTTATCCAATTAAGAACAATAACCTATGAATATGAGAGCACTGAACTTTTTGAAAAATGTACATTTTTACATCATTAAGAGTCTCAGCAATTCATAATCACTTAAACATTTATAGGTCCATTTAGGATTTATTACTTGTCAATGTTTGAGTGCAGACTTTTTTGAAAACATGCATTTTATAATTAGCTGAGGTTCCAAACAATCCAGAATCACTTTAAAATAAATTCAATAGCTGAATGAGATTAAAACAAATAAAATATGCATAGGATAAAATTAACAGACTCATCTGATAAAATATACAAAGAAAAGTATATTCTTAACAGAAAGCTAGGTCGATTTACAGCTGTTTGTTAATTGCTAAAGATTTCCAAAGACCATGTATATTTTTGACATTATCATTGTTTAATTATTGTTTGTATTTTACAGTATTGTTATTGTGATTATTAAAATTGTGTATGAATTTTTCTTTTTCATTCTTTAATAAAAAGAATAAAGTCACAACAACATTAATTTATAGCAATAATATCTTACCTGGCACTGTTGCATAACTTTACTCTTTCATGTGGAAAAACCACATCTGTAGGATGTGAATACATCCTCCCAGTGGAGAATTGTCAATAAGTCTCTCCTGCTTCTTGCTTGGCCATATGCAGAACAGTCACCTTTTTCAAAGATGCCATGATACTAGATGTATTTTAGATCAGGACAAGAGAAAGTGCTTGTTACTAGTATTATGACCAAAATATGGTCTGGTGAAATCTGGAATGGAGTTGATTCCATGCTTAGGTTGAGAGGGAAGAGTGCATATCAGTCATCCGTCCACCTTGTCTGATTTTTCAGGTTTCTCTCTTGCAGAGCCCCAAGGGGCCCAAGGCAAGATGACTAGTCTAGTTCTTCAATTTGAAAGAGCAGTTCCAAGTCCCAGGAGTTTGTGGGACCAGTCAAATAAGGCTCCTCCTGTAGGATTGCCTCCCAACACAAGGGAGAAGTTAAATACTTGTGTTCAGAGTACTGTGTTGCCTCCTCCCTCATCACACCTGCTGGGTAGCAGATCACACTCCTGTGTGGGAAGAGCAGTACCACATCCAACATTTCTGAAGTAGCATGTTGTGCTTTCTTGAATGGGAAAATCAGCAGACACTTTACAAAGACTTGAATGAAGTGAAATAGACTTAAGCCACCAGACCAGTCACTTCTCAGTCCATTAACCAATGACTGGTCATAGTCATTTTGTCTAGTTGACCATTCACCAGTCAGTTCATCCCAGTAACCAGTTATATCATGATTGTCACTAGTCACAATTCAGTTTATCTAGGTAATAGGTAGGTTGTATGATGACCAGTCAGTGCATCCCAGTGATTTGGTAGGTTATACCAGTATTAAGTCCCCAGTACCAGTCACCAAATATACCCTGGAGAATACTCAGAGACATAATCTTTTGTGGATAGATATTGGACTGTGTTCCCCCTTTTCCCACTCTACTTTGTACATGAACTATGGATAAAATGGAACCGAATATGGTAATGAATTAATATTATAATGATTCACAAAGAAAATGGAATGACACAGACTTAATGGACTAGAACATAAATATTTTGAAGTACTGGAATTGGAAAGAAAAAAATTGAATTTGTAAAATGAAGATATTATGAACTTGCTGCAGAAACAGGAACATTTAGAAAGATATTTAAGAATACATTAACTTAACAGACGCACAGTTCTAGAAATTACCGACTGCTTACCTTACTTTGAACTATCCTTTCTATAGCTTTATTTATGCTAATATTTAGATCTTAGTTAAAATGGTATAGTTATTTAGAAATAGAAAAAGATAGAAATTTAGAACTTACTGAAATTGGGACAGAACATAAGGTAATAGATATTTAAAAATAGAATAAGATGATATTTAGAACTTTCTAAAACTGGGTAACTTATAATTTATTTGTAACTTTTATACACACAAACATTAATCTTTAAAATATTAATATTGAACCAATAAATAATGTATACATGTGTATAAATTAGTTTCGAAAAAACATGCTTATGAATTTGAATATGAGGAAATGGTGCAGCAGGTGCACATGGTGCTCACTGTTGAGAGCACAGGTTTTGCACGTGCACCATGAACTTAATGGATTTGAAATTAATTGAGCAGCCTATGCTAATGCATTTAGACTAGTTAAAACAAAAACCTCTACTCTTTCTTAATAAAAAATACTATGTTAATCATTACTACAAAAATATTATCAATAAAATCAATAACCAGAAATATAAAAATGTATCAAATTTGAGTGGTGTATATACCCTAATCCAAAATTTTAAAATCAAAATTTGAAAAATAAAACACAAAGCACATACACTTAGTTAAAATACAAGTACACATAAAATGCATTGAATTTTAGATCTAGGGGGTCCCTCAGATGATGTTAATTCTGAGAGGGACCACACCAATAAACCATTGAACTTAGTTTAGACTAGGGAAGGTTATCAGATTGATCCTACTCTTCCATATTATCTCATTGAATCCTTAAGGAATATGTGGTCCAGCCATTCAGAGTTGTTGGTCTTTTATGCCTCCATTGGACACTGGACCTAATGTGTAGGTGATGGCTATGATTTGTGTACCACTTGTCACCTCATCAGGTGGCATTAGCCAGGAATGCTGGAGGCTTAGCATCATCCAGGAAAGAAAGTGGTCTCATCTTACCTCCAGAACTTTTAGTATAGATAGAGCCCCTACTCTTCATATTGACCTTCAGGCAGTAGTGCAAAGTTTTCTTATGTCAACTTCATATCCAAGGGACATACCATATTAACTTGCATATAAGCAAAATAATTTAGGAAAAAATAAAGACCTGGAAGAAGGTGGGTTGGCTTATCTGTGTGTCAAGGTCTAAACTTAAAAGTTTTTTAAGATTATTTTGTTGACTACTATAATGGCTGTAAATCTTGGGATATAAAATTATTTTTTTTCCATGCCCTAAGATGCATATGCAGGTATGAAAAATACATACATATAAAATAACTTAACTGTTATAAATTACTAGGATTGCTTTTGTTATTATTTTGCATGTGCATATTTTCTGATTTCTCCAACACAAAATTAAGATTGTCTTTTAGCTAGTCAGTAATATATTGTTCATTTACATTGATCTACATGCTGACAAATTACGGTTTTTCAGTGGTACAAGTGATGCTTCAAATTGAGTTAATCTTTATAAATAGGTACACATGTTCAGTTGTGCAAGGCAAAATAACCAGCATAAATGTTATATGTTCATGAAAGAATGGTTATAATAAAGGGAACAATTCTGAATATAGATCAACTAAGAAGATCATGTTAATTCTTTAGTGTTATGGCTGAACAAAATCATAATTTTTCACTTAGAAAAAAGCTGGATGCTTCTATGTCTCCTTTGTTTATAATTGGCAGATATGTCTTGTTTTCCAACAGCAAAATGGGTCAGTTAATCATTAAAACTATGAAACTGGCTTGGGTCCTTTGATGTGCAATTCCCTTTCATTCCATAATATTAGCACTCTTACTGTAGTTTTGTATGATGGGGTGTAAGACCACTTACATGAACTCAGTTTATTAGCATAAATTTCAAAGCATTATTTCTGAAACTTTATTATTGTATTTTAGAGATATCATTAAAGTTTAGTGCAATTTTGTCCACGATTCAAAACCATGGGATGTATTTAATTCAGCAGATTGTACTTCATTCAGCACCTGTTCAAAACTACAGTGTACATGCAGTGGTGCCATTATGTAAATATGCTCACTTGCCTAACTGCAAGTGTTAAATTAGACACTATTATTGTTTGTTGTTGTGATAATGGGATCACATTTTAATTAGGTATTTATGTTTTCAAGTCTGGGGGTGGGGGAGGGAGGGGGTTGGGGCTTATACATAAACAGGATTAAACACAAGTATATATGGTAGTGATGCCCAGCCACTCTTCTGTTCGGAGTATACTAGAAGATGATGATGCCCTCTTCATGCCCGTTGTCTTCAATAAATTCAAGATTGAAGCATTCCTTGACACCTTCTATCAGGCACATTGCTTCTTCACAGTTGGAGCCACTCTTGTGGCCTAAGTGGTTAAAGCATCTACATTAGATGTAGAAGGTCATGGGTTGAAACCCCAGCCGAGTCATACCAATGACTTACAAAAATTATACTAGTTGCTGCCTTGCTTGGCACTCCAAATTAAAAAGTTAGTGTTAGGACTGGTCAGCCTGGTGTCAGGATAATGTGGCTGGATGGGACATGATGCTGTGTCTGCAGCATGATGCCCCAGTGCTAGACATCACTATAAACTGTCACACTGCAGTCATTGTAGTGATGTGACTTAAAAATTATTAAAGGTATATTAAAAATCCAAATCACACACACATACACACACACAGTTTGTTCAATGATGTGATGTGATTGAAAAATTATTTAAGGTATGTTAAAAATCCACACACACACACACACTGATGGTTCATAGTAAAATAGTTGTTTCTTTTATCCAATCTTGAGAATTCAGAGCACAATCCATATCAGGACTTTATTTACATGGGGATGAACTTCATCACATACTATAACTTTGTCCAGGACCTTCAGAAACATAAATCAAATCTGGGTATTTCAAGAAGTGCTATAATCATAAGCATTGTTTTCTGTTCACCTTTACATGTACTTTTGAGAAACTTGATATCAACTACAGATCTGGTTCCTTTAGAATGTCTCCATGTGTACCCTCTACTATTTCTCCCCCTTGCAAGATTGAAACCATGGAGATTCTCTCAGCTTGGATTCCACTAGGACAAATGTTCATCAATGTTAGCACTGCAGTATAAATGGGGATAGATTCCTGAGTACCCATGCATGCACCTGACCTCCAATCACTTTGCTAATGCATCAGATTCCAGTTGGGACACTGTTTTGACTCAAGGGTGTAGTTCTACAGGGTTATTGGACATTGGATTAATCATCCTCTTACAAAGAATGAATCTAGAATGAAAGTTATATTTGTAGCTTTTGAAAGGTGCAGTGGCAGAGTAAATGGGTTGACATATCCTGGTCTCCTCAAACAACATGTCAGTCATATCATACATATCTTGTGCTGAGTCACAATCAGAGAATATCACATTTCACAACCTCCACATTTTTTGTGATTAAGGATGTATTAGTGGACAGCCTCTCCATGACAGACACAACAGTCTTTGTGGAATGGTCACTTCACCACTCCATACTAGAGGCCCTTTCACACCTTGCAAAAAAGCCACTTGTGGACTTGCTTGTGACCAGGCTTTACAACACTTTCCTTTTATGTTTCTTATGCCCAGGACCAGAAAGAAATGGCATTGGTAAAGAGCTGCTATTTCCAACAGATTTAATTTCTCTCAGGACATGGCAGAGCTGCAGACACCTTTCTCCCCTTTTCCTTTGCCCAGATGAAATCAATCTTGTGATTTTTTTTAGTCTTTAACTCCATCACCCCCCAACACTGTTAGTATCACTGCTTTTATGCCCTTAGCTACATCTAGCTGCTTCTGCCACTGACTTTTCTAGCTAATTACAAAATTTTGTAAACATTATGCACATGCAATCATTCTTACCTTAATTTCTCTTCACACAACCCCCACACCCCAACAAATTCCATGAAGTTTTCATAGATTGTTCCAAATATATTTACATGGTCATATATTTTTGTGTTATTTGTCAAAGACTTCCAGAAGTTTTTAATGCACTATTTCCAAAATTATGTGCCTCAGTTTTAGAAATATCTTTTTAATCAGTCCTTTATTTCACAGAAATGAATCAGGAATGTTTTGCCTTTGATATGGTTTGAAGTATTTTGCACCAAGATTTACTTTGTTCATAATGGTTGTTGGTTTAGTTTGAATCTTGCTTAGTGAACACATTTTGCATGTTCATTTATTCAGCATCACAACTGACCACTGGCCAGTGCCGTCCTGGCTGAAGATGCTGTCTAATTTCAATTGCTCCTTTCCTTTTACCCACAAATCTTCCAAGTAATTGATGGAAAAGATTTATTCTGAGCTTTGATTTTGTTCTAGCTTTTTCTATTTGTTTTTTGTATGAGGATTTTTTGGTTCTGTGATTCTTTCATTAGGAAGAATGAATTAACAGTTGAAATGTCCAAAAAAAAAAGAAAAAAAAAAAGATATTTCAACAAATTCAAACACATTTTACTAGTGTTGAATGTTGCTCTGTTCTGTGGGGTTCACACCATTCAAGTACAGATTGGAAGTGGACATGGAGCTTCCTTGATGAAACCAACTTTTTTTTATTTTTTTCAACAGATGTGGTCTTGCTATCACAGTTAATCGACAGTGCAGTGATGTTCATCTCTTGTTATGCCTCCTGAAAATCCAAAAATTGCTTCATCAATGGACACATTACAATGTGTATTATATTCTCATGTGTATGTGGTGCAAATACACTCAATCAAGGGTTTAATATGGGATAGTATGTCATGACAAGTTGTTCTTTAGGTGAATTATAGCTTTGAAAATATGGGTGTTAAAATATATAATACAAGTAAATCCATTATGATGCAAGAGGATGGAAAAGTTTGCCCTTCTTGTACCAATACATGTCATGGACTGTTGCTGGAAGAACTCACATGACAATATGAACCACTGTAGTGCTTTATCTCTTTAGGTGTTATTGGTTACAGCATTTTGTTTGGTGATACCAAGATGGAGGATTAGGCGTATGGTTTTGAGTAAAATTCTTATCAAACAACAATCAGAAAAAAATTTCAATATTTCTTTTTTCATGTCCATGTTTGTTGTAGATCTGGATCATTGATTTTGACAGGTAGAAGCTGATCATTCCAGTTTGGTGGATCAATGCTGTCATCTTCCTTTCCTTCTAAAGATAGTCTCAGATACTTCCATATCCAAGTCTAAATCTCATAAAATATCCAACTGCAGAACATATCTTTCCAGTTCTTAATTTATTTCACATTCAAATCAAAAAACTTTATTTTCACTTTCACAATCATCAAATATCACTTCTGAAATCTGCAATGTTTACTCTTTTCATAATTGAAAACCTTGTAGTAAAACTGCTCTTGGGTAGTAACCTTGATTTATGAATAGTTTATATTTATGTGAAGAAGAGAACATGTAAAATCTTTTCCTATTGCTTCAGTATCACCAAATTCTTGGGGGAAAAATCCTGACCAGTTAGAGAGATGTTTTTACTATTTTTACTACCACCCATTCATAACCACTGAAATTGAGATTAAAGTCACAAGGGATGTGATGGTATAATGTACATGTTTGTGCTTCACTTGAAGAATCTCACTGACATAAAAACTATACTTCAGAAATAGACACTACCAGTCTTGACCTGTAATGGCAGGCAGTCAGCAACCTGAATCAGCCCACAAGACAGGAAATAATTTAAACTTAATGGTGTACTCACATTGTCAGCAGATTCCAGTGCAGATGCTAAAAAGGACATTCTCCATTCTGAGAAAATTTAGACTGACTGTAAAGGAAACTGGATCCAGGAACAGTATATCATCTCCTAGGCATGAAGATAACAATGATGAGGCCTCCCACCTACATAATCCAGCAATAATCTAAGAAATGATAAAAAATACTTGTGGTACATATAAGCATATAAGAAGAGTATGAATGATAACAAGTTACTATGAAAGGACTGTTTTGATGAGATATGGGCATATTTTTATATTTAAAAATGTTAAATTTGTTCACTAGTTGTAATTTTTGTCCATTTGCATCCTAAAAATTAAGTCAATGAAAATTCTTTCTTTTGAGGTCAAAACTCCCAAGTTTGAAATCTCCTGATCTGTGATGACCTGACTTGTCTTTTCATTCACATGTACAGATGGGTGGGGTTGGGGGAAGAGGGATAGTTGGAATGGAAAATGGATTGAGTGGAGGATGTTATCTTTTTACTTGAACTCCATCTACACTAATTTTGAGACGTTAACATGTTGCATTAAGTTTGGTGTGATTGACATAGGTGTGTGTGTGCATGTGTAAAAAGAGGATTGATTTCATTGGTGAAGTGCAGAAATTAAAACAGCTTCTGTGTTGCAAAAATTTAATTTGAGCATATTTTTTTTATTATCCATTTTAGGTTTTAGACCAAAATAGATACTGGAGGTGTGTTTACATCCAAGAAATTTATTTGCACTCCAAAAATTCTTTTATTGTTGCATACATAGATTGGAGGTGCACTGGTGGTGCAGTGTTTAACATACCAGATGGATTAATCAAAAGGGTGCTGTTCATTAGACCAGACCAGGTTGGCTACTATAATGGCTTCCTGGGCAAGGCACATAACATCATATGCCTTTGAAGGAAATAAACTAGGATTTGTCTTTAGGTGCCACCAAACAAACAAATGAGCTTATAAAATTTGGACTTTTTAGGTGGAAGAATGACTTGAAAATTGTGTAATAGATTGTGCATGGGATAAAAATAAAATGACTTAAACTTGGGTGAAAAATTATAAATGTTGAACCTTATGCTTATTTCAATATGGGTGAGAATATTCAACTTTTATATTTTAAAAATCTTTTTAAATATTTGAATTATCACATTAACTACCATTAAAAAAAGTCAAAGTCATATAAATTATTCTTAACTAACCAACAAGCCAAATTCCAGGTTTCATAATAATTGTTTTTTTTCTTCTTCAGTTCTAAGACCAGTCATTTGATCCAAAATTACCTTGTTGGTATTTGTGCTAAATCGTGCAAATGAAAACTTCAAAATGAATATAGTCTGCATTGTAGGATAGACCAGCAATAATTGTAGACAACCAAGCATTTCAAAGGACACATTATTATCATAGGCAATTACTGTCATGCTGAGATAGGTCATGGTTTTGATCCCCAAACTTTCATCCAGTGTTTCATTTTCATTGTTTTTTGTGAGTGGAAAGTGGAGTCTACAAAGGGACACTTCGGAAAAAAAACTTGTTGAAAATAGCCCCTCAGCATTTCTGGACAAGATTAAATAAAGAACAGAAAAGCACAAGTGTATTGTATACATGTTCAAAAAAGTTTCAAATCAAGAAACCTTATATCTGTCAATGCAGTCATTCAAGGGGTAGATTTGTCTTAAAGGTATGCACTTTGTTAAATAAGATGCAATGTAAGTAATTGTGTGTGTGTGTGTTTGTGTGTGTGTATATATATATATATATATATATATATATATATATATATATATATATATATATATATATATATATATATATATATTGGCACTAAGTAGAAGTTTTTCTGATAAACAAGCCACTGATACAGTTAACTAAAACATTAATGGTGGTTGTTTGTTGTTTTTTGTTTTATTGGGGGGGTTGGGTTATGTACGGAACTGATAGCTAGCTTAGTGTCTATTTTATTTATTACAAGCTCAACCTGTGTCATCTTTAATCCTGATGAATATAAACAATGGTGAATTGGATACACTTTATCTTGAGTGGATCTAGGAACACTATTGTAATCTTCATTACTTTCTAAGATGGGAACAAGAGCTCATATCCTGGACAGAGCACTACCTTTAATCTGTCTTCAGAAAGCAACAACCGTAGCAATAGCAGCCGCAGTAAAGAAGCATTGGCCTCTGAAGTGAGAAAATAGGTCATCTCCTTTTGCCAGGACTGTAACGTGCTGCTCAGCTGTTAGGAGAAAAGTTAAAGAGTGCTCGGCAGAGAGAGGGTATCATACAGGCTTCTGTTGTAAATAGACGTATTCCACATGCATGGATCATTTACATATCCTAAAATCTCCAGTGAAGTGAGGCAGTGATAGTTGTGTTGAACCTTATTGAGGTTTAGTAATTTGTATGTATCTTTGGATTTACGAAACAAGCAGGGCAAGTAAGATGGAAGGATGCATGTCTATTACCGTTGTTGACTTCTGGTGAAGAGTGTTGTCGGAGTACTAAACTAATAATCATAATGCATTATTTTATGTTTGGATTTGGGAGCTACACTGAAATCAGGCAGTCAGCATTAGAGAGCTTTTTTGTGTGTGTGAATGAACACATTATGTAAACCAAGCAGACATTGACATAGATTTTCAGGTTATGATAATGATTTTCTGTGGATTGAGAATTTGTACATATTGGGGCCAAGAGAGGAGAAATGGATAGTAGGCTGTGCAAAGTTAAGACTTTTCCTACTCCCATTGCAGGTACCAACAACAGTAAGTATTGTTTGCCTCACTACTTACGTTGACCATTAATTTAACACAACATGAGTATGTGCCTAAATAGTAACTTATTAACACTGTAAAAAAAAAAAAAGACTTCACATTTATTACTTAATATAATTTTTTTATATTTTTTTCGGGGGGGGGGGGCAGCAAAGGTAATGGGACATTATACAGATCATATTCAAATTAGAACCCTTTTTTAAGTATAGGCAAAAACTACTTTAGTATCCAGTATACATTGATATGCAACTGTAACTCATTTGCATTTATTCCTTTTTCTGCAGTGTTTAAAGAGTCCAAGTCAGTATGCAGTAAGGTCTCACGTTAAATTGTGAATTTTCATCTGACGATGACCTATTGCAAAAAAATGAATACTTTTACACCGAAGATGCAGATGAAACAAATTAATGATTTTTGTAGAAATGCATGATATTTTGAATATTTTCCTGTGACAAGGCAGCAAAAAGAATCCGCAGATGCCTTATCATAGTTATGCATGAATAAAGTTCACTAGTACTATAACAAATTAGCATACTTTTCATCACCTTTCAACCATCTCAATTTTTAGATACTTACCTCTGTAGCAGATATATATATAAATACATAAGCCAAGTCAGGCTATTCAATAGCAGCCCAAGTTAAGCATTTGATTTCACATGCTAGACTTACTGTGACTGGCAGTCACCAAACAAGCCAACCCATTTTCAAACCCAATTCTTAAATCTAAACCACCCTGTGTGAATTTATAAATGCTAGGCTTAGGATAATTAGGTTCATGCCTTCTACCTTAAAAATTTGGGAGGTGTCAAAATATGAAAATATCCAGAGAGACCTAAAAAGCAAGTAGCCCAAGTTACCTCAATGCCTTGCCACCCCATTTTTTATATTTGGACATATATGGTGGGGTGTAGTGTCAAGTCCATTGCTTATCAAAAAGTTGGAACTTGCCAACACCATTTGGTGTTGACATAGGGTACTGCTTACTAGCAGGCCTAGCAAGCTTTTACTACTTTTTGCATTGAGATACACCTGCATGAAATCCATAGGAATATGATTTATTTTCTCACCTATTGTGAGTATAGCATTCCTGATATATCTTTAATCTGCTGACCAACTAGCTGAAACTCTAGCATTCATCAAATTTGACTTGAACTCCTTATTTGCATTCTGTGTCACATGACTACACAAATCTTGCAACCTACATGTCAGTGACTTCAGAGTTAAAATTGTCATGTGATATCAACAATGTCTAAATATTACTGTAGGAAAACAATTTGAACATAAAATTGAAAGTCACATAATATTTATAGAAAAAAAAAACTTGACCTTCTAAAAATATTTATTCTGGAAACAACGGAAAAGAAATGTGTAAATGTTGGAGTAACATGGTAAGAAAAGATTCAACAGTGAAGCACAGTTCATGCATACCAACAAAATATATTGCTGACATTTGCTTAGTACTTGATGAATCTGGTTTTCTCCACCTTGCTGTGATAAGGATTGTTCTCAGAATAAATATGTTGAGAATTAAGTGTGCATTATATTTATGTACAAGTATTACATGACTTTTAATTAATATTTTCTAATTATATAAACAAAATGGTTTATTGTTGAGATCACATGACTATTGGACCTCTGATGTCAATGACATAGGTTGGGAGATTTGCATAGTCATGTGACTTAGAATGAATATGACAAATTCCAGGTCATATTTCATCAACACTATAGTGGCATCTTGTCTCTTCTTGGATTAAAGATATAACTGCAATATCTGAGAAAATGGACCATATTCCAGTTGATGCTCCTCAAAGCTTGCTAAGCCAGCTAGTAATCGGCTATCCTATGCCCACACAAATGTTGTTGGTGAATTCCAACTTTTTGATAGGCAATGGACTCTGACACAACATCCCACTGTGAATATCCAAATATAAAAATGGGGTGGCAAGGGTCAGAGAAAAAAACCAGTAAGTTGGTTTTTAATATCACAGTAGTCCTGCATCAGAAATTGCAATTTGATGGTTTATCTAAATGCCATCACATTCTAGAAAGAAAAGCTGTTATCCACCATTTTATTCCCCTGCCTAGTGGCAGAGACCAACTGTGCAAGGTATGATTGGAGCATTGGGTATTGTTGGTCATGCATATTCAAATGCTCTCTAGTAGATGATAAGTTTATTTCAACAGGCAGTAAGTATAATCTCCATTATTTTGAGCAGTGACATTAAATCCTTCAGAATTCTCACTTCTTCAGTATTAACATGTCAGAACAGAACACCTGTGTATCCAGTAGTGATTGACCTGGGATTTGAATTGCTGGTGAATGCATGGAATGACACATATCTATCTTAATTTTATATCAAAACCTTATCCCATAAACTGACCAGTGTTTGGGACAATTAAACAGACTGTCATAGCTAGAGTTGAAATTCATATGCAATAATCACAGCTCTAAATCATCTGCATCTGATTTAACTGGTGGTAGGTCAAACATCCCCTTTGAAAGCCACATCATTTGACTAAATGGCTGAATTTAAATTGTTTAACCTAATTTGAAAGCATTAACAGATTTCTATATTTAAAAAATACTCAGATACGTTACTTAACATTTGTACTTATAAGTCAAGTCCATCTGCAAACTGAAAGACCCAGATCTACAGTTGCATAGTGTGTTGCCAGATCAATGTCTGTCCAGTTTGTTAGGAGTAACCAGTAATGAGCAGCATAGATTTTGATCTTCTGGCACATTATGTGACACTGGATCTAGGTCAGAATCGACTGCAGTTGGACTTGTATATGATAGGTGGCATGATGTGGCAAGTGCTGGCAGCTTATCAAGAGTGCACATGGAGGTCAGAAAGGTGCTTTATGCCAGATAGTTCCATGCAATTGCACTTTTTTGTCAGCAAGCCAAACATGACCATTGTATCCATCATTCACATCTGGTTTATTGGAGAGCTTCTCAAGATGGAACTTTTCAGGTTAACCAGGTTCTTGTGGCTTAATTTGCTGTGCATGTGTGCCTGTAAAATAGTTACAGATTGAGAAGAGCACATTCCAGTTTGCTAATTGAACTCTGTATCCCAACATGCAAAGTGATTGCCAATGCATCAGATGAATAAGTACTGGCACTCCAGCTTGTGGTCAGCTGTAATGTCAGGAGTCTCTGTTGATGCCACTGAGTTTCTTGTCCTAGTTTGGATTATATAGAGGGTCAATTGTTCTGTGGGTTATGTTGATGTCTGACACATTTGCCTCAATTCCTGGCAATTTATTCACTGATTTTGTCAGGTGCATATTTTTGCAAAATGGAGCAAGATGCTTCTTGTGCAACTTGGCTGTGAAAAAATGCATTGTCAAATCAAGTAATCACCAGATCACCAAATCAGAAATGATCACACTTACTACTTAGCACGGCATATTTTTTTTAATTGGTGGTAGGGGTTGGGTTTACACTGTTTATAATCTTAGTTTTGCACAACAGATTTTCTTAAATAATATATAATTCGTATTAGTGGATTATAAGTGAGTAGTCATGTCAGGTGATGTTCTTGATGTAATATGTTTTAATTTAAAGTCATGGTAAGAAAGAATTTAAGAAGAAAATGATACAAAGTTGTAGAATTTAAAATTCATCTTTTTGCTTTTTTTTACAGACTAATTGTTTTCGGAAAGACTCAGATAATCATATTTTATGAGCTTCATCCATATATGCCAAACATAACAAATTTTGTCACCAAATTACATTTTCCATTAGACTGTATTGATTACACTTTTTGGTACATTAAAAACTAAGATAAAGCAATGAAAGGTTGTTTTTGTCATTTCTATTATCCTCTCTTTAATTTGACTTATAAATTTCAGAGTATTTATAGAAAGATGATTACTGTGAGTATAGCATAAAGGTACTTTCCTTATTTGCGTTTTATTGCAACTGTAATGGACTCATTTCCATTAAAACAAACAAGTTTCTTCATATGTGAACTTAGCAGCACATTCATTTTATTGATAAGCTAGTTAAGTGGTGAACCAGTCAGTACTTTTAAAAAAATGGTGCCAGTTGTTCAGTGAAACACTGAGTCGTTGATGTTGTATGACTGATGTTATATGATACATATTAGTGCAGATGGATCTTTTCAAACTTAAAACATGTTGGATAAGAAAAAAAACCCCTAACAAATCAGCACTGCTTTACAAACTTTAAAGAAGTATATGAGATTAATGCTGCAGTCTGAGCACCTGACTGCATTGCAGATTTTTAGTTCATGATGATCCATTATTCAGCAAAATTTACACAAGTAGAGTAGTTAATGGTTAATGAGTACTGAATATAAAGAATTTTTCAGCATAGATGTATTATGTGCTTGTATCCTGCTTCATATCTATATCGATTTTGTCCTTTGTGATGAGAATTTTGACCAACTGCAGAAATAGGTTAGTTGTAAAAAGGTATCTTATTCATTTATGCTTAATTCAGTCATGTATTAGAGATTACACTTTTTACCACCAATTAGCTTTTATGCCATTTAGAATAGTTATAATTACAGTTATACGAAGGGGGTGTGTACATGGCATTGATGGGATCACCTTTAGTTTTTTTTGTTTTAATTGAATTGTTCTCCATACATTTTTGATGTTGTTTATGTTTAGTGTCTGATGTGTCATTTCAGTGATGTTTATGTCTGGTGTCTGTGATATTCATTTTGATGGTGTTTATGTCTAGCATGTGCAATGAGCATTTCAGTGATGTTTATGTCTGGTTTCTGCAATGCACATTTCAGTGATTATGTATGGTGTCTGCAATGATGTTTTTGTCAGGTGTCTGATATGTCATTTCATTGATGTTTATGTCTGGTGTATGATGTGTCATTTCAAGGAAGTTTATGTCTGGTGTCTGTGATGTGTCATATCATTGATTATGTCTGGTGTTTTATGCTTTCTTTTGTAGCACATCCAGTTGTTTTTGTTCTTTTTTGACAGTAATGTGTTCTTCTGGCCATAGCTTCATATGTTCAAATATACTTTATATTCCTTTCCATTTATTTTCCACAACTTTGTGATTAACTGGCTCCCCAAAAATAGTCATGCCTTGAAGAAATGGTAAATGATTAAATGAAACGGGCTGTTGATTTTAGTTTTGTAAACTTAGTTCTAGCTAAGAGACTGAAAACCCCCAAAACTTCACTTCTTTTCCTTTACCATAGACAGCTATTCCAATATTTTTAATTATACATATAATCAGACCAAATGAACAAAACAAAAAGGTGTGTTTCTGATTGGTAGACCATCCATGTTTTTCATTGCCAACCCTAGCATGTTTTTTCCCATTTGGTTAAAAAAAAAATTAAATATATAAAATGTTTATAAAAGAAAAGCTATCTGCTTACCCAAATTTTAAAACCAGTGCAGTAGGAAACATTTATTTTCCTTCCCATTTGATGAGAATTGTGTAAAAAGAATGGTATAGGTTAGAAGATACATGTACTCATTATAGCATTGCTGAGTGAAGGACCATCACTGTATGAATGCAAATACATACCTATTTTGATGTTTAGATTGCAACATCAAAAGTTGGACATTAAGGTTAACAAATTTTGTATTGAGCATCAAACCTGGGGCTTGAATTTCATCAAACCAAAAATTTAACAACCCCACAAGCTAAGTTCCATATGTGAAGAAAATAAGATCCTTTTCCCCATCTAATATGTTACTATAATTTTTTTTTTTTATCAGACAATAATTTGTCTGGTAGCATCAGTCCATAAAAACTGAATTATATTTTGTCTTAGAAAATTTAGTTGATAAAAAAATTTTGTAATTAAAAATATGGTACATTTAGATACCTTGGAAAATAACATTTTCTTATTTTTGCTTATACACATAAAATTAATTAAAAAGTGTATGCATAAGTACTGGCAATGCTGATGAAAAGGGTATGTTTTGCAAAATTGCACATTTTTATACCCACATCAATGAATGAATGAATACACATTATAGAATTTTTTTGCATACTGTTTCAAATGATGCATTGATCATAATAAAAAGAACAGTAGTTAATTCCTGTCTCTTTCTTTGCAGAACAAAGGTCTCAAGAACTGAAGACCTACACATTGAAGATACCATCTTATGAGTATGAAATTAACGATTCCACATTCCTGGATGGGAAGACCCTCGGTGTGGTGCCTGATGCTAGGCACATGAGGCATAAGCACCATGAGCCCCTGGAGAGATATAAACAAGGAATTAATGGTGAAAATCGCCATGATCGCCATAGAGACTATGATTGGCTTAAATCGCAGTGTGATCAAGCAATGAATGAACTTCAGTCTCTGAAGAGGCAACAGGCAGACACTATCAGACGATATGACCATGCTGTGAAGGAGTCTGAACTTGTTCGTCAAAATTACAAAACAGTATATGGTCAGCTGCAGCAATCAAGGGAGGAATTGCAGGAATTCAAGAGTCGAACTTCAGACCTTTTGTCAGATAAAGAACGATTAGAACAGGAATTAAAAAATTTACAAAAATTAAGACAGGAAGACAGAAAAGAAATGGCTGAATTACGTAAACAACAGCGTGATGTAATAAGCGAAAGTGGCTCAAGTGAAATGCTCAATGCCCTTGATATGTATGAACAAATGAAAATAGAATATGACGATTTACGGGAGGAATATGCTAAAACTGTGGCTGCACACAACTCTGCAGTAAGTAGGTTGGAGGACATAGATAAAGAAAATGCACGAGTTCAGAAACTGCATGAAAATGCATGCCATGAAAGGGATGCTGCTATACTGGAGCGAAATGGACTCAAACAGCAGTGCACAGCAGCCATCCGAAACTGGGACCAGGTTGTACATGAACGAAATGAACTCAAGGAAAGTATCAGTAAAATAACTCAACAAAGGGATGATCTTGTGAAAGAAATGAATCAAGCTCTTGCTAGTCAGTTGCGTGCAAAAAAAGACCTTGAAATGGCCTCAAAAGACCGGGATGCAGCATTAAGGGAATATACACTGGTTATGTCAGAACGGGACCAAGTTCATAAAGAAATAGAACAACTTCAGGATAAATTAAATGCTGCAGACAAAAAGATCACAGAACTCGAGAAGGAAAAGAAATCAGCGCAGGATGAAATTGAGATCTTGAAACGAGAAATAAAGTCAGCTTTGCAAGACAGGGACAAAGGGTTGAAAGAGAGGAATGACATTATGGAAAAATATGGTGATATCATTAACAGAAAAGCTGAACTTGAAACTCAGAGAGATGAATTTAAGAAAGACTATGAAATGGTGACACAAGAAAGAGACATTGCCCGTCGGGAGAGACAGGAGGCTTTGCTAGATAGAGATCGTATTTTGCGTGAGACATACGAGTGGGAAAGAACTCAGAAAGAAAAAGCAGAAGAAATGGATCAGTTTTCCAAGGAAACAGAAATGCTGAAAAAACAAACAGAAAAACTTCAGAAAGAAGTACTTGGTAAGTTGGCACTCTTCAATCAGTTGACCTGGCAAATGATCAATCAGTTGACCTGGCAAATGATGGGGTGTTGCAGTAGGTTATCCTTGTAGCATTGGATTCTTACTCCCAGAGATTGAAAGTTTCTTGTGTTGGATTCTTTCTCCCAGAGATTGAAAGTTTCTTGTGTTAAGGATCTGCATTGAGATGCACGATTCCCAGTTAGATTTACATTTACATCAAGTTTTCTTTATCAATAAAATGGATTGGGGAGTCACTGATAATAAGGTCATGATCTGTTGATATCTTGATTCACCACTAAAATTATACCTTTTATTATGCTGCAAGTAAAAACTAACTTGTTTGGTATTTTTTGTTTCAAGTATAACTTGCCCAAATTGCTGGACAGGCAATTCCAAAAGGCAACCAGAACAAGAACATTGATCAATATGTCAGATCTAATTATTGACAGGTTGTTCTTCATTTTTTTCATTCACCTCTGCAAAGTATATGTAAGCTATTGGATTGGTGTCATCATTAGCATCAAATAAAACTATATTTACCATATATAACTATATTTTTCTTCCCATGTTCTGGACCATAGTGTTTACCCTCATGGGAGTGGGCTGAAAAAGCCACCTTTGTACAGACATGGACATCAGTTATGCATTCTTGGTTTATGATTTTGCATTTAGCTCAGGTGTTATGCAGACTGTACAAAGACCTCTACCTGGAATCATGACACTGGGTGAGGGGATGCATCTTGGTGAGTCCTACTCAAATCACAACAAAAGGTCAGTGAATAATGCATACCTCAACTTTTTTGTTAAATTGTGTGATTTATTTCTCAAGCTCTGTTCCTGCTAGAATCATCCAACCATTGTATACATCTCTGTTAGTACCACACCCATGCCATAACAGAAAGTCAACAAAACCAACATTTCACATTTTATAAGCATATGTTTTGTATGACCAAATAGCTTTTTTCATTCAGTATATAATCTGTTATACCTAGATTTCTAAGACTTGGCACTGATTTGTGTCTTGATGAAAACCACTCCCTCATCACAAAAGTAGGTCAAGGATCCTTATTTCATGCCTCTTTGTTATTGTTAAATTTTGTGTTTTAAATTTTTTTTTGCCAGCTCATTTTATAACTGGAAGCATCAAACTAGACAGTTATATACATCTTTGTCAGTATTACATACTCATAACAAAAAGTCATGTTGACCTCCAGTTCCCATTTTACTGGCTTTTTTAAAATTTCTGCATTAGCTCATGACCACATTGGCTTTTTTTTTTAAGCTCATATTATGGTATGTTGTTTGACCATCATTCATCATCCATCCGTCTGCTTGCTCAAGTTTGTTATTGCTACTTCTGAACTACTTAGAGGATTGCAATGAAACATTCTACATTCATTAATCCCATAATCTAATTGGTCTTAGATTAAAATGGTGCTGTTTACACATCCAGTGTGGCTGCTTCAGTGGCCATCTTGAAAATCATGTTATTTATACTCCTTCTGAATGAAAGATCACATTAGCATCAGGCTTTCATAGAAAGACTTATGATTCTGGTTTGTCCTAAATGAAGATATTGCAAAAATGATATCCAATATGGCTACTACAGCAGCCATCTTGAAAATCGTTTGCGCTACTCTTCCTGAGTGGATGGCCATACCAACATAGGATTTTCTAGTTGGTCCTAGATGAACATGGTGCTGATCTGACATCCAATATGGCTACTATAGCAGCGGTCTTAAAAATCTTTTTATTACTGCTCGTCCCAACATGGATGACTTGATGCTCAGCATTAAGAGGTTACTGTTAGGACTGGTTGGCTTGGTGTCAGGATAATGTGACTGGGTGGGACATCATGCCAAATGTCTGCAGCATGATACCCCAGTGCTAGACATCACTATAAACTGCCACACTACAGACATTATAGCAAAATGACTGAAAAATTGTTAAAGTTATATTAAAAATCGTAATCACATTACATCACATCAACATGGATGATCATATCAAAATATGGTTTTTAATTAAATGCTTCTTATGATGTCTTGTTGATCCAAAAGAAAATGGTGATGTCCAGTATGGTTGTCATAGTGGCCATCTTACAAATCTTGTTATACTTATCCTGGATGAATGGTCACATCAAGATGAGGCTTTTTATTAAAAGACTTTGTTATGTCTTGTTGATCCTAATTTAAATTTGTGCACATCTCAATGTACAATATGGCCACAATAGATAGCCATATTGGATAGAATATGAATTTTCACCATTACACTTCTTGTAAACCTAGATAAAAATGGTATCAGTTATACGTCCAATATGGCTGTCACAATGACTGTCTTATAAATTTTGTCACTACCTTCCCATGAATAGATAATCATTTTACATAGGATTTTCATAAAAATACTTCTAATGATGCCTACTTTGTCAAAAATGAAAATGGTGTCAATCTGTCATCCAGTATTAGCACCACAGCAGCTAAACTGAGGGGAATAAAATATCACTGAAGACTATCACTCCACATTTATGAGGAAGAAATGGTCCGTCTTGAATTCATGGAATTTTTTTCATCCAGTAAAGTACTAGTCCCATTTGGGATTCTTGTATCTGCCGTGTAATTCTGTCATACCTGGAATCGCAAAATAAATTTTGTTAGAGGATACATATTGATGAGTACTACCAGGTACACCCTCATCTTAAGAGTAGATCATTGTGACCCATATTTCGCTGATTTTCCCATAATTCAGTATATGTTGTTTTTTTTCGATACTTGTGTTTGAATCATTAAACTATATAGTTGTACACATCTCAAGCTAGTTTTACTTGTGTTTCAAGGATCCTGTGTGAATTTATGGACTAATGCTTTACTGGTATTATAATTTCTAGTATTTTTGATCATCAAAGAAGCATTAGAATTGTCTTCAGAATATAAGACTTTTTTAATGGAATTTTTTTAATATAAAAGTCAGAATTATTCTTCACTTTTTTCTTCATTGCATTAAAACAAAATGGAATGTCAGAAAATCAATGTCAGGTGAAATGACAGATTCTAATGTGACTATTTCAGCTGTATCATCCCATTGTGTGGACTCTGTACTGGGATTCTCCAGCATACAAAAAGCTGAGAAGCCCCTCCCAGAGATTCAACTGCCAAGATATGCTTGGTCTAGTGCAAAATACTAAATGGCTTTTTGATTACTTTGCTGCCATTGAACGAGTCCTGCTTGTTGATGACTTTATAATTCTTGCATTTTAATTAAAAATGAAATATATGTATAGTTAAAAATGTTCATTATTTTAGTTTGTTGACTTAAATCTCATTGCTAATAAGATTCATGTCCTTTAAAACACAGAACATTAATTTATGTGAAACTACTGGTGCCATCATTTTAGAATACTTTTTTTTCAAAATCACATGTAAGTAACATTTTACATTATATTAGTTTCATAAATAGATAATTTTGTTTCTCCTACCAATAATTTTTCAAAAGATAACTTAATCTAAAATCCAGAAGAAAATTCACAAGTTTTAGTTTATATGAAATATTTTGTATGATGTAAAAGAATATCTAAATTAGATTGTAACAAATATTGTGAGTGATGAGGTTTATAAGTTTAGAAATCATAAGCCTACTGTACATATTAAAAATTTCCAAAAATACTGTTTTGGTGGAGAAATATCCCATTGCTAGGAATGGGTCCTCAAAATTTTATTGTTGGAATAATCACTGGCTCAGTCAGAGTTGGTAAGTAGGGATATTGGTGGGTAGGTGGGTAGCTGGTTTTACAGTAAGTCAGCACAATACTGACTTTATAATTCTGATTAAAAGTTAAATTTGTTAAATGCTGAATAAAAGTTAACATTTATTACATTTTTAAATTATTCAGATTTCAATCTAAAGATCAGAGTTTGCTCCCAGTCTTAGTTAAGGAGTCAAGATCATTTTAATTTGAATTTATTTTCTGTAAGATAATGTTTGCAGGAGCTACCAGTACAAGTAAAAGAAGAGGTGAGTTAGTCATTAATTACATTTCTGAGGTTGTCTTGGCAGTTTTTAATTGGCCAGAAGGACCAGCTCACACAGAAATCAACTGGTCCTTCACAAAATCAACTAGCACCCCTTGATCTGATTGAAATACCACTTTTGAAAATGTAACTGTCTTCATGGTCCTGTGGCTGTCAATTTTAACTGTCCCTCCCCAAAAGTCACAGGTCATAGGTTAGCAGATAAATGAATGTGCATGTTGCACATAAATACAAACCCCATCTGTCCAGACCAGTATTTATGGAGGTGTTGCATTTCTCAGTCAGTTTTCCATCTTCACTACAGAAAATGAATACCAGCATAGTTTAAGAAGAATTTATTAAAGTCTGTTGCAAAAATTATTTTTGCATAGACCTAGATGTGTCCTTTATAGGTTTTGTCTCGTTGACTTCACGGTGGATAGAATTATGTGCCCTGAAAATGCATGTGATGTTGCATGTATCTGGTAGATATCAAGAACTATAGTTGGAAGACAAAGCTTGTGTTTTCTTATGTTACAACTTGGTTAAGTTGTGATGGTGGTGGGAGCATTGTCACTGTATCTACCACTGCCGTCATATAATTATCAAGATTTGCAGATTGAGTCACTTTAGGCCAACACCGATTTCTAGACTGGTAGTATATTTTGTGCTTTTACTTGTTTCTGGGGGCCATAGAGTAGCTGATAGGTCTAAAGTGCTGACCATTACAATCACTGCTGTCTCATTTCTGTCTGCATGGGCTGGAGTCTCTAGTCTTGGCATAGCCAAAGTGGGTATGTGAAAAAGCTTGTCATTAGCTTCTCTTGGGTCGGAGGTTCTTTCCTGGGTTTTCTTGGGTTCTTCCTCCACCATTTATATTGGCTGCCAGGTATAGCTTATCTTGTGCTGAAAAATGGTGTCTAACCCTACAACAACAACTTGTTTCATAGTAAATTTAATAAACATTGTTAATTTCTTTCCAAAGCATAAGAAAGGATTGACAAACTTTTAAATTGGATATGGTTGTATATTTCTGATTTTCCTTGAAGTTTTTAAACTGTAGAATTTAGACTTCATTTTAATATTCCCAGTGAATCTCTGTTCATTCAAGTATTTGGGCATGGTAGCATTCAGGAATGACTTTCATGCTGATGATTTGAAGAGTATTCAACATGAGTGGCCTTTAATTGTGAATGAAATGGATTTTTATAATCTTTAAGAGACTGCCTTAGAATGTTTTCATCAAGCTTGTCATTTATGCATTGCCATTTTTTAACCATTTTTTCCACAAATGAAGACACATGGATCCGTCTCTTCCTGGTATATATATATGAATATCATTAATTAAAAAATTGGCAGCAAAGATCAAATGAAGTTGACGCCAGTAGTCTGTTTTCATTACTTCAGCTGAACCCTAGATCCAAGTAAAATGTTGGATTAATTAGAGGATCAGATTCAAAAACATGATTTACCATAGTCACAGTGAAAAGTATGCATAAGTGGAAATAGTAGGACAGTCTGATAAAATCTGCTGTTCATAATGAGTGGCAGAGCAGGATCAATGTTCACTCCTTGTTAGAGTAGAACAAAAGTCATAGACCCTACTCTTGCTCTTAGTGCATAGTGTAGCATCAGGTGTCTGTGGGTGGGCCAGGAGTAGAACAGATAGCATAGACCCTGCTTTTGGCTTCTAGTGCATTGTGTGACAGCAGATTGGGATCTTTTTGTATTTTTTGTTTTTAGGAGTAGAACAGAGGACATAGATCCCGATTTGGCTGCTAGTGCATTGCATGACAGCAGATCAGGGTCTGTTGTTCCCTTGCAGCCAGGAATAGAACAGAGTGCATAAACCATGTTTTGGCTGCTAGTGCATTTTGTGTAAGCAGATCTGGGTCTGTGTTCTTTTAAAGTCAGTAGTAGAACAGAGGGCATAGACCCTGTATTGGCTGCTAGTGCAGTGTGTGACAGCAGATCAGGGTCTTGGCTGTTCACTAAATTTTGTATATTATACAGTAAAAGTATACATATATTCAACTGTGCAGAAGTATTAGGCCAGATTGGATTCTAGAGGGTCCTCACTCTAATTATTTTTTTAGTGAAGTGACCTATCTACTGCCAGAAAATGGTAAAGTGGTGTAAAATAGTGATAACTGGCTGTATAGTGGTCAGAAATTAGAATGTATTCCAACAGTTTTTCAAAAAAAGTTTTTCTTAACTTTTGAGTAAAAAACAAACCAAAAGAATTGCTATGAAAAATTGGTCATATTATATCATATTTTGATCCAATACAATTGTTTTATAATTACCTTGCTGTTTGCAAAGCCATTAACCTAAAAAGTAGGTTATCAGAAATTTGTGACAGGTATTGTGGAACAAGTACAAAACAGGCATAGCCAGCTTCACTTTTTCTGTATGTTTGGGCAAAATGAGAGACACTGGGGTGATATCCCTTGATAAGACCCTTCTCTGCCATCAACATTTGGATGTGTGTCAAACATGAACAAAGATACTTTCATGTTAAATCATTTGTTACATAAGAAAGAATCTGAAAAAATGAGTAGTTTTTTTTAATTTCTACACAGATGCTCATCAAGAGGCAGAAATCTCCAAGAAACGTCGGGACTGGGCTTTTGGAGAGCGAGATAAAATTGTCCAGGAGCGAGATAGCATTCGGACTCTCTGTGATAATCTTCGTCGGGATCGTGATCGAGCTGTTAGTGAATTGGCCCAAGCATTGCGAGACTATGATGAACTCAAGAAACAGAAAGACGAAATGTGGAAGGAATTGAAAGAGTCGAGGTGAATTTATTTTGATGCAAAATTGTATATACAAGTTATTTTTTCTCATACTTGGTATGTAATTGAAAAGATATACTTTGCTCCACATACTTGAATAGTGACTTAAATAATGCCAAGAGTAATGTTGGACCTTGTGTGAACCCAGGCAGGGGATATTCCTCTGTCACAAACTCTCATTGTCCCCCTGAAGTTTAATTTCACATCCTTTTTCCCTTTTCAACCTGCTGTTTAAGACATTTTGATCATTCCTGCTGTACAGTGGTTTGGTATATAAACTATTTTCTATATATCCTAGTTTGATATATGCACTATTTTCTATATATCATAGTTTGATGTATACACATTTTTCTATATATCATAGTTCAGTGTATACACTATTTTCTGTATATCATAGTTTGCTTTATACACTATTTTATATGTATCACAGTTTAGTACATCACTTGGCTCACACTATACTTTAGTTTATTTCTTAATGTGGTCAATGGATATGGACCTTGACTACTGCATTATAATGAAGAACTGTGTAAGTTGTATATGAAGTAAAAAAAAATGATACAAGGAACTGATGAATTCATTGAGTGACCTGTACCATTAATGGTTGACTACAACTATTTCATTAGCTGTCAGTCATAAATGGTCTTACATATTTATTTATTATCTCATTTAGATGTACAATTTAAGTTGAAAGATGTCCACAGCACCCAGGAGGTTCCTGCATAGTTTTTGCATGAAATGTAATTTGTAGCAAGAAGTTTGTTCTCTATATGCCAGTTAAGGCTTTGAAATGTTCATTATAAGTGAGATAGGGTTTTTTAGGTGAATTATAACTTTTGTTCAGTACAAAAAAATAGCCACCAAAGTATCAAAGATAATACTAAGAGTAGTCCTCTTCAAAAAGCCCATAATAAATGAAAGGCAACTTTATGATCTTGTGAGAGACTGAGGGAAAGATATTACATTGGAGCATTATAAACCTTCTGTAAGGGAGACCTTTCATGAGAATGACCTAATGATTGCTGAATGTTTATCCATAACCCTTTACCTCCTTGAGTGTATGGCTTTATGGGCAGTTGATATACATGTACCATAGTTACACAGTTCAGTGTGCTGTAAATAGAACACCTGTTACATATTGGACCCCATACATATAACTTGCCATTTAACTGTTATGTAGTGTACTGTATGTTACATTTAACATCAATTTTAACCATTTTACATTTTTGATACACTATTTTATGTATAGATGGATTAAAGAGTGAAATCTGATTGTTATATTTGTATAACTATGAAAACCAGCTCAAAATGGCTGATGTTTATAGCAGGTCTTGAAAGGCACTTCCATGAGAATGGTATAAAGGTGTCAAAATGTGCTTTCATGCAAATCGGGTAGAGGCATGAAAGATGTATGAGAGGCATCAAAAGGCACTTACATGAAGTTAACCCTTTCATCACTAAGTAACTTTGTAGGCATAGAGTCCTCAACACAAAGTAACTTTGGAGTTGTAAAGCAAAATGACTTGTGGACTTTGAAGCAACATAACTTTGCCAATGTTAAAGATATCTGGATGGATTACCTGTCAAAATCAAGGTTAAAAATCATAATTTATGACTAATTCAATAAAATGTTCATATCTATTAGAACTGTTAAAATACAGGTACAAACAGGTAAGACAACAGGTAAAATACAAGTAATTATTTTATTCCCTCTTAGAAAATGTAGAAAGTTCTCAAAACTTGTTCAATTGACCCTAGATGTACTAGTGAATAATCACAGTAGCAGCACAAGTCTTTCTTTCATGATGTCCATAATATATAAAATTCTATAAAATGAACCAAAATGATCTCCAAGGTGTGATCTGTCCACACACTTATATCGCTTTGCCATGTTTGATTGGCGCATTGAAGTTTGTTAAACAGACAATTTTTCCAAAAACTTCATCTGTATAGAATATTTGAAAATATTCTGAAGCTTTCCTGGTGCCATCTAACACTCGGGTGTGCCCAATTCTGTCAGAAAACTGAAACAAATCGCTTTGATTTTCTGGCTTCGTCCAAACAAAACCACGTGGAGCGTACAATTCCTCTGGTTCAAAACCTTCAAAGTCCTCTTCATCGTCATCACTGTCACCCACAAGTGCATTCCATTGTCTCTCTATACATCTCTCATTTTCATCCAAATTTACCAGGTCGAAATTATTAAAATCATCTGATAACTCTTTTAAATATCTTCAAATGCCGCCATTTTGGATACAAATTTCAGCATTCGGAAAACACGTTTAAAGTTCCTACTTTGTTCGATATTTCTAGTTGAATACAAGCTAAACTCACGAGATCATCCAAATATAACATCTACATTACAAAGATGGAAGTTATTAGAGGTACCCCAAAAGTTATTTAATCGGGTACTATAATGTTAAAGAAGAACACTGCCCCAGACCTAAAAGTTGGTCCATAGTGTTTATGGACTTAACTTCCCCTGACCGCTTTTCGGTGGGCAGTGATGAAAGGGTTAAGTGTTACATAATGTTGTAATAAGAGTGTACTTAGGTGTACAGAATCCCTCACAAAAAGTTGACTGATTTTTAGGTGAGGTAGCATTATATAGAGGTATTGTATATATAATAATACTATTAAATAATGAAATGGGATGCATGACCATATGCACTTTATAAAAGGGTCTACCTTATAGTGAGTTTGCATCATATTTAGGTATTTTATACATAATGCTTCTAAATAATGAAATGAGATCCAAAACCATATGCACCTTGTGAAAGTACCTACCTTAGAATGTGGTTGTCTTATATGGAGGTATTTTATACAGAATATTATTGTTATACAGTCAAACCCAGTTATCTTGATTATGTCCGGGGTGTTTAAAAAAAGTCGTGACATAACCAGGTCTTGAGATATCAGGGTTTAGTTGTCAAACCTTTTGCATAATGATGATTATGTATCTGAAGTACCTAAAAGTGGCATTTTATTTCTAAAAACAAATGGCATTTCTAATGCACAATCAGAATAATAGTTAAGTCATGCCCAATTGCACAAAACAATATCGGAGATCTCTTAAATGAGATTAAGTTGTTGTTGTAGGGTTTAACACCATTTTCAGCACAAGATAGGCTATGTATGGCGGCTGGTATAACATGTAGAGGAAGAACCCAGGAAAACCCCAGGAAGAACCACTGACCCACAAGAAGCTACTGACAGGCTTTCTCACATACCCATGTTAGCCAAGCCTGAGACTCTAACTCACAAAGGTAAAGGTAAGATGGCAGTGAACCATAACGATGATCACTTGGCCACTTAAGGCCCCAAATGAGATAAGTAACAAGTCATACCTTGTTATAACACTTAAGTGTGTTCATTGATTTATTGTTGTTTTCTCTTCCTGTAAATAGCCTCATCTCTTTTGTAGCCTCAATACTGATCAAAATCTAGGCCAATTTAAGTTCATGTACATGTAGATCTATACATTGAAAAATTATTTCCTTCTTTGTGTTGACTTTAACCTGAAGCAAAATGTAACTGACCAAAATTGTGCCTGAAAATCGATTGCATTTTTTTTATTATCAGAGGTTCCTTTACACTGGTACACCCGTTTTTACCAATACAATTTGCCTCTGTACTGGAAAAACATGAGGAATTTGCCTCTGTACTGGAAAAACATGAGGCTGTTGGTATTCATGTATCGGCAGACTGTAAAATGTGTTTAAAGTTGGTAACCCTTTTCTTCCCATATAAAAATTTAACCCTCTTACCTGTTCCTGCCATACGACATTCACAACGTCACACTTTTGCTTCCCATAACCACCCCATCATTTAAGGCAATGTCATCTTCAAAAAGTTATTCTTGCACAGCTGGAATAGCCTCAATATAACCTAATCATTTCCACCACAAGTTAGCTTTTGTTATCAATGCTTTGTTTTAAACACTGCAACTTGTGCTTCGAAACTTCATCACTGTAAATACCGATGTGTATTTAACCAGCATATTTGGCGAAATTATTTTTGAAAATATTTAACTAAAACTTTTCACTGCCTCATTTAAGTTACATTCTTCATAATATCATTTTAAAGTCACAAGTGAACCTGACATTGATAAGAGAAAGAAACATAATAATGGCCGACATCCAGTATCTATAGGCAGTACCTGTTCATTAAACAAGTCATAATTGTATTTCATTTGGTACATACAAAAAGGAAAATAGAATTTTTTTTTAAGAAACATGAGATAAACATTTGGTGATTAAATATTCTGCTATTTAAAAAAATAAGTCAAAAATATATTACATAATGCAATGTTGGATAAATCTGTGGATATAAGGTCAAGGTTCACTCATTTAGTGATAATAAAATAACATAGCCAAGAAGAAAAATATATAACAAAGAAAACATAATATTACCAGTCAATACTAATATTACAACCTATTATTATAAATATATTTATTTAAACATAAACAAAATGTGTGATGTTATATTAAGAAAATCCCTGTTTCTAAGAATAGATGCACCCATATGGCATGCGTGGCACCATTTTACTTTTGGCTTTAGTGTGATTCAGTTGGAAATAGGACTCGATTTCATGCAAGGATGGACTTGAAGGATTCATTTTATCGTCGATGAGAAACTCTGGTACTGTTTTGTCTGCAACAATGAAATTAAGCATAAAAGTTTTGAAGTTTTGAGGTTATTATATCTTTCTAGCTTGAAATTATTCATACTTTATGCGTTACTAATATTCTAGATTTTTCAAGCATAATTCAGTTGCCTTCCCAAAAACATCTATTATCAAGTTATTCTTTTACTTGGCTTGCTTTCCATGCATGGGCTTATTAAAGGTTATTAAAAATATTTCATAGTTCATTATATTTCATTAGTGATGTGGTTAAGGATTTGTAAATCTTTATAGGTATACATGTGCATATAAGAAAAAAAATAATCATTCAATCATTTAATGAAGTACTGGATGAAATTTTAATCAAAACTTAAAACAGGATCAGTGAATGACAAGTTGATTTTTTATATTTTTATCCTTATGAAAAGGTATGCAATAAATTTCAGATATTCATCAGTCTACTGTTTCTGTATGGAGATGTGATAGATTGGCACTGTGCGGTAATGAATATTTAATGTATGTTTTATGTGTGTATATGATATGCACTCATGATTGTTTCATATTGGACATGCAATTTAAATCATGAATATATTATGGGCTTTTAAGTTTTATTTTTAAAATTATCACCTTAATTTAAAGATGAAACAATAAAATATGCATGCATGTACGTGTATTTCTTTTTTCATCTCTATATGATATAGATTGTCTGCTGTGCAAATGCCTAGAAAAAAAATATATTATTTGTAATGAATATAGAAATGTATAAAAACCTTTATCAACGGTTTGATGTTGGCGAGGCTTGTATGTGTTCTCAATGTTGGCCAGAACTTCATTCAGTAATGGATGTATTTTGTGAAGCTTGTCATAGTTAGGGTGATCAGCAGGAAAATTTGTGTTGTCATCATTTAGGTGTAGGTACCGGAAGAATTTTTCAAACCTTCTGCATGGCATTATATTTTTTACTCCTTCATTGGATAGGAACTTAAAATTTGACCAATAAAATATGTAGTCGGGTGCTTTGATTATCTCCATGAAGATCAACATGCCAACAAATGCAATCATCTCAGGCACACTGGTTTCGGTCCAGTTTGTGTCACTGTTTTCATGATCAACATGTTGTTTAGCTGTAAATTTAATTGTTTATGTAGTATCTTTTCAAAAAGTCTAACTGGAAAATATAATTAGAAATAATCCAGATCTGGTGCTGACTTCTGCAAATTATGTGATAGTCCTGACTGTTCAGTGTTGAGTAAATGGACTTCTGTCAATATCTTGCATGTCTGCAAACCAATTTGACCATCATCATTGTCACTCTAGTCTGATGCAATTTCAATGTCGATATCTAAGGACAGAATTTTGGATCCTTCATCATTACAGGCATCATTATTTATAAAATCTGGTATTTCATCAGAACTGAATCCAAAAAAATTTGTTCGAACTTCCAGACAAATCACTGTACACAGATGAGGACAACATCACCATGACGAAATCAGGGAATTCCTTTCATAAATATAAAATGTCACTTCTGGTATTGTCTGTTATACGATTTGATTGCAACTTTGCATATTGAAATGAATGGGAGAAATTAACAACGCAAACACTATATATATATATATATATATATATATATATATATATATATATATATATATATATATATATTTCATATGCCCTGCAATTATGGCAAATTCGTGTTTTAAACATGTACTGGTGTTGCGGAAATAACCGATCATGTTTCAAAATTTCTGTGATGGACATTGAAAGTTGCATTTTGTCAAATTAAGCAGGTCCACATGTCGCTTGGGACTGAAACTTATGCCCAACATAACTGGGTTTTTAACTTAACAGTTTAAGATAAGTGAGGAAAAATTGGTATAAAAAGAAATATTTTTTCTGGAGAGGACAAAAATGCTGGACATATATACAGGTTCTTGAGATAACCGAAGTCGAAATAAGTGGGTTTGACTGTATAATGAAAAATTGAGGTACCATATTTTGTTGATTCCATTTCTGCTAGAAGTGTAGAGACCAAGTGAACAATGGTCAGTTTGCAGATCCTTTTTTTTAAATTTTATCTCCTATCCATGAACTTAAGTCTTAGAAATGTAATTTGATAACCATACCAAAAAAATTGATGTGCCTTGTATATTCACCGATAAATCTAGTCCAGCTGCAAACAATGTAGTTCCTGATCTGCTGTAGCATAATGTGCCTGCCTATCTGGGTCTATGTTGTTTGCTGATTACTCCTAACAAACTGCTTAGATCTAGATAGGCCAGCGCAGAAGGCAATGGCAGATGAGTTTGTGCAATTGGAGTGAGTACATACGATATGCAAAAGTAAATAATCAGTATTTCATAGATAAGTTTGGTATAAAAAATAATTTTCTTTCAGGGATCGTTATGAGAATTTTACAGATAGAGATATTAGGAAGCAGCAGTTGAATTCCATCAGCCACAATCACAGCCGTGATTCTGCCATTGACGCTGATCTGCAGGACTTTGAGACAGAAACTCTGGAAATTGAAATTGTGAGTTCACATACATACACTTTGCTTATAGAGTTAATCCTAGTACTGTATGCCATCTTTGAATAAAGCCGTTGATTTTTGTCTCTGAGTAAATGGTTCTGATTCTGGATGAAATAATTGTTTATTTTTATTTCATTAATTCTTAGATATGCAATGCACATGTATAGATTTTTCTTATTTTTCCATGGCCCAGTCAAAATAGTCTTTGTGTTTAATATTACAACTGAGCACTAATAATTTCAAAACCTAGAACCTTAATGACAATGGACAAACCTCCAACAAAATAAAAAGAGACAAATTTTAAGGCTAGAGAAAATAATTACTGTAACTGAAAGAAGTGAAAAAGGGCAGACCACTTGCTAAAAGCAGTGTAAATGTCAGTAAACAAATTTAGGTTGTTATGAAGAAAAAAGAAGTAATTCAGAAATGATTTCATATGCTAAAATATGTAATCCTTAATTGTATATGTGATTTCATGCTTAATGCTATATAATTTTGTTTTTAGATGAACACATACAAATAGTTTGGAAAGAAATATTAATAAGGAATAGAATATATGCACAGTGTGGTTATTTTTCTTGAAATTGTTCTGAAACTGGACCTTAGAAACTGTTTTTTTTGTACAAGCCTGCTATGAGAGACCACTTCTCTTGCGAGACTGCTTTATGTTGGCAGAAAGGGTGGTCTCATAACAGGTTTTCTCTGTGTGTGTGTGTGTGTAATGTACATATATACATAGAGACATATATTTGTAATCTTAAATGAGCATTTTAAATGTATATTTATTCAATATTTTCACTTGTAGTTTCAAGGAAAATAAAATGTCTGGTACATAACAGAAACTAAGGGAATCCAGTACACCATACTGGTTACTGTGGTCAATATTGTAAGGCCAGTGACAAATGTCTTGCAGATAGGTACATCTCTTTTAATTGCTTAGATTGGTAACTTCACACATTCTGACATGTTTTGCTGTATATCTTGAAGTAATGCTTAAATTCTGCCAATAAGCTAGGTCCAAACTGCTACCACCTCCTTATGCATGATTCTTACATTTAAGCAGAGGAGGGCTATCAACAGTATGATTGTCCATCATTGTGTAGATGTGGCCATTAGGTTACTGAAATTGCTGAACAACTTGGTGAATTGTCATGAAATTTTACATGCATCCCATGGTCTAGTTGGTCCTTTTTGAAAACTGTGCTGCACACCAACAGCAGTGAAAGCTTACTCCTAAGTGGATGGTTATATCAGGCAGGGTTCAGTGAAGGACTTCTTGTGTCATAAATTGTACCTGTACCTTGTCTGTATGTCACCACCTGAGAAAACACCTCTTTCAAGGTTTGTTGGAATTGAGCCCCTTACTTCAGGAAATGCAGATTGAATATTTGCTGGAATAATAAAAAAATGCTCTGTCAAAAATTGATATTGATTAAAACTTGACAGTGAACTTCAGCCTGGAAACAAGTCATCTGTACCAAGTTTGATAGGATATGTTATTCCTTCTACAGTAGAATTTCACTGTGCTGTTTATGAACTTGATATTTTTGTAAACAAGTAAGCGTGACATATGAGAAAGTTTGTATATAGAATAAAAGGGGTGTTTGGCTTTTATTATTTTTCTCCAAAGATGACAAGAAAAAGAGCTTAGTGAAATTGTGCATGTACTTGTGTACTTGAGCAGAAACATGCACATGTCTCCTCAGTTACACAAGTACAAAGTTGTCTTGCAAGGAAAGTGTGGAAAGCTGTAAATATTCATCTTCAACATGACTTTACACTACAGGGAATAGAACTGACATGCATGCAAGAGGCTACCATAACTATGACTAGAGTTTTTTCATGGCTGTATTTCCTATTAGACTATATGCCAATAGAGGCAAAACTATCCAATCAATTTCATTTGGAGGATCAGCTTGTTATTGAGCTGCCAAAACAGATTGAATCTTGTTCAAATGTCAGCATTGAAAACCCAGCCATGTAAATACATATAATTATTCCTTCAGTACTGTGACCCTGCAAATAAATTCAATGATATAAGTATCGCTGCTCCAACACCTGAAGTGGATTTTAGGAAGAATTTCTCCTGATGAATAATTTTTTAGTACAGCATATGACAGACCAGACAGAATAAAAATGTTTCTGGTCAGCTTTCCCTATTTCAAATTTCTTGCCCTAGCACTTGTTTTCCCCATAGTTTTGAGAGAAAAAAATCTCAAAAACACAAATTGTATTTGAAATAATGACCCACCTACCCTTATTTTAAAATCAGTGTAATGGGAAACATTGTTTTTTTGGCCTAAGTTCTTGAATTTGGATCAGCTAACAGCATGCATTTCTTGAGTCCAAGATACTATATCTGGTCCAGTGGATACATTTACCATGTGCCAATATTACATGATGTCATGTGATGTTTTACATTTACTATTGCCTTCACGCATGTGAACCATACTCCTGTATTGGTGTCTAGTGGTGTATAATTTTCATGCCTTAAGTTCAGTACCATAGGCGAAAACACTGCAGGAGAACAGTTTAGAATGGGAAATGAGCTTGTTAAGACTCGGAGGTAGCATGTTAGATTCATGACTGAAAGGGCATGGGTTTGAATTCGTCCATCAGATCAGCCAGCTACTGTGGTGTGTCTTTAGCACTGAATAACTAACTACCCAAGTTGCTGTGCAATGAAACATTATATGAAACCATGCCAGAATGGAGAGCCAAGGGCAGGGGTCAGGAATCTATTTTTAATGCATGCCACTTTTCTCCGGATTAATTATAAAATTTATGAGCACATATCTTAAGTAAGAGAGCAAAACTTAAAATTAGAATTTTGGCTGCCCTTTGCATGCCACACAAAATCTAGAATTTTGGCTGCCCTTTGCATGCCACACAAAATCTAGAATTTTGGCTGCCCTTTGCATGCCACACAAAAACCTCTTGACGTTCAGCCTTGTGGTAATGTGCCGTAGGTTACCAACCCCAGGAGAAGGGTATATGTATTTAAATAATAATGAATTCTCATTGCTAGATGCTTGTATCTCATGTTTCCATCAGGTGTAACAAGGTACTATGGTAGTATTCAAAACAAGTATCAGGTAGATGCGAACTGGAATGTGTCTAGTATAAAGGGTTGTGGTAAAATGGACAGGGAAGGGAGTTGTTGTGATAGTATTGGGAGACTTGTTTTAAGAAAAAAAGTTTTAAAACAACTTTTTCAGGATGGAGTGAATAATAAAGAACTTGGCTTTAAGCTGGAGGGTGGAAAGGATGATCCCCAGTTTCCAAATGATAACTCCATATTTGTCAGCCACGTCAGCAAAGGAAGTGCTGCAGATGGAAAACTGAAGTAAGTTGTAATTAAGAACACTGAAAATAGGATTGGAATCATCTCATGTTTAAAATTTGGCATCCTAATTCTGAGATATTATTACCATATTTTTCAAAGAAGTAGAGAACAGGAGATGATATATTTGAGTGCACTTATTTATTTTTTTTACTTTTCTTTTCACTGAGATTTTAAAACAAATGAGCAAGCCAATATAAATGCAGGTACAGTGAAACACCATTGGAACGAAATCTAACTTTAAGTTTTAATGATTAATTTTGATGATATTTTTTGTTTGCTGAGGAATATTGCAGATGTGAAGGAATGTTTTATTTTTTTCTTCATATGGAATAATAAATACACACATACACAGATACATACATGCATACACAATGACACACACACACACACACACATACATATTCCTACACATCATTGATACCAACATTAAAGTTTGGTACAAAAAAAAACTAAAATTTGAAACACCAAAGTAACATTAACCTTTTTCACCAGATTTTCATAGTGTGTGTATGTATGTGTGCGCTCGCACGCGCGTGTGTGTATTTGTGTGTGTGAAATAGGTAAAGTGTTTATGTGACTAAAGACAAGAGATGCAATATGAGAGATTCTCTGCATCTGTGTACATATAAGTGTACAAACAATTAGGAGAGATGTTTGCTTTTTTAACATTTAAGGAAAAATTAGCTGAACAGCATACACTTCATCTGAATACTGTTTTGTAAAATATCAAAAGCTAAATTGTACATAACATTTTGGAAAAATGCAGCAGGTTTTATATATATTACTTTGTTTTTAAAACATATCTTTTTTTATCTCCAGAGTAAATGATTTGTTGGTGAGAATCAATAATACTGATGTTACAAATGTGGAAAAAAGAGTTGCAGTTGAAGCTGTCCGAAATCACTCAGGTGTTCTAAACTTGGTTGTGCGAAGAAGAAAGATGACTTCAGTGAAGACTTGGCAGCCAGTCCAGTTGAATCTCCCTCCAGGAAAAGGTACAAGCTGTAGTGAATGTAAATTTGCACTTGTTTCACCCCAAAAGATTGAACTTGAATTTCTTGATTATCTGCTATGTTCGATTAGTATGCCTCAGATGTAGTCAATTGTCATCATATGCATTTTATTTTGAACTAGGCATTATAACTTCCTCCATGCTGGATAAGGGATTTGTAAAACTACACCTGTGATAGAAATAGGTGGATGCAGCCATAAGTTTTACATGCCTGACCAGTGAACTACTCAGCTGTGATTGGATGTATTCAGATGAATATGGTATACATACTATCGCCTCCAGTAGAGAGGTTGGTAATGTGTATAAGACCCAGGTCTGCCTATACATGTGCATCAAAATATCAGGAGTCATTTAAAGACCAACAACAAGCTCCTGATATTTTGATGCACATGTATAGGTAGACCTGGGTCTTATACACATTACCAACCTCTCTACTTGGAGGCGATAGTATGTATACCATATTCATCTGAATACATCCAATCACAGCTGAGTAGTTCACTGGTCAGGGCATTAGACTCATGACCAGAAAGGTGTGTGTAAGGGGGATTTTGGTGTGTAGTGCCCTGTTAATTGATTTGGCGTTTGTTATCTAGGGAATAACCTCCCTTGATGTTATTGGCTGGTGTGAGTAGATAGAATATATTGACGGAGAACTATCCAAGACTTGAGAAGAAATAAACGATTTTTATTGATTAGTACATAAACTAAAACAAAATTGCAATTTCAATCCAACTGATTTACATTAATGGAATTTAAAATAAGTGTTTGAAACCATAAATGACATTTTAATGGTGGACATTGCTGCATATATGATATACCACTTCATTAAATTGTGAAAATAAGAAAAAAATATAGTAATGAAGCAAAGAATATTTAACCAATGCATGTCATTATTACCAGTAGGTAGACAAACCATAACTATGCAGAACTTTAATGGATTTTTGTAACAAAGCAAGAAAATGTGCAAGACCAATTCTTAGATTTTCGGTTGGGGGTAAAAATGGGCCCAGTTTAGTTATATATCGACATTAATGCTTCAGTGTGTTTATGAATAGTTACAGTAATGTTTTATTAGAAACATTTGAAATCAGGACAAACAGTATGGTTTGAAGTCACATGTGCATTTTTTCCTATGTACATGTATTAGGGGCTCTTTCAAAGAATGCTAGATATCTTTTTGACTGCAATTGTACACAAAACTTAAGTAAAAAAAATATTTAAGTGGTAGTTTATTAAGCATGTTTACCAACATATAGTTGCAAGGCTCTAATCTTGTTACTTCTATCAGTGAAAATTAATTATAATGTATAGCTTCAGATGTGCTTTTTAAGTCATACCACCAAAATACACTGCATTTTCTTCAATTCAAACACATATACTAAGTATGAATAGAATGGGTATGAATATAATTTTTTATATGCGTATAAAATATATTAATATATTGATACTTACAAAGAACACATATTTTTCAACTTGAGAAAAAGGCATTGCTTAAAACTGTTAAAAGCATACCAAAAAATAGAGCACATCATTAAAATAAAATGATCTCTGTCTATGTATATGTGTGTGTGTGTGTGTGTGTAATATATATATATATATATATATATATATATATATATATATATATATATATATATATATATATATATATATATATATAATTTAGTGTTTAGGTCTCACTTCTCCCTGATTAACTCCCATTTTACCCAGTTTAGCTCTCACTTCTCCCGTTTCTGACCAAAAGGAGAAGTCACTTCTCCCTAAAATTTAAGTCTATTTTGACCCCTGATAAATCCGTCAATTCTATCAGTGAACTTATAACTGTTAAATTAAAGAATTAAATTGCATAACACTCTAACCTATCAACAGTGTCTTATGAAATTAATATATGATACATGCATGAATCATAAGCATATCAAATATATTTGCATAAAACCAAACAAATGAAATAGAATAGTGTATGGAAATTAAAATTGCATACCCTAATGCTGTTTCTTTTCCACACAATTGTGCATCATAGAACTATAGCCTGTCTTTTCCTTTCAAGACAGTCATTTGGTCCCTTCTATTTCTTAACAAGGAAACACTATTCTCTAGGTATTCTCCGAAGCCAAATCAATTCCTTTTGCATGAGATTTTAGACGAAAGAATTCTAAACTAAACTGCTACCTTAAATTTTCCCTTATTTCTAAGTGTACACCTTAATTTTAACTGACCAGTCAAAAGCAACTGTTTCAAAATGTTCGCCAAATAATCATGTCTTGCACAAGATTTTGACAGCCTAGAATATGATGCAATTAACTTTACTTTGAAGATCAGTTTTTTGACATAAAATATCCTCTAACCGTTAAAATATGTAATTTTGATGTACTTTCTATCACTATACCGTTACGATGACTGGGTCAGTTCTTCTCAAGTCCTTTCTGGCTTGACTATGATAACTTTAATACACAATCAACTTTGGGATACTTACTTCTTTAAACTTCGACACATTACAGTGTAGATTTAGTTCCAAATATTGGATTATCTTGGGCTGGCTACTATGTTGTATCCTTGGATAACACATTTGCATGTTGGATAACACATTTGCTTTGGCATAACAAGACCTTCATTTGTTGCAATGCTATAAAACACCAAATAAATCCAGAATGTGTGATTGTTACAAATGGTTAATAACACAATATACTGAGTGAATAAACATTTGACGTAAGATAAACTTAAGAGAAATAATAATAATAATAATAATAATAATATTATTATTATTATTATTATTATTATTATTATTATTATTATTATTATTATTATTATTCTTATTGTATGAACAAGTTAAAATCATATAGTGATTGTAGTTTACAGTATTAGATACAAAAACGATTGTTTCATTATGTGATATCACATGTGACATAATTGTCTCTTTAATCATACAAAGAGGGAATTTAGTTTGGGGGGGTGCAGAAAAAACTTTTGTTACAGAAGTCTTTGTCTATTTTCTGACAGCAAAAAGAGGTTTGATATTTCAGATTTTATTTTAATCCTTCAATGTGCTTGTATTTTAGATCTTGGTATCCATTTGGAGCAGGGTGTTTACATAAGCAGGATCATCCCAGGGTCTTACTGTGCCAAGGAGGGCTGTCTCGCAGTCGGTGATAGAATAGCTAGTGTAAGTGGCTTACTTTATAATTTCACCTGTTGTAGAAAAATGCAAGCCAAGTGTGTCACTTTTCTGGTAGCATTGTTAAAGTCCAGCAGAGAGAAGCAGGAGCTTATGAGTAGGGCATAACCGATTAGCATTTTTCTACCGATTTTGGATTTTGGGCATGAAATTTTTCCGATTCCGAATACGATTAATTGGAAATGCCTACTACCAGGAGTTATTTGCCTCTAGCACATCGACCAGAATCTCGCCTCTCCATCCCTGTCATCTGAATTCATGTGAGAGCATGAATTGGATTCATATCTAGCGGAGAAAAGATCATATATTTATATATATATATAAATATATACTGGAAATCCCGAGAAAAACATTCCAGCTTCTGGCAGCTGTTGCTAAACATTTTTGTTCAATACAGCCCTTTAGCGTCAATAGTGAAAGAAGTTTTTGTTTGTTTGTTTGTTGTTGGGCTTAACGCCATTTTTCAGCACACGATAGGCTATTCATGGCGGCCAGTATTAATGGTGGAGGAAGAAACCGGGAAATCACCAGAAAGAACCACCGACCCACGAGAAGCTACTGGCAAGCTTTCTCACATATCTACATTAGCCGAATCCTAGACTCGAACACACGCAGACAGAGGTGAGATGGCAGTGATCCGTAACGGACAGCGCTTTAGACCACTCGGCCACTCGGGGCCCCGAAAGAAATTTTAGCGCTGCAGGTGCTATTTGCAGCGAAAATTGATAACATGTCCGCTAAAAAAACGGAGATGTTACTATTTCTTGCAATGAACTTGGAAGTTATAAATTTTGATTATTAAAATTCTTTATCATCTAGTAAACTGTGCATTATGCCCATGCGCATTAAAATATTTTAATAAATTTAAATCTTTTGGTTTAATTCAAGTATTATCGTTTCACCCCATTGTGTTGACCATATTGGACTTTTCTGACTTCTTATTTAACTTTATTAACGCACTATCGAATGACACACAGTGTCAGACACAGTGCTATAGAAATTCAACTGTATTATTTTTATTATCCGAATCTGTTGTTCCTGCCTTGTCCAACTCCAATTAATTGGAAGTTCATACTATTCGGTGGAATCTGATTTCCAGATCAAAAGTCTGTTATGCCTTACTTATGAGTAATCACCTTTTCCATCAGTCATTCTGTTTATCTGTCTGCCCATCAGTTTATGCTTCTATAACCAGCATAGCTGTACAGCCCTTACACAATAATGTTAGGTGAGTTAATTAACCCTTTATCTCATACAAGCGCCTTTTGGTGCCTCTACCGCATTCACATACAGTTGCATTTTGGCATTTTTACCTGATTCGTATACAAGCACATTTTGGGAAATCCGTAAACAGAAGCCATTTTGAGCGAGTTTTCGTAGTGCCGTCTTCGTGGAAAACCCCCTATTAGATACTACATTCATTGGTGTGAATGACCATTATGTCAGATCATGTGGTCATTACGTCAGATCACGTGGTTACTGTTTATGCTCTTTTAAGAATCTGCTATTTAAAGTATGTCATCACTATGTCTCTCCAAAATGGCGGTCGCTGATATCATTAAGTACTTGTTCGAGTTTTCATGATTAGAATCACAACTCTGAAAGCTTCAATAACTTAGGTAAAGGCTCAGATACTGATGTAGAAAGCCATTAGTTTTTATAAATTATCAAATTCAGCTGATTTAGTGATGTAGATGCAAACAAAGAACTTGTAAATTTTGAGTATGAGAAATTGCCACTACGGTTGATTATGCGACTTCATTGACTTGATGGTGAATGATTTCTCTCAAGATTTTATAGCACATACAAAATTCTTTTGTGAAAAATAATTATACAGCTATAACAACCATATTTTACTCTTAAATATTTCCATAATTAATATATGTGTACCAAAAGCATAAAATAGTTAAAATTGCTGTTAAATGTAAAATAAACTTCACTGCTTAATAGGCCTATATGTAGCACACTGCACTGGGTAACTTTGCTACATCATTATCGAAGGGCTAAAAATCCATACTCTCTGAGGGAAAGGTGTTAATAGATTTAGATGGGCTTTTGAAATACTTTGTTTTCTCAGGTCCTATATTGATGGAGTTATTGCCCTTTTTCAATTGCAATTTAATCTCCACTACAGCAGATCCTTGCAACCAGCACAGCAGAGAAATTATTCAGGATATTCTGATGCTGGTTGGTATGTACACAGCCAGATAGATCAAGCTGTGTCTTGTATTGGTTTTGTCTTGTAAATTTCTTTGTAGATAGAGCAATAACTGATCACAGTTAATTTCATATTTTCACACAGGATGTTGCTTGTAACAGTTATAGTTCAAGAACCATATTCAGATGCTGTTTGGTATGAACATTGTCTTGCCAATTTAATTTGTGGCCCTTTATAGGTTTAGTCTTGTTTCAAAGAGTTATGGCTCCTAATTTGGGTTTCTGCACAGATGTCTGCACCAAAATCTTTATCAGCTTTGGTTGGTGACTTCAGGTTAAGGAAAGCTTGATGAGTTTGATTTTCTGCATTCCCATAATGTTATTGTCAGGAGTTGTTGATCCATGATTTTCCATGATTATGTGCATGTGTGTGTGTGTGTGTGATTTAGATTTTTAACATTGCTTTAACTATTTTTCAGTCATATCATTAACGATGTTTGCAATGTGGCAGTTTATAGTGATGTTTAGCATTGGGGCATCATGCTGCAGTAGCATTATGTCCCACCCAGTCACAGTATCCTGACTCCAGGCCGACCAGTCCTAACACTAACCTCTTAATGCTGAGCTCCTAGTGAGGCAGCTGTTAGTACCATTTTTTAAAGTCTTTGGTGTGACTTGGTTGGGGTTCTAACCCACAAAATCCTGCAGTCGAGATGGACACTCTAACCACTAGTCCACTGGAGCAGTTTCCATGTTTTTGACTTTTGTATAAGATGGCACTAAACAATTTCTTATGATTGGTCATGGATAAATGTTTAATACTTGAGGTATGGATATGTTGTCCCCAAGTTTTTCCATCATTATTGCAAAAAGTTGTAACTGTATGGTTCCCTGTGGTAGGCCTTGTGGAACTGAAGTATTGTGCACAAAACATCTTATTCAGGATCTGTGGCAGACCTCAAAATCCTAGAAAAAAAACCATCAATTTAATTTTGACTTTAAAAACCTAAAAGAAGCTTCTCAAAAGGGAAGGGAATCTAAATAAAACAAAACAAACCTAAAAATTTGAAAAAATTATGAATAGATTTACCCTGACCCTAGAATGTTTTTTTTTGTGCACAATTTTTCATAAGACAGTTGAGAAAGCACACAAATTATGCAAGTGAGTGAAGTCCAGTGATTTTGTTCAGCAGAACCATAACAGTAACTCATTCTCAACATGTTGAGAAAGAACAACACTCTTTTTCCAGGTATTTTTGAAAAAAACTGATGCACCTTTCATAAAATTGTGTCTTAAATGAATGAGTCATGTAATCCAAACTAAGAAATGCATTGCCAATATGGCAGAAGTAGTTCTTTCAGTGATGCATACATGCCAAAATATTATGCTTTTGCCATAATCATTACATTTTTTTTGTCCTAAATTGTACCTTATGCACAAATTTATCCGGATTACACTTTTTTGATATATACTGCTCCAGAAAATGAATAATTTGTTTTCTCTTTTTTTTTTAACATCCCAATAATTCCACGGACCGTATTCTAGAAAAGATGGCTTCTACCAAACTAGAAGAAAAGAGTACACTTGTCTGTAAACTGGCATGCACTCTCCTAATAGTGTGTTCTATTTATAGCACTAGCCCTATTTCCAAGAAACATACTTTCAAACTTTTGACCTAAGTTTCTATTTATAGCAGCAGCATAGCTTAGTTAGGAAAGAACAGACTGGTTTGCTAATTTTTGTTTCATTTTATATCTGGTACAGAACCAGTCTGTTGTGATCTGGCGCTGAAAGTCATCAAATTTATTTAAGTCGATGTGTGTGTTGGGAGCAAAAATGTTTTTTTCAAATAATTTCGTAGATGGACTAGAAAAAGACTAAAAACAAATTCAGAGATGAATACATGAATGACATAATACAGCAGTCCATTCTAATGCAGCTTCACGCCCATTGCAGGCTGTGTGGAAAGGATTTCAATGTTGGTCATGGTAGTAAAACAAAGAAACAATGAATTACTAACTCCAGCACTAAGGCAACTTTTTTTTTTTTACAGCAGAACTCAATTGTGGACACAAATTTTATTAAATGCAGAGGTGTTATTTACCGAGTTCTTAATAAAACACGTACTACCCCTAGCGAATGTTTCCTGATTAAAAAATGATCAAAAATATGCTTGTACAAAAAGAAAATCATTGAATATTGTTTGGCATTTAGAAGGAGATACTGAATCACTTAAAATTGCAGATTCCATGAAATAAACTCAAAGGCAAACTTAACAAGATTTTAAATAAATGTTATATTTGCCATGGAGATAGCCTTGTATCTGCATCGTGTCTTGAACCTCACAAGAGTTTTAAAGCCTTGAAAAAACTTAGACCTCAAATTTTTATATTTCAATTCTCTTTTAACCCTGTTAATTCCCGATTTTTTTAGATAATTAATTTCAAGGTTACATTTATTATGGCACTACATAGACTAACATCGCATGAGCATCTGATGGTCAGCTCTCAAGGTAACAAATTTTATGGACAAACACTTTTATATTGATTTTCTTTAGCCTGGTGAATGACTAAAGTTTTGTTGGTTCTTTCGGAATGCTTGATAATTCACCTTGTGAAATTTCAGCCACTTCAGAAGACATTGATGAGACATTGTGTTCATTGTCTCCATGCATAAATTAAGTGAATATTTTGAGACTTCTGCCATTTTTGACACAACAGTTATTTGTACAAATTGCAGGAGTCCATGATCTAGCTTATATGCAGCATTTTTTTCCTCCAGATTTCGATCAAATTTAGCCAAGAAAAAATATTCCAAGATTTATTATTTGATTCTCTCAAAATCAGTATTTTCAATTTTCAGAATAAAATATAAACCTACCAACATTTTTATTTCATTTTAAAAGCATTCAGTGTTTAAGGTATTTTGTTTCAGAGTTTGTTAGTTACTTTACATTTGACTCTTATTTATTGAAGCTGGTATAAAGTAGTTCTCCATACAGTTTATACAGAAATAAATATGTCAACCTGATCACATTTTTACGTTCTGACCAATGAAACTCTAAACTGCATCAGCAAACTAATGCAATTATTATATGTGTACCGATATAGAAGTGTTTTAAAAGGCAGCTTTTTGGTCCTATCCCATCTGAATCAGATTTGTGTTGGGACATGGTGGGGGATTCAGCCTGGGTTTATTTTTGGACCACCATATATGTGGTGAGGTCATGTAGTGCTACCATTCTTAATCTGTCAGTTTGGCTAGGTCAGTTATTAGGCATTGGTTAGGCATTTGTGTTTCAAAGACACCTCTCTATTGTGTTTCAAGAGTTTTAAGTTTTTAACCTATAAATCTGGTTGTTTAATCCAACAGGTATTTAGCTGTGTTGAACATTCTGCCTTGGAATATGCAGTTAATTGAAGTGTTACTAATTTATGAATTTGTCTTAATTTTCAGATCAACGGGCATCCTGTGGACAATATGTCAAGTGACGAAGTTATGAAGATGATGTTTCATTGTAATGATACCATAATCCTGGATGTCTGGCGACAAACTTCCCCAATCAATTCGGCAGGATCATCACCCATTCCTGTGTCTCAGTTTTTTAACCCAAGCATTTCAGATTCACCATTTGTTTCTTCATCACAGGAGAAGGGAGGAAGTAATGCAAGCAAAGGGTGGGAAAATAATTCTGACAACACAAAATATGGACTGAAAAAGATTGCCACAAGTGGATCTCAGACAGATAGTCTAGACAGTCCTGGACCTACCAGGCGAAATCACAAAGATTACAAAAGTTCTATTCCTAAAGACTTGGATCATAAAGCTAGACACACTGTGCATGTATTTGACAAGGCTCTTGAAAAAATGGAACAATTTTTCAAACCTCGCCACAAACCTCCGCCAGAATTTCGGAATTCAGTTCCATCACACCCTGCCAACACAGATGAAGAGGATGTGCTTGGGGAGTTTCAAATGGAAACCAATGATAAGACTTTGACTAATAGACAAGGTACTTCCAGAAAACGTGACCTTGAGCAAGAAAACAGTGGCACATGGCCCAAATGTGTTGGGAAAATATCAACCACACCCCAGGGCACTGTGATTCTTCCACCAGCACAAAAGCAACGGCCAACATTAGATGCTGTGATAAATGGTCCGATTCCCACTGCAAAAGTGCCTCCTCTACCCCCAGAAAGGACAAGGGAGTCCTTTTTTCTGGCTGCAAAACACAGCCCCCAGAGCTCAGACTCTACGATACGATATAACTCTGCATCTCCATCCCCTATTGGCTCACCACAGCCAAGTAAATCGACACCATATCTCAACCAGTCACCATTTTTGCCATCTCAGAGATCAGGGCCATTCCCAAATGAATTTTCTGGGCCATATGAAGCTCACTCACACAGTAACCACATTAACAGTCATAGTATCCACAAGGTTAACAATACAAAAAATCCTCCCCGTATGCCCCCTATTCAAAGTTCTGTTAATCCAGGACAGTATGACTTGCATAGACATGATAGGCTTGGAAATCGTGCAAATAACAAAGACAGAAGACATCCCTTCTCCAATGGTTGTACTTACTCTAGTCAAATTTGTCCAAATTCAGAGTATTTCTTGCAAGGACGCCAATATTCAGCAGTTGAGCCTTCAAATTATTCTGGAATGCATGGACGAAGATCAAATGATCTGACACCTGAACCATTCCACTCACCACCACAGCTCTTCACAGATAGAGTTACAGGAGTTACTCTGCAGCCTACTCCAAATTCACATTCAAATAAGTAAGTAAATAAATTGATGAAGCCAATTTTTTAAAAAAAAACAATTTGTGCCATTCTAGCTTGTTCAAATCAAAGAGGAGCTAAAACTCAACCCAGATACATCAAATGCATTCTCTGATCACTTGATGGATCGAGTGAAAATGTGTTTTATATAACTGAAAATATAATTTATTTCCCTATAATACAGGGTGAAATAATTAAAAATAAATTGCAGTATGGTGTATGGATTCCTAAAGTCTTAAATTTTATATCAATTCTGAAAGTTTCAGGTAATCTGAATGAGTTCCAATGGTATTCCAAATGATAGTCTGTATTGTAATTATATATCACCAGTACAGAAGTGTCAGTGTTATAATCCCAAACTGTCTTTAAATGAATTCATAGTAGTCTGATGACAGCTATAAATCCAAATGTCTTTAATTGAATTCAGTTGTTCTGTACAGCTATTATATATGCAGTCTTTAATTGAATGATATAGCAATGTAATTCCAATGAATGATTCAATTAAATGAATCAATCCTCTTATTAGAACCCTTCCAAGTCCTATAATACTAGTAAGAATGCCTAGTTCTAAGCATTCATCCTCTTATATAGAATGCTAATAATAAGAGAATGCTAAATGAGTCATTAAATGAACCATCTTAATATTTTGAAATAATCTATTAATAAACATCTGTTCTAACTAAACACCAACTAATCATAATTAGGTCAGTTTGGCCTTTCACTGGGACTTGAGTTCTTTTCAAATCACATGTTTAATTGTACTTATAGAATGACATAACCTTGGAATTTTGAGTGCATCAACACAATATACAACTCGTCTTACAGCTTGAACTTTCTATCATCGGTGATTAGCATTCAGATTATCATTAAATGATCCTTGAAAAAACAATTACTATAGAAATAACTCGAAAAGATATACAGTAGTACCTCTTTTATACTTTATACGGCCACCCTTACTGTACCGGGAAAATGGCCTTATAAGGCAGATGGCCTTTCCAGAGAGGGACTAAATTTTTTGCAAGAACTATATATAACTTACATAGTAAGAAAGCTACATTCTTCAAAGCATTTAATATCTTCTTTTAAAAGTAACATTAATTATTAAAAGGTTCTTGTTTTTATAATAATTAACATATTTCAACTGAATATGCATTATGTTATTATTCTTGGCATAAGCATGATATGCGAGCAGGTATTGTTGTAATGCACATTGCAAAACCGTTCAAAAATGTCATTTAAATCTTGGTACATACATAATTCTCTTTCCATTTAATTTTTTGCACAAAATCTATATTTATACCATGCTATGATCTTGACAGTTACATCTGGTTATAATCATCAATGTTGCCAACTACAAGACTGATAAAACAATTTTTACTGCATTTAAACAAAATGCCATGTGTATATAAAGGCTGTGATTTTGTTACATGATTTATTAGTCACAGTCTGGTGCACATTATTTTCTTGTGAGAGAAGCCAAAACGCTTCAATATGTTTACAGATTTGACCTAAACAATAGCACCTCATGGCCGTTAGGATTTGTAAACTTGACAAGTGTTGTCAATAGTAATAGCCACTGATCATGCTCAAAATCTTGCTACGGGAAGCCATAAAAGCTGTCAAACCATTTTCTTGCTGACTTGTATATTGTACATCAATACCCCACTTCTCAGCTGTTACTAATGTTCAATAATTGTAATCTTAATTATCAGAGTGACTAAACCGACATCTCATGACAACACAGCAGTAAGGCTAATCAGATTATGTGTATTTAGCTTTTTATATGGATTAAAATTTGAGTCTTTCTCAGCTTTATGGAGTAAATGTGGCTTTTCATGAGGTGTAAATGATATAATATTGACCTTAGTGGTACAGGTACTGTATTCAAAACTTCTTTCAGTAACGAAAATTTGACATCAGGATTACTTAACATACATATAAAATACTGGTTCTGGATACATATTAAATAATAAAATGCAGCTGCTTGTGAGGTGTAAATTTTATATTTTGCACTGATATGCTGGCCGCTGGTTGGGTTAGCAGGGTGGCTTTTCATGAGGGTTACTTTTAAATGCAAACTCGTCAGTGCTGATGGATTCTGGCCGTAAAGAGCAGGTGGCCACTGGTCAGGGTTGCTGTTCAAGAGGGGAACTACTGTACATAACTTCTGACTACATTTACTTGATCCTAAATGAAAATGGTTCATCTCAGATATCCAACTTGGACACAATAGTGGCCAATTTTAAATTTTTTGTTATCACTGCATGGACAGTCATGAGGCATTTGCTGGAATAAAACAAATTACATGATACCAAGTTGGTACTAAGAGACAGTATTGCCAGTCTCAAATTCATTATGACCATAACAAGTCACCATGAAAATCTGTTATTACTACTTTTAATGGAAAGTCTGCTTCACATGAGGTTTCACCAAAAATTTAATCTCTTGTCACCAAGTCTTTTGAATGGATGGACATATTGACATGGGGTTTTAACCAAACATCTTCTAATAGTGTCCAATTTGTCCAAAAGGAAATTTATGCCAGTTTTGTATCCCCTGTTGCTGAAGAATGTTCAGAGTGGTTTGAACATTCAAAAATCAGAAATAGTCATATCTTAAATTCTTGGAAATTCTTTTTAGGGAGCAGAGCATCATTCCCTTTCAAGGGACTCTTGTTCTGTGTAATAAGAGGGACTCTTGTTCTGTGTAATAAGAGGGACTCTTGTTCTGTGTAATAAGAGCTACTGACATGTATTTTGTTCTTTCAGTAATTTTAGACCAAAAGAGCTATTTGGAGCTAATTGGCCTGATGCTGATAATCCAATATCCACCAATATGTTAGCACAAGTCTTTTATAGCAACTCGTCCTAAAATACTTGCAGAATTGCTGTGAAACTTTACAATTTGGAAGCAATATTTCTCAAGAACTCAAGATAAAATTTAAAGTTTGGGAAAGAGTTCTTTAAAATTCATTGGTAACTGTAATTCAGTCTCTTTCCTTTGCCAATATAGGTTTCTGGCCATAAATTGGCTACCTTCATTTGCTCCTGTTTTTGCTGAAGTCTCCAGTCTCAATATTGTCTTTGCATGTGTCTGTGTGTTTATGATTTGGATTTTTAACATAGCTTTAACATTTTTTCAATCATATAGCTGTGATTTCTGCAGTGTGGCAAGTGATCTCTAGCACTGAGATTTGTTGTCATCATGTACCACATTATCCTGACACCAGGTCAACCAGTCCAAACACTAATCTCCTAATGTTGAGTGCCTATCGAGGCAGCTGCTAGTACTATTTTATAAGTCTTTGGTGTGACATAACAGGGGTTTTAACCTGCAACTTCCACATCCAAGGTGGACACACTAACCACTTAGGCTTGGAGCAATATATCTGTGCAAGGGATAATCAAATAAAAGGACCTTATATTTAAGGCTATTCCAAAACATCTGCATAATCATCATTAAGTTTGCATTCATTCAGCATAATTTCAATGCAAGTATTATGTATTATATGTTGTTTGAATTTGCTTTTTTATGTGCGTGCATGTTTGTGTGTTGCATTAGATGAGTTTTAAAAAGGGTAACTATGAGACAAGCTTTTGCAAGTATTACATTTTGTGATCCATATATATTGTGCCCCAATGACCTACGTAAACTTAAATCCAAGTGAGTGAATGTTGTTGGTTTAAGAGAGTATTGAGTGCGTGATGGAGAGAGAGATTTTGCAGTTTTTCTGTTTTCTTTAGCTATTTTCCCATTTAGCTTAACCTTTTGTTAGATAGAAAATTAAAATGTTGAATAAAAATGAGAAAAGTAAATACCATACTTCTTCAGCTTCAGAAATACAAATTTTGTTTTTAAATATTCACAATATTTATTTCCGTGTTAAAAACGCACAGAGGGTATGTACAAAGATCCTGATCCCATGTGAGATTTTGTCACTACTAAAATTAGTTTCTTTAAATAACTTTTATAAAAATCTGTAAACTGAATTTGTACAAATTTTACAGAAAGCAGCATGCCATAAAATTATTTATCATTCTTACAAATGATGCCCACAGCAGTAATTACTACTAGTTTATTAAAAATTTTTTTTTACATGAATTGTTCTCCAAACTCCAAAACAGTGTATGACTAAATTTCTAAGAGGGCATCTTGGCAATTTCAAATTTGCAAATGCGACTGATGCCCCCCCATGATTTGTAAAAAGATTTTTCTGCCAACAAATATGGCACTTTTGTCGGTAAAATTAGAAATATATTTAAATTGCTTCCTCAGCTAAGCTTGACTGATTAAAGTCCAGAAACCTTTAATATTGATTTTGTGCCTTGCATCTGTTGTAAGTTTTTGTAACATACAAAAGTGAGAATTGTCATGTAGCTTGATGTATTCCTTTTCATGAACTGGGATAGAATCTTAAAATATTTTACCCACTCTTAATTGCCCTGCCCATATTAGATTTTTTTCTGCACAGATGATGGGGTAAGTGTGTGGTAATATAATATCTGGTAGATGCAGGAAGGATCACTATTTGTATTTACATTTCCAGTCATGAAACCTATGTATTTCTTTATAATGAGGAATACTGTTTACAACTAGAAGTTTACAACTTTTTCAGCATGGGTCAGTGCTTGGGCTAGAGTTAAAGCCTTTGCTTGAGTTCATGCCCAGGAAGTAAGTTTTGATCATACATGGCTTAGAGCCATTGTGTTTTTAGCACTGCTTTACAGATGTCAGAAAGGGTCATGTCAATTGTATATAAACATTGAACCTACTGTGGGGAACAAAGTTGTGAAATCCATGACCTTTTTGACCTTACCAATTTAAACATGCTTCATCAAATATTATTTTATAACTCTCCCAAAGGAAATAGTGAAAGTGACCTTTCACAGGTTTATTGTATACACTTACTTTAACATATTGCATGTTGGGATATCTTGGAACCTTGCAATTAAGTTGTGAAAATTTCAAAACTAAACTATCTGTTTGGGTAAGCTCAGCTCATGTTCAAACTTTTCTTCGATTTGTGAATAAAATGAGCAGTTTGAAACTTGGATTTATGCGACTTAAGCACAGTGAAAATTGACTATTGCTACATCTTCATAACATCTATTTGATGATACATATAGCAACTCAATTATTTAAATTTGGACCAAAAGGTAATTCCCAGTTTATTCTTTATGATACCCTTAGTGTAACGTTGATTCTGTGACAAAGCACAAGCATATGCATATCCTTTGGTTGTAACTACTGCAACACCCACTGTAAGACCTGTTGAAAGGCATGTATGATCATGCATCTCATTTCATCAAGTTTTAGTGAAATCATTTATATCATGCACTTCATTATAAGGTAGTCTTACTCTGGGGTGGTATACTTGGTGACTCCCATTACAACATTATAATCTATAATGTTCTTCATTATAAGGTAGTGTAACAGTGTGGGTGGTATACTCTGTGGCTCCCTTGTACAGTTTTATAATCTATGATGTACTTCATTATAAGTTAGTCTTTCAGTGGGGTGGTATACTCTGGCTCCCATGTACAGAATCATGATCTATGATGTACTTCATTATAAGGTAGTCTTACAGTTGGGTGGTATACTCTGTAGCTTCCATGTACAGCATTATAATCTATGATGTACATCACTACAAAGCAGTCTCAGTGTAAGACAGTATACTCTCATTTTATCAGCTATTAAACTTTACATTATTTTCCCATACTACACATCTTCATACTGCATGACGTGTCTAAAAATAGTATTGTGTATTAGGAATTAGTTCATAAGCAAACCAGGTACACTCATGTAGTAGACAATTTAATTTTCGGTTGATTAGATTTGTTTGTGAATGAATAGGCTGTTTTGTATATTAGAAGTAGAGATGATAAAGTTAGCAGAGTGGAAAAGTTCATGGATTCGCACACAAAACAAGCAAATGAATGTGATATTCAGCAACAAATGTGACATGCAGCATTGAACAGGTTTTTTTTCAGGAGAATATTAATAACTTTCTGCAGATAGATTGGTTCAGACTATGACCAGTACTTTCTAGGGTCTATACTAACAACATAGAAAAGTATACTGAGGCCAAGGGCTATCACATACCTATACAAGATGTACATTTTACAAGTCTGTCAGAACAGCAAAATAATAAATTCAAGAAAAAAAGCCACTGAAGGTTTTCCTAGGAAACTAAGAGAATCAGCCAATAAGCAAAGATGCTGAAAAAGATAGTTTTCACTAGCAAAAAGGACAATCACAACAGATACTTTTCAGTTTTCTCGATGCAACTATTTTGATATAAGATGAGGCTAGTGATAAAAGTCATACAGCTGGAGTCCTTCCGATGGTGAGCATTCAAGTGATGGAATAAACATCTTCTTTAGCTGGTAATAAGAGAGGTAATAAATAAACTCACAATTACAAATGTTGAATTTTCTCAAAATGCACTTTATTTTTTACTTTGTTCTGCAAATCTGCATGCCATAACCCATAACATTCATTCCAATACTTGATACTCTCTGTGAAATTGTACTGTAATTTTGACTGCATTTCCAACTGAAATCACATTAACCTCAAATAAATGTTATATTCCATAGCATCTTTTTGATTATTTCAATTAAGGGAATTAATGTTATGTACATTATGATTCCAAACTGTCAGTAATAGAACATAAACAGAGGCACAGTTGATTCATTGTCAGTTTACTGCTCAAATCACATGCACATCATACAGATTTGATTCAACTATCGTTTGTCATTTTATCTTGTATATAAGATAGCCATTTTAGACATGGTTAAGCAAATTTCAGACAAGGATTCAAGACATTTACTAAAATTGTATATTTTTTCTTTTCCAGTGTGGCTATTCCATCACAGCCAGCCGTTACACAATTTGTTCAGCTTCACACTGCTACAACTCATCTAGTCTCACCCCGATTCAGTTCGCCACCTGGAACACTTCCTGATAGTATTCCTGAATTGCCACCATACACACCTTCCCCATATCACTGGCAGAGTTCACCAAGTCCATCTCAACTTAGCTCATCCATGGATAGGTTCACTCCCACATCAGGTGATCAGTTCAGTCCATTCTCAGGTTCATCTCCAAATGTTAGACCTTTGATAGAGATAGAACCAAGTTCCACATTTCCCAGAAAGGTTCCTGGTGATGGTCGCATTAGAATTCCATCCAATACTAGTGTGACAACAAACAACACGTCAGGCTCGGTAGAAGTTGGTAAGAATTTATATGGCCGTATCATTTCCATCCTCTTGTGACATCATGATATTACATTATTATCCTAGTATAATGTAGATAAATTTTTTACAAATCTTGAATTTTACTCCTAGGTTAAGAGCAGATTGTTTGGGGTTTTTGAAAATTGTAGATGGGGGGAGATTTTATGAATAATGCAAAATGCAAAACTTGCACCACTACACCAGGTCTTAAGAGTTGATATTTTAATCATGCCCTTTTTGAATGCATTAAACTGCTTGGTGACAATGACTACTTCAGAGTGTATTTAATTACATTGCTCCATTTGTACAAGTCTTCTCACTGTGATCAAAAATATGATTTCAAATGTGCATGGAAGATACTGCATATGAACCAGTAGCATGATTGACACTGATAGACTGAACATATACAACATTCTACTCTTGGCAGATGTTGAACCAAATGCTTCAAAATTAAATTGTGCTGTGTAATATGTGTCAACACATTGACATTTTTTCTTCATGCTGATAAAGTAACAAGTCAATAAGTCATGCTGTATGTTGCTTAGGTATTAAGTTTGTTACTTATTATTATTGCTGACTATTGCTACCACTGTTTATTATGATGAAAGCTAACAGCTAAGAAGCAAGGTACAAGTATGCAGCTCAAAAAACTATGACATCTGGTTGCCATGAAATAAAAATGCTTTGTTAGCTCTTGTGGCTTGTCTTTCATAGATTATCAGATGTGTTTTTAAATCTCAAACATGCAGCCCATGGGCAGCACAAGGCTCATGGAATTCTTTCCTGCAGTGACATCTGGAATATGTAAAATAATTATGCAATATTTTTCTTCACTACATGCAGTTTTGAAAAAAGTTTGATTGTTACATCATTCACTAATTGCTCCCAAAATTTTAACTGAATACATTTTATATGAGCTACTTTCACAGTTTGAAAAGATTTCAGCAATGCAGCCCCTGGGCCAGTATACTAATCTGCATGTGGCCCACTACTGATTTGAGTTTGAGATCCCTGCTTTAAATGTTATGAGACTATAGCCAGTCAATCATGTGACATACTCTCAGCTCTCTTCTTTTATAAACAAATGAATAGTCTAAAACTCGCTTGGGCCTCTGGGTGCTTTTTTATACATTGATTTTATTGATTGCAGAATTTAATTTTTGCAGGAAATTGGCTGCTGTGTAAGATTTGATAATGCTGAAATTTTTAAACATTTTTATTTAAAGTATACATCTACTGATGTAATTTATTTTCCAGAACCAAGCAGTCCTTGTTCACTTTTCTGTGACTACAGCAGACACCTTGTCACTCCATTTGCCACACATTCAGATGGGCCCACTTATAGGAAAAGGTAGTGAGGCTTTTGTGATGTTTCATATTCTGTGATAATTTTAAGTACGCTTTAGCATAAATCGGTTTCGACATCTTGAAAGTATTTTGGTTTCTAAAATAACTTTTAAAACAAACTCTATTGCTGTCTAAACTTTATGTTGTAGTTCCTATATTTAAAAAATATTTATGGTTTATAATTTTGTATACTTAAGTTGTGTATTTTATGTTATGATATTATCCATCCTACCATTCACTTTAGCTTTTCTGGTCCATAACTTGGTAATGGATGGAGAGATTTTCACAAAGCTTTGCTTAAATATATTTTATAAACAGACAGCTTGTTGCATGCAAGGAAAAATAGTTATATGACTTGTATCCTTGTTTCATAACCGATTATTGAACTTAACCCAATTATGTATTGCAAGTAGAATGAAAGTTGTGCACCATAGCCATGCCACTGCCTCAAGATCAAGGTCACGGCATGGGATAATGTAACGCCAACTTGTATTCATGTCAAGGTTATAATGAACCACAGACAGTATTGTAATACTATGCAGTCTGATGTCCAGTATGACCACCATGGTAGCTGTCTTAAAATCATACCATTACTTCTCCATAATTATTTGTTGTATTGACACAAGATTTCATCAGAAGTATTCATGATATCTAGTTGGTCGTAAATAACAGTAGTGCTTGCAGATTTCCCCTGGAATTCCAGGAAAAATTTTTTTTGACAGTTCAATGTAAGTCTCTTTAACTAACTCTTTTTTGTTGTCAGACCACTTCCAGGAGAGACCAGAAAAATTAACATTGAGAAAACCAACAAACCTGTTGGTTTTCAGATAGAGAAAGGGCCTTCTGGAGGTATTTTTGTCTCCACAGTAAATGAGAAGAGTCTGGCAGTACAGGCAGGACTTGTGATAGGGGACCAATTATTAGAGGTAGGCAGATTTAAATCTGAAAAATAAGTGCATGTGTTTTATGTCAAGTTCTTAAAATTGCCTGTACTTCTGTTTCAAAGCATTTTTTATTGGTGAATTTATTACTATACAGTTATCCATAAATAACATTATTTTTGCCTATCAGCCATTTTTAAGAGTATAGTGCATACAAATCATCATATCTGTGTGTCCTTTCATTTGGCTTACAGTGACGTTAGTGCAGCTAGTCCAGCAGTTTTTTGTAGATTTACATGAAATTTGGTACATACTATGGTCATGACCTGAAAGATGCTTGTATCATTAAGTCACTCTTCTCCAGTTCTTTTTGTGTCTTGTAATGCATTGTATGGCATAATCTCTTAGTGCAATTCAACCCCCAGTTTTTGATGGATTGCTGTGAAGCTCAGTAAATGTCATAGTTATGGAGATTAATTTTTTATTAGTCTCTGTGCTCTAGCAGTTTTGAGCTTACCTAGCCTCAAGGTCATTTCAGCTTGTATGTATCATCCATATTGTATTTGTTAATGGTTTTTTTGTTACCACTCTGTAGCCCATATTTCGGATTTAATTTCATATTTGGATTGTGGGTTTATATAGACAAGTTCAATCATGAGTGAATTCCAGACAGTAATGAGGTGATATTACATTTGATTGGGTTGACTTTTTTACCAGTCTGAGGATGTATTTCTGATTGGACTTGCATCAGGTTTGGAACATATGTTTATATCATAAGGATTTCAGACAAGTTCATTAGTGAGTGACATCCATACCTACTAATGTGGTGATTTTTCATCTGATTGACTGAGCTTTTACTACTTAAGACGTCATGTTTCTGATCTGATTTAGATCAAACTTCGAACTTACACTCATATCATCTGGATCCTGGATGAGTTTGAAAGTGTGCAGGATCCATTCTTACAGATGGGTTGATTTTGTATGTGATTGGCTGGGAGTTGTACCTCTGATCAGATTTTGATCAGACCTCAAATACTGTCTTGTCATGAAGATTTTGTATAGTAAGTCATCTTACATTTAGCTGATCTTGTTAACACTTTGGAGGCCAGATTTCTGATTAAGTTTTGACAAGACTTGAAATATGGGCTTCTGTCATCAATATCTTGGATGGTTTTGATAATTATCAAGATCCACATTTATTGACGAGATAATCCAAGGCTAAACTTTACTGCTTGCATACTCTCAAAAATGCTAGATGACTTGAAAACATGAGCTGAAATTCAACAAGCTTGTATCTTTTTATGAGTGATAAATAATACTGTGGTAAAGAGAAAATCACAAATAAAACTAGTGAAAGTATGTAAATGTATTAAAAAATATAAATTAGGAATTTAAAATGGAGCTTGCATTGTCATTGATTTCTTGATTGTGAAACAAAGATTTTATAACTTATTTGAATACAATGCATGTGCCTACAGAAAACAGTGGACTAGGAAACAACAGTTATGTTTCAAAGGAATGCTGAATGTCTCTTCTACACTGAATCAGGTTTTTACAAAAATAGGAATCTCTAATGTTAACTGTTATCTTATTTTAATTGAAATTTATTTCTATGATTATCTTATTTTAATTGAAATTTATTTCTCTGACTAATTACTCCATTAGTATATTTGTAGGACAACCAATCAATCATATTTATATCATATATTTCCTAACTATCCACAGAAAATGAAATGGTTGTTCCTAAGATGTTATTATTCAATGTAGTGAGGCAGACTATTATCATATCTTATAACATCTTGATTTATCAAAAATATTTTATTAAAATAATTAATCCTTGGCTTTTAAGAAAATTCAGATGTTGTGATTGATGTGGATAAAAAGAATCTGATATTGCTGCTTTACTTTTACACAGATTTTTTTAGATTTTTTTTCCCTTTTGCATTATAATGCATTTTTGGGAGTTAAACTCACACACCCATCTTTGTGCCAACTAAAATTCAGATTAGATTTATGAACAAGAAGAAAAGAATTCAACTTTACAGTTATTATTTAAAATTCAAAATTTTAATAAAAATTGCAAATAAAACTAAAAGGAAAGTATCTTAGTTCTTTCCTACTCCAAAACTCCTGGTTTCTAATATAGGTTATTAACAAAGCTGGTACGAAAAAATTTACCAGCAGAGGCACAATTTTACAAGTTAATATATTGTCCACCTGCAAAAATATGCAAGTAGTTTTAAAAAATTGAACCTAAGCCCAGTAATCTTCCATCAAATTAACATTCTGGATGCCAGTTTTCTGATCCTGTATTAAATCAAACATGGAATAAATCTTTATTAACATCATCAACACATTTTATTTGCACATCTTAGTGAGATGATGTTGTATCTGATTGGTTGAGCTTGTTGCCACTATGGAAGACACATTTTTTTTTTATTTTGATAAAAATTCACATATAAGCCTGTATGTACAAGATCTCACACAAGTTTGATAATGCTTAGTATTCATGCATATTAATGAGGTGATCTTGCATGTGATTGGTTAACACTCTAGACTATTACTGATCCACATTTTATCCAACTTAGTCAGGATCATTTGATCATTTTGGTCTTGGATAAGTAAAATATAAGTAAGATCTATGCATATTAATGAGTTGATTTTATATTTGATTGTTTAAGTATTTCTATTTTTTATCATACTTTTATCAAACTTAGTAAATAGGCTTATGTCAATCAAGAAATTAAAAACATTTATTATGAGAAAACTCTGCTAATTAATGAAATAATGTTACACATGATTGGATAAGTTTCTTACCACTTGAGAGAACATTTTTTATCTAATAGATAAAGAAGAAACTAAAAAGGACTTTACTCAACAGAATTTGACCTAACTCAAGAGGAGTCTTCTTAGTCTGATGATTTTTTAGTTTTGTTTAGAGGAGGCAGATCCACCATTAGGTGTGGCCGCCATTACTGTAAATAGAAAAACCTAAAAATCTATTTCCTATCAAAAGCCACTGAACAAGTTTTTACCAAATTTGAAAGCATCCTGGTTTGAAGGGCTTTTAACCAATCCACAATAAAAAGATGACTTTATAATGACCCAGCAGAATTTGGTCAGATTTGACAGCATCCTGACATGAATAATTTTTAAATTTAAAAAAAAATATGCAAATTTGCTATCAAATACGGACATCATTACTAAGTATGGAAAATCCTTTGATCAATCACTGAACAGAATTGGACAAATTTTGACAGAAAGTATCCTGCATTCGAATATGGCTGCTCTTGCTAAAAATGGGAAGTACATTATATAATTCTCAAAAATCTTTTCTGCAGAATTGGATAAAATTTCATAGAAATATTCTGGTATCAAGGGCATTCAGATTTGTAGAAATGATACCGACCTGCCATCAAAAATGGCTTTGATTAAAAAAAACTGAGATAAATATTAAACTGATTTTTCAATAGTGCAGAACAGAATTTGACCAATTTTGAAAAAAAAACAGATATACGTAATGATGCCAATAAAAATGAAACATGACCAGGTTACTAAAAGCAAAAAAAACTCCATTAAAATAGTTTTAATCTGAAAATAATATTCCGATACAATTTGACAAATTAACAAACTTTGACAGAAAGTATCCTGCCATGAAAGTGAGAGGCCTCTGACCAAAGTTACTGATAATAACCTTACGACCTTCCTCTGTACTGAGATGGGTTATAACCTTATGACCTTCCACTGTACTGAGATGGGATAAAACTGAAAATATAATAGTTTCATTTGTACCAGATGTACTCACAAGTTGACCCCAATTTCAAACTGCACAGACCCAGACCTGCAGTCATATAACATGCTGACAAATAGGGTTCTTTACATTTTCTCAGGAGAAATCAGTAGTACAAATAACATGGTCCCTACTCTACCAGCACTTTATGCAGTTGGACTCTACTTGTATATACAGTACTAAAGGCATTCTGACATTAAACTCTTTGCTTGTATGGTGGGTTTTCAGTGGCATCATCTGTAACATCAGAAGTATCATAAGCTAAATGCAAAAACCAGTCAAAAGCTACAGAACAGAAAGGTAGCTGTCAAAGGTTATCAACAAAACTCAGTGATCCAGGTAGCAAAGATATGCCATATGTACTCACTTATAAGTTATTAAACTGCAGTCAACAAAGATCTATTGTAGCGTAATGTGCCTACATATCATGGTCTATGTTGGTTGTTTTACTGATTGCTCCTAACAACCTGCAGAGGCCCAGATCTGCTAGTGCATTATGTGATGAGAGATCTGCTTTCAAGTAGTTTGTAGTAGAATTCGACTTTTAGGCAAGTATATATGGTTTGTACAAGGCGAGTGACTTCACAAATGACATAGAATGCTTAATTGGTGTATTTTATGCCTACATCTCTTAAAAGTTGTAAATTTGAAATTTATGTTTAAATTAATTTTACTTTTCCCCTTGCATGCTTTTGTGCAGACGAAAGGGAAATGTTATATACTAATTAGAGTTCTATTTCATTCATTTTCAGGTGTGTGGTATCAACATGAGAAATGCCACTCATGATCTTGCAGCACGGGTTTTACAGCAATGTGGGAACAACTTGACCATGCTTGTCCAATATAACCCACAAAGTAAGTACTGGATCTCATGATGAAGGATTTCTTTTGTTTGCCAACTAAATATAAGCAAGACAGGTTTTGGTGTCTGAGTCAAAATTACTTTTTAATTTACCTCACTGATACTGTTGATTAGAACATTAATGCACTACTTATAGCTAATAAAAGTAGGTCTAAGTAATCCACTTTTAGGTTTACAAGTCATGGTCATACTGTAATCAAGCAGTGTACCAGAGAAATCATTGTTGCTTGTCATTTTGACCCTTAAAATCGGTGCATCAAACATGTTTAAGAACTTTATTCAGGAGCAGAAATTTCATTAGACCTGTTGAAGACACTTCATAGTCTGTAAATAATGCCAAAAAATTAAAGTTTATGGAATAATTTGAAATGGATGACTCAGCTGCCCGTAAGGTCATGTGAGTTTATGGTAGGGCCCAGGCCCAGTATCCATGATGCATTGCATATCTGTTAAGAACTGGAATATTAAACTTCTCTATGACCAAATTTGGCAAAGAGCCTCCAGGCTCGAAGGGCTCTAAGATTTGTACAACTGTTGAGTAACCTTCACATATGGCCACCAGCACTAAAGTTGAAAAACTGTAAAATTGACTTCTTAAAAACTGCTGAAAAGAAATTGTTAAAAACTTAACAAAAAGCACATAGTGTGAAGACCATTCAAATTTTTTTACCACTGATACTGATTCTACAGCATATGTGGCTTGTTACAAACAGAAAGCTTCTCAAAATCCACTCAATTGAATTTGACCAAACTTGACAGAAAGCATCCTGGCATGAAGACCTTTTCAAGTTGTACAAATAATGCTGATACATCCTAAAATATGGCCACCTTTACTAAAAATAGATGAAACTCTAAACAAAAACTTCTCCAAAACCTAAGAATAGAATTGACCAAGCTCAATAGAAAGCATCCTGCATAAACTCTGCATTTTATACAGTGATATAAATCAGCTATCAGATGGTTACCATTACTAGAAAAAGAAAACCTTTCGACATCTTCTGAAAAACTGCACAACAAAATTTGGCTAAATTTGACAGAAAGCATTCATGGATAATGTTAAAAAAACATTTACACAACTTCATTTCTAAAAGAAAAGACTGATTATTACTTAAGGCATCTTTGGTATATAGGCCTTTTAATATATAGCAAAATCAATGCTGATATGCTTTCAAATACGGATGAAAACACTGAAACTAGAGAAACGTAAAAAAAAGTTATTTTCAACAGCACTGGAGGAAGGAAATTTCCATAGGTATCCTGTTTATCTTAATTTCTTGGTCATCTGTTCTTACATTTACCCATAGGAAGGTCCAATTAGTGATCTCAGTAAAAGCCAGGCCTCTTGTTTACAGTTCATTTGAATCCTTTATAAGGAAGTGTTTTCTTTATTAAAAATAATTCCAAATTAACATTAGAAGTCATGGCATTTACAATACTCAATCAAAATAGAACTTTCATTGTTGTAGAAATTCGCATAAATGGAGTTAAGTATAAGCATATACCATTGTATTTAGTACTGCTCAGCCTTAATTTTAAGTGTTTTTTTACTTTTGTTTCCAATTTCCAGAGTATAACGACATAGATGACTCCACCAAAGCTCTCTCATCCAGTCCCTCAGTCCAAAATTCACCTGAATCCAGCCACAATGAAATTATTCCTCGTTCACCAAGACTTGGGCAACATAGGTATGGCATCGATGGGAATTGGGTTGTTCTTGAGCTATTTTGGAGACATGTTTTTTTTCCAGAATAAATGTCACCATAATGTAACTTGGACAATCACATTGATAGTGTCTTAATTGAACAGTGTCAGAATTGTTTTTTTGTGGCATTATCACATGATATTGTCATTATAACATCATACATGGTATCATAACATGATAACAAGGTGATGACTTCATATTATGGCAGCAAGTATATTTGCAGAGGCAGAAACCTGGAAAGCCATAGACTGATGGGAAGCTACAGTCATGCTTTCTCACATCCTAATATTCTCAAGCTGAGTATCAAACTGAATATATAAGTAAAATCTGCAAATAATCTATAAAGATGAGGTTCTTACAATCACTTGGACACCCTAGGGCCCCATTTTTTTTTTACAAAAGTGTTCTGAAAATTTTTCAGCTTGTTTCACAATTTTCTTTTTTAATGAGAACTGTTATAAGGAAACGTTACTACCTAGAATCTTCTGCTTACCACTGACTGATTGTTATTGTTTATCTATGTTATCTTCAGTTTACAACTGACTGATTGTTATTGTTTATCTATGTTATCTTCTGTTTACCACTGACTGATTGTTATTGTTTATCTATGTTATCTTCAGTTTACAACTGACTGATTGTTATTGTTTATCTATGTTATCTTCTGTTTACCACTGACTGATTGTTATTGTTTATCTATGTTATCTTCAGTTTACAACTGACTGATTGTTTAATGCATGTTATTATATTAGATTTTATATGCAGGCAAAAAGGTGAAGCATATCTTTTTCATTTTTGCACACCAACTTTAGTTTTGCAACATCAGCCTTTACAAAACTTATGGATGTCCTTGGGGTAAGGAATTAATCTGAATTTGGAGTCAAAAGGTAAAGGACCTAGATTACTTTGACTGAAAAAGAAAAATAGTCTCAGCACTGTTAAATATTTTTAACTTATATTGTGAGCTTGATCTTTGTCCATTATTGAAGGTAGAGTTTTCATCTACCATACTATTTTCATCTTTTGTTTACTCGAATTTTGTCATGGTAATATCTGCATGGCATTCTTTTTCATTTTTCTAAGACTTTGATCAGTGTTTTCAACTTCTACATAAATTCTTTATTTACATGTACACAATTTTGGTTGTTTCCAGGTTAAAGTTATTTTTGTGCTTACATGGTATAAAACTGATTATTAAGGTATGTCTTGTTAGAACCTTGCCCTAGAGGCATTTATCTAGAGAATATACAATGAAGCATATTATTTAGATTGTTTAGAAAGTTTGTACCTAAATGCAGTGTAATGGGTTATCGAATGCACATAATAGTTTACTTTCTCTAATATTAACATTGATATCTACGAAAAATGAATTAATGGTCAGATACTGTTTTGTAAAGCACCTGCCACCATTTAAAACCAAGAGAAAACCAGTACAGCTGCTGAATTCATTCAAACTGTCAGTAATGGTCTGTTTATCTCTAATCATCTTGTCCCCATGATACATGAAGACTCTGGTATGCTATATATTAGAAGAGGTATGATTGATAGAACTTTTCCACCAGAGTTTAATCTAAATGAAGTAAAAATGTACCAGTCATCTTAATCTGTTATGACATGCATACTTAAGAAAATTAAGAAAAGAATAGTGTTTACATGACATGGAATAGATTATTATTATTATGACTTTATGACTTTATTTAAAGAGGGTAACTCAATTAGCTAAGAACTAATCTACCTTGAGGCCCTCATTCAAAGGAATTTATTTATTTTTGCTGCATCTGTGAAGCCATTGTATATACTGGGTTTGGAAAGAGGAAATAGAGTGGGCATTTCTAATCTCAACTGGAATAATATTCCAGAGCAAAGTTCCAGAGTATTGGAAACTTTTTTTTAAATAATTCCTTATTTGGTTTGGGAATTTTGTAATGTTTGGTAGACATTGATCGCAGGTGGGGAGTATTTCCAGGTAGCCTATACTTGAATAGTGATTGTAAATATTCAGGAGCATTATTATTGGCTATCCTGTACATTAATTTGGCTTTTCTTAAATAGATTCGGTCTTTAATAGGTATGTTTATTCTTGCAATTGATCACTGTAATGATTACCTCCCTTTGTTGATGTTGCTACCTCTTCCTGGTCCACCTCACTAATTACATTACCAAATTAGTGCAAAACATTTTCAGGTTTAAATTTTTCAAGCGAATGGGACATAAAATATGTATTGTTTTGGAAGTAGATTTTGAAAATGATACTTTATTATTTTATAGGTGGAGGAGTAGGTAGGCAATTTCACAATATATCAGCATAATACTGGCTGTATAGTGCCAATTGAAAGTTCAGATGTTAATGTTGAAAGGATTAAAAGTTGTAATGTAAAGATAATTTATTGCAAAATAATCTTTAATTAGCAAAGGAGTTAAGATCACTTTGATTCTAATCACTTTAATGTGAATTTATTTTATGCATCATAATGTTTGCATTGGGTATGGTAAACCAGTAAAAGTAGAGGTGGGTTGTATAATCAGTGATTATAGTGATTTTAGTTTTCCAAGACTTTGATCAGAGCTTTCAGCTTCTGTATAGATAGATTTGCTCTGTATGTGTGTACAACTTAAGATATTTTCTGTTTGACAAAATTTTTCCAGCACCAGCCTGATGTGAAATTGATGATCAAGGTAGCTTCTATTGGTTCCCCACCTTAGTGACATTTATCATGAGATAATGAAGCATATAATTTTGATCATTTATTAAGTTTGTGCTTCAGGCAAGAAGTTCACATATTGTGCAAAGGATCATCTTTTCGACGAAATAGTTTTATTTTCTGATACATTGACATTGATGTCAAGATAAAAATGAATTAGTGGTTTGATCTCATTGAATGTCTATAATCCACACTTGAATCATGAAATTTTTCTAGTGGATGTATCTTTAATTCTGCATCCTTTCTGCAGATGAGCTCTTTGATGCATATATTTCATGCATCAGTAACTTTGTTTTAAAAAATATTTTGCTCAAAGTTCATAAATTGAGGGCTTTGTATGTTCTAATCATGATACTTGATAATTCAATACGTTTCTGTTGCTACTATTAAATAATTTTTTTTACAAAATCTTACATGTGCACTCGTCAAAAGTATTAAAGACTCGTGTCTGGAAATATTTAACCTTTCATGGGTTAAAGAAACAGGCATTGTAAAGTTAGTAATAAAAACAAAATGTAGAATTAGAAAAATATATATTTAGTGTTAATAATTGTAACATATGCATATAACAGCAACACCATGATATGAACATTATATGCAAAGACAAAATGGACACAGTGAAAGTCCATACTAGTATACATATCATAGTATTTAGTTTGTCACCATCCACGTATAATCCAAGCATGTATCAATGCACCTGCTCTGGTGGCCTAAATGGTTAAAACATCTGCCTAGAATGCAGGAGGTCATGGGTTCTAACCCTAGCTGAGTCATACCAAAGACTTATGAAAACAGTAGTAGCAGCTGCCTCACTTGACGCTCAGCATTAAGAAGCTAGTGTTACAACTGGTCAGCATGGTGTCAGAATAATGTGACTGGTTGGGACATGTCTATGGCATGATGCCCCATGCTAGACATCATCATAAATTGCCACGCTGCAGACATCATAACGATGCAACTGAAAACCTTAAAGCCATTTTACAAATCTAAATCACACACACATGTATAAGTGCACAGCTCTATTATATAAAGGGTGAGCATATAAATGTATAATTCATTGGAATTGTGTTCCATTAAGCTGTTTTATGATGGATTCATTTGTCTTGATCAAACTTTACAAGATATTGGGATTCTTGTAGAGGTCTCATTTAGATCCAGGGCACATTGACCTACTTTTCTTGTTTGAAAAGATCTGCAGGTTTTTGAATCATACAGAGAGGAAGTAATCCAGACATCTCATTCTTTGGAATTATTGATGTTTTTAGCATAATTATTGCTGACACTTAAATTTGATGAACAATATTAATATTTTTATTCTAAAATTAAAAAAAAATGTACTAGATTCCAACTTTCTGTCAATATTTCAGTTCCCCAGAAGCCCCAAGAAGGATGACCTTTAAGAAATCTTCCCCCAACAGCAGTCTTGGTATCACACTGATTGGGGGAAATGCTGTGGGGATATTTGTTCATGAAGTCCAGTCTGACAGTCCAGCTTCTGGTCATGATGGACTTCACTGTGCAGACCAGATTTTAGAGGTTGGTAATCTAGACAAATATGGTTATCATTAAATAAAATTTTACTGTGAACTTCTTTTGTAAATAATTTCATTGGATGAAAGATGATTAACTTCACAGCAAAAATCAGAGATCTTACGTAGTGATTAAATTTTGAGGCATGTTACAGAAATTCAAGTTTGACTGAATTAATTTTAAGGTAGACTTTTGTTTGAAATGTGAAACCAGAATGTGAAGGTGAACATGGGACCAGATAGATAAGAAAAATTTGGTAATTTGGGGGGATTTTTATAAAGGTTGTGTAAGTACTTAGTATGAGAGCCTTTTCAAAGGAATAATCTATTTATGTGAATCCAGCTTCACAACAGTTTTAAATTATAAACTATAATTATATTATGTATTGTGAGTTTATCCACCCATTGCATTATTACAGCATCATAAATGGAAACTTGTATTGATGATAATATAAAATGAAACAAATTAATATGGCAGTCTGAATTTGTGTTATCTGCTTCAAGTTTATAATTTTTATTTGAATCACTTGCTTTTTGTCAGCACACATGGCTGTAAGGCTTTTTGGCTTTTTTGTGAGTCCCATGCCATTATGCATCTAGACTGCTGTGGTAGTTAGAGTGTCTACCTTGGATGCAGGAGGTTACAGGTTTTCAAAATCCAGCCAGTCATACCAAATAGTTATAAAAATGGTACTAAAAGCTGTCTCACTAGACAGGTTAGTGTTAGGACTGGTTATTTTAGTGTCAGGATAATGTGAGCATGATGCCACATGTCTACAGCATGTTGCCCCAGTGCTAGATATCACTGTAAATAGTCACAATGTAAGACATTGTCACAGTATGACAGAAATTGTTAAAGCTGCTCTAAAACTCCAAATCACACACATACACCATTGTGCATCCATTCATAATTGGTATTTTAAACTTAGCAACAATTATGAGATGACAACTTTTGACCAAATTTGAGTCTTATCATGAAGAGTTAATACATTTGCATAAATGATGCTGACCTGCTATCAGTATGGTCACTGTTATTGAAAAACATCATGCATTTTCTCAATAATCTCTGACAGAATTGGATCATATTTATACAAATAATGCTGCCTTCAGATATGGCCACCATTCCAAAAATAGAAACACCTATTAGACTAGTTTCAACCAACCTTGGCAAAAAGGATTCTGGCATAAAGGCTTAATTATACAGGTCTGCTGTCAAATATCCCCCCCCATTGCTAACAAATAGATAAACTTTTCAGTGACTTCTGTTCCAAAACTGAGGATAGAGATTTTAATTATATTAGGTAGAAATCCTCTTGCTAGGAACCTTTCAAATTTGCACATACAGTGCCATTCCACTATCAAATATGCCCACTATAAAAAAAAAGAATAGAAAAATATTTAAACGATGACTTCTACGAAAGCCACAATAGAATTTAACCATACCTGGCATAAAGCATTCTGGCATAAGGATCTGTTGATCCACCATCAAACATGGTTACTAAACACTGAAGAACCTTTACATAACTTCTTCCAAGTGACTAAAATAGAATTTGACCAAACTTGACAAAAGATATCCTGGCATTCAGACCTTTGACATTTGTGCAAATGATCTGCAATCAAATATGGACACTAACTAAAAATAGAGCAAAACTTGAACTTCTCCAAAACCTTTTAAATAGAATTCAGCCAAATATGACAATATATTTGGGCATGGAGACTTTCATGTTTGTACAAACAATGCTAATCCATCATCAAATATAAAGGCTATTATAAATTAGAAATCTTAAAAAAATACTTTTTTTTAAGAAACTCCTCTGAATATAATCTCATCAAATTTGGTAAAAGCATCCTAGCATGATCACTTGCACATGTAAGGCTTTCAGCTTTGTACAGCTGAAGCTAATCTGCCATCAAATATGGCCACTATTTCTAACAGTAAAGAAACCCATATAGACTTTTCATTAAAACCACTCAATAAAATTTAAGCCATTTTGACAGAAAGCATACTGGCAATGAGGGCACACAAGTGATGATATTTTGACAGAAAGCATACTGGCAATGAGGGCATACAAGTGATGATGCTTTGACAGAAAGCATACTGGCAATGAGGGCACACAAGTGATGATATTTTGACAGAAAGCATTCTGGCAATGAGGGCACACAAGTGATGATGCTTTGACAGAAAGCATACTGGCAATGAGGGCACACAAGTGATGATGCTTTGACAGAAAGCATACTGGCAATGACGGAACACAAGTGATGATGCTCCACCATCAACTATGGCCACTGCTGTTGAAAAATGAAAAATATTTATGAGGACTTATGAAAAATTGCTGTAAAGAATTTGACCAAACTTTACTAAAGCATCCTTGCATAAGGATTTCTAATTGATACAAGCAATGCCACTTGAGCATCATATATATCTGTTATTACTAAGAATTATTTGTAAAAACTTTAATCAACTTGAAAAATTGCTTAACAAACTTGGATTGAATTAGGCAGAAAGTATCCTGACTTTAATGTGTTTCAGATTTATATGGAAATGATGCTGTTCTGCTATCAGATGTGGTGAATAGATTTGACTAATTTGGACACAAAACATCTTGGCATATGGGCCTGTCAATATTGGACAAATGATGCTGATGTAATCAGATATGGATGAAGATTAAATAAAAAAAACTTGAGAAGCCTTGAAACATTTGTTTTCATAACATGGATATGCAGTCATCAGCCCTAAAGACATTTCAGCACAAAGTATTTGACTAACCAAGAACCCTTGGCCAATGTTCTTGCATGTGGAAGAGCTGTATTGGCCCAGTGGTTTTTGTGCCAGTTTCATGACTGAATGGTGTGTGGGCTTAATGCTCACCATTGGACCAGCTTGTGGCCCAGTGGTTTTTGTGCCAGTTTCATGACTGAATGGTGTGTGAGCTTGATACTCACCATTGGACCAGCTTGTGGCCCAGTGGTTTTTGTGCCAGTTTCATGACTGAATGGTGTGTGGGCTTGATGCTCACCATTGGACCAGCTTGTGGCCCAGTGGTTTTTGTGCCAGTTTCATGACTGAATGGTGTGTGAGCTTGATGCTCACCATTGGACCAGCTTGTGGCCCAGTGGTTTTTGTGCCAGTTTCATGACTGAATGGTGTGTGGGCTTGATGCTCACCATTGGACCAGCTTGTGGCCCAGTGGTTTTTGTGCCAGTTTCATGACTGAATGGTGTGTGAACTTGATGCTCACCATTGGACCAGCTTGTGGCCCAGTGGTTTTTGTGCCAGACTCGTGACTGAATGGTGTGTGGGCTTGATGCTCACCATTGGACCAGCTTGTGTCAACTACCACAGTACATTCTTGGGCAGAGTGCTTTAATTGCCTTGGTACTCAATAGCTCTTATTGCTGTGCCATAAACCATCAAGTCAAACCAATTCTTGTATTTCACCTTTAGGTCACTGTCAGCCATGTGAGCTATTAGATTCACATGAGACTTGTCTAGACCTGATATTCACCCTGTAAATATAAAATAAAAAATTGTGTTATAAAAGTTTGCCAGCACACGCTTTATTCATCCCTGTAAAACTTGCACTCATTTGGGAAAAGCATAGATCCCAATCTTGCAGTGCTTTATGCATAGCTGCCAACCCTCATAATTTTGGCAAGAATTTCATGACTTTTTCAGCGATTCACGGATTCATGCTGCATGCAAACAAGATCACGAATTCCCCAATTCTCAAATTTTTAAAAATATTTAATAAAAAATACCTATTTCCCGTTAAGTGCTGGTTGTGACATTGGCAGCTGCCAAAATGGTCCGATATTGCTTTTTGAAATATTAGTAGAACTATAGTCGATTGATAGTTTACCCTGTAGCAAGCATTTTTGCATATTTTAATCTGTATGTATAAGAGGAGTTTTACAAATGTGTTTGAGAGAAACGGGGGCGTAACTGGAATTTTGCTTAGCGCATGTGCTGCCAACACTGATTTAAATTACTGTTTGGAATTGATATTGAAAATGTCTTCACCACCAAGGAAAAAGAAATGTATTGCACAAAAAGTGAAGATAAGTTTGGAATATACCAAAGAATGACTGTACATTCAGCCATCAAACACCAATATGCATCATGCTTTTTTGCACACAGTGTGTAACAAATTTTTCCATCAAGCATGTGAGGAAGCACATTGGTAGCAAAAAGCACAAAATGTTGGGAAAATTAAGAACTTCAACAGATTTCAGCTTTGTAATATTTTAAGCCATCAACGGAAGACCTGCAAGCTACTAATGCTGAAACATTGCGAGTTTTCTTATTGAAAACAATCTTCCTTTATCAGCTGGAGACCATGATAAACATATATTCTGACATATACTCCTGGACTCAAGATCGCTTCTTGTAATCATGTCAAAATTAACAAATTTTGATTCCTATTTTCACTAATTGTGAGCCTGGAGGGTTGGCAGCTATGTTTATGTGCCAGCAGATCAGAGTTTGTACAACACTGTAAACCCTGACCTGCTTGGTCATTATTTATGGTATACATCTTTATACATCTTTTTTAATCTTTGTTTTTTCTTTTTTTATATCAGATATCGTTAACAGACAAAAGCTTTGCACCTATTTGTCCCTGTTTTTGTAGATTAAACACATCAGTAATTTCAGTTTCAGTTATATTTCTCCATTACACAGGCAAAGACTCCAGGTTATAGCTACTTTGCTGCCATGCCTGATAATCTTGTCCCATTATTTCCTGGCATGTTTTATCATGTCATGTCCATTAGGAATTTCATTTGTGCTCAGTAACTTTTGAATGGTTTTATGAATTGAAATCAAATTTTGTATAAGACTTTACACTGCAAACATCATTGTCAGGTTTGATTTTTACCACTTTCTGCCAAACTTGTGTATTGTTATCCTTACAGTTTTTAATCTATTGGAAACATTCCAGTGGTGTTTCACCTTATATCATGTTCTTTAAAATAAAATGTACGTGTCTTTCACAGAGTGAAATCTTTCTGTACTGTGAATTGAAAAAGAAAATGCATTGATCATTTATTTCACTTGTAAATGCTAAAACACAGAATATTATAGATGAACAAAGCCTTACACATCCGAGTCACCAGGGAGTGGGTGTGTACTAGTTAATTTTGTTTTTTGTGGGGTTTTTGCAGTACAATGGTGTGTACTAATTAATTTTGGTTTTTTTTGCAGTACAATGGTTTGTACTAGTTTTGGTTTTTTTTGCATTACATGGTGTGGAATAGTTAATTTTGGGTGTTTTTGCAGTACAGTGGTGTGGAATAGTTAATGCAGGATGATTGCAGTATAATGGTGTGGAATAGTTAATTTGGTTTTTTTTCCTCAGTACAATGGTTTGTACTATTTAATTGGGGGGGGGTTTGCACTACAATGGTGCATACTAGTTAATTTTGGGGTTTATTTTACAGTACAATGGGTTTTTTAATTCATTGGGGGGTTGCAGTACAATGGTGTGAGTTTTTTTGGAAGGGGGGGTTGCAGTACAGTGGCGTGTACAAGTTAATTTTGGGTTTTTTTTGCAGTACAATGTTGTGTTAAAGGTAATTTGTTTTGTTTTTTGTTTGCAGTAGTGATATGTACTAGTCAATTTTGGAGGTTTACTTTGCAGTACAATGGTGGTTACTAGTTAATATGGGGGAATTGTTTGGCAGTACAATGGAGTGTACTAGTTTGTTTTTTTGCAGTACAATGGTGTGTACCAGTTAATTTGGGGTTTTTGGCAGTACAATGGAATGTACTAGTAATTTGAGGGGGGTGCAGTACAGAGGTGTGTACAAGTTATTTCTTTTTGCAGTACAATGGTGTGTACCAGTTACTTTTTTTGCAGTACAATGATTTATACTAGTTAATTTTGTTCTTTTGTTGTTTTTTTTTTGCAGTACAATGGTGTGTACTTTACAGAAGTTACTCTAGAGGAGGCCATAAACCAGCTGTACAAACCTTGTATTTTGGTGGAGGTTGTAGCACAGTATAATCCCAGTAGTAAGTATCAAATGTAAAACTCCATCTGGATCAATTCAGTGTATGTGTGTATCTGGATCATTTCAGTGTATGTGTGTATCTGGATCATTTCAGTGTATGTGTGTATCTGGATCAATTCAGTGTGTGTGTGTATCTGGATCATTTCAGTGTATGTGTGTATCTGGATCATTTCAGTGTATGTGTGTATCTGGATCATTTCAGTGTATGTGTGTATCTGGATCATTTCAGTGTATGTGTGTATCTGGATCAATTCAGTGTATGTGTGTATCTGGATCATTTCAGTGTATGTGTGTATCTGGATCATTTCAGTGTATGTGTGTATCTGGATCAATTCAGTGTATGTGTGTATCTGGATCATTTCAGTGTATGTGTGTATCTGGATCAATTCAGTGTATGTGTGTATCTGGATCATTTCAGTGTATGTGTGTATCTGGATCATTTCAGTGTATGTGTGTATCTGGATCATTTCAGTGTATGTGTGTATCTGGATCAATTCAGTGTATGTGTGTATCTGGATCATTTCAGTGTATGTGTGTATCTGGATCATTTCAGTGTATGTGTGTATCTGGATCATTTCAGTGTATGTGTGTATCTGGATCATTTCAGTGTATGTGTGTATCTGGATCATTTCAGTGTATGTGTGTATCTGGATCATTTCAGTGTATGTGTGTATCTGGATCATTTCAGTGTATGTGTGTATCTGGATCATTTCAGTGTATGTGTGTATCTGGATCATTTCAGTGTATGTGTGTATCTGGATCATTTCAGTGTATGTGTGTATCTGGATCATTTCAGTGTATGTATGTGTGTGTGGGGGGTATAGAGTAAAACCTGTTATGAGAAACTGTCCCTTCTGCCAACCAAAATCTGTCTTTCAAGACAGATGGTCTCTCCTAACAGGTTTGTTTCCAATGTCCAGTTTCAACAATTTAAAGCAAAATTACCACCATCACTGTACAGATATTCTATTCTATTTTTTTTAATAGTTCTTGCTAAAATATTGTATGCATTCAGTTGAAGAAAATTTATATAGCAATAAAGATGTATATCTATCATGAAACCATATTTACATTTGAAGATAAATATGTACATGTATTAGCATATGAAATCATTTCTGATTTACTTCTTTTCATTTAAATCACCCAAACTTTGTTTTACTAATGTTTAAAATACTATTTTGGGGGCCCCGAGTGGTCTAAAGCGCTGTCCGTTACAGATCACTGCCATCTCACCTTTCTCTGCGTGTGTTCGAGTCTAGGATTCGGCTAATGTAGATATGTGAGAAAGCTTGCCAGTAGCTTTTCGTGGGTCGGTGGTTCTTTCCTGTGATTTCCCGGTTTCTTCCTCCACCATTAATACTGGCCGCCATGAATAGCCTATCGTGTGCTGAAAAATGGCGTTAAGCATAACAACAACAACAAATACTATTTTGCAAGTGATCTGTTCTCTTTGACTTATTTCGGTTAAAATAATTATTTTCTCCCAGATTAAAATTTGTCTTTTTCCTATTATGTATGTAATTCTCTACAAATTTTAATTCCACTGTAATGTTTATAAATTACATATTATAGTCGGATAATGATTATATTGCACAGAAGAAACCACGATTCCGTAAATTGCAGAGTTATGAAGAGATAATAGATCATATAGTCCCAACACACAATGCTAGCCAGTCCTCGAATAGAAACAGAAATGTGGCGAGTGAGACAGACATAAGAAGACCAGATTTGGGTTGCACATTAAAAACTGTTTTCGAGAGTTGCTAATAACTATATCTGTTGAACTGTATGGTAAAAATAGTAAAAAATTCAGTGTAATTTTAAAATAAATACTTGTACATTGTATGCTGTGCAAAAATGTAAGGATTAAGTGAGGGTGCCCAGTGTAAAAGTTAAGAATTTACCACAATGCAATAAATTAATTTAAGAAGAATGAGATTCAGGCGTATTATATGTAAATGACATGTTCATTACCTACCCCCAACAGACCACCTAAAGACTAATATTTTGAAAATATACATCCAACACTGAAACACTGAAAGATAATACTAAATTCTGGGTGAAGGGACTAGAGCAAGCCCCTACTTGTGTGTTAAACAATATCCATTACCAGGGAGGTCTGAAAGGATTTGAAACGTTTTCATCAGTAGTAACTTAAGCCTTAGTTTTTCAAAAACAGCCTGTAAAATAAATCTGCAATGCAGAAATCATAAGTAATTAATTTAAATATTAAGAAGCCTCCTTACTATGATACAATTACAGTGTATTTTACATGCAGGCTACAGTTAGTGTATTGACAAATCTGATAATATATACATGTCTGGTATAATATTTTATGATCTGTACTGGTCAGTGCTCAAAGAAAAATTGTTTTAGGCACAGGCACTGGGCTGGTGACTTGAATGAACTCAACAAGCATTGACTGAAATTCCTCAAAACCGGACAGTTCATACCTGTCTGCTATCAAGCTGGGAGAAAAACCTCATGATTTTGGGTGTATTTACACACCTACCTCCTTATCTAGTAATATCTCCTGATTCTTCACAGAGAACTCCTGATTATTACATTATGTCAGTCAATTTCCTTTCTTAGAAACAAAAACAACTCGAAGCAATACATAAATATATGTAATGTATGCAATCCACAGATGCAATATTCTATTTTATCACACATGATTACTGTAGTGATGAAATCAGTGCCAGATTTAGGCATAAGCTAAACAAGCTACAGATTAAGGCCTCACAGTCTGAAGTGGTCTCTCAAATTTATTTTATGCCAAATAGGGCCTCTATAGGTTCCCAAGCTAGGGTCTTGCCATGTGTAACTCTGCCACTGGACAAAATAATTAATATCACATGATAGTTCTTTTCTTCAATAAATAGAAAGTTAAGATTAAACATTATTCATGTAAATTTCAGAGTTTTTTTAAAACCACTACAACAGTACTACAGTAAAAAAAATAAAAAAAATAATGTTTCCATTTTCACCAAAGAAACTTGGCCAGTTAACACCTGACATTCCTCTACTGTATATGTAAAGTTTATTTCCCATGATTAAATTGAAAGAAGGAATAAAACAAAATATACAATGCAGTATATGTGCCTCCACCAAAAAAAATTAATTCAGATTAAATATTTTCATTCAGTAAACAGGGTTACATGCCTTAAGACTTAAACCTAAGGAAATAAGGTGGGACATAAAATGGGGGAAAAACATGTGCCACATGTATGGTAACTTGTAACTGCAGATATGAACTGTCAAAATGAAGTCCTATAGGTGTTCTAAGTTACAGCAAAATAGGGAATTGTTTTTTTCATAATCAGTTGATGCTTACAACATAAACACAGTCAAACATGGTTCATAATGGCAGTCCTTTTCACAAGATATATAAAAGGATAAGGATTAACTGTAAATTAGTCACACTGGCTTTATTATTTGTGTACTTTGTGTTTGTGTCAAAATTTGAGCCAATTTGCAGTTTTTCCAAAGCTGGAAAGAATATGAAAAATGGGCTTGTCCTGGGGGATTTAAGGCACTACCATTGAGTACTCCCACATTGGAGCAAGGAGGTGAAGTCAACAGTCGCCTCCTCCCAAATTCTGTTGTCGGCCAGTTAATGTGAAACTTTGATTTTATACCTGACCTCTTTTCTTTTAATCACTGCTATTTAAACTGCCTAAGGGATAGTTTTATATCAATTCCAATCACTACAGATTACTGTTTATACATACTACATGTAACAGGCATAGACTAAAAGGTTTTGGGGGGGGTCTTTTATTTTTTTTAAAAAAAATGTTTTAAGATTACTGAAAATTGTTTTCTCAAAACATGACCATGTCAGGTGTTTAGGAATTTATTTTTAGCAAAACTTTCAGCTTTCATTTCATTAAAATCAGATCTCAGTTTCACCTAGGACATATGTGATTTGATTTAGATTGTGCCATGTTATGGAATGTATGTCAACGTCTTGAAAATACATTTGCTCATTTCCTCACGCCAACATTTCATTTCAACAAGGACCACTGGCATCTCACTTTGAATGGGCTCAAACTAAAATTAGAGGGACCCTGGTGTCGGGCTATCAAATATTTTTAGCACTGCTGGTGTAGATAACAGCTCTGTAAACTGGTTGTTGCATTTTGTGGTTACTTACTTGGCCTTCTGCCTGTTTCATAATTTGCACATTTAACGCTTTTCCCAGGATTTATAATATCCCAAGGTATGTATGGAACAGCTCCACTTTTTTTCTAGGCTTAGCATTTGCATATCTTAGACTGGCCATTTCTTCAGGATCTCTTTCGTAAGATTCCTTTGAGAAATGTAATGAGCATAGACTGCTGTATGGTGTTTGAAATGATTTGCTTGTAATAATGTATCCACACTTTATTTCTTTATCTTTTGGAAAAGAAAAAATGTCTGCAGCCTTGTCTTAATGTACCATTACCCCCATAAGCAATGCAAAATGGCAATGTATTTTACGCTGGCAACTGCCAGTCTGATGCTGGAGTCGCTACTATGATTTCACATCATGAAATTAACCAAATAAGCATGGTAATTTTGTATACGAGGTCACAGAAATTCAGCGGCTTAAAGATATGCCAATATTTAAATATTGGCTTTATGGTCACAGATGATACTTCAGAATAAGGTTTTCTTCTATAGTGCTTTTATTTTTGTTATTATGTATTTATATTGATTTCTAGTCTCCTTTAAGGTACTTGGTGTTAACATTATTAGTGTTAAATTGTAATATTGATGGTAAAGATGGTTTTGATAAGGCTTTGGTAAAAAATATGAAAAATATATACATGTAGATTGCATATCTCACAAATAATGGAATAAAGAGAAACAGTTATCTCATCCAGAAACAGAACCATTTACTCAGACTAACAAGTCAATGGCTTAATACAAAGAAGACATACAAGGACTAACTCTATAAACAAAGTGTGTAACCCTGTCACACCAAGTTGAATAATGACAGCTTGTTGATTAGGATGTAGTCACTGTAATATTCATTGGGGTAAAAAGACAGAAATAGCAAACACTGTAATTATTGTAATAGGGGGGGGGCAAACATCACAATTCTTTAACACTGTAAATCAAATCCTGTAAATGATCCTCACTTGCTGCTGTAATAGACAAAGACATTATTAACCCCCAGGCAATACAGATTAGCTCTAAAGACAACCAACATACTTAACCAGTTCATGATGTGTCTATTAGCCTGGCTTACATAATGTACCATCTATCACTGTAAACAAACTAGTAGGCAGAATCTTTTATTTTTTGTTTTGTTCTTTTTTGCATGTTTTTGATCAGAACAATCTTTATTCAAGCAATCATTGTTACAAATGATTACATAGAGGTCAGTGGTGTTGGTCTCTGTTCTCACAATACAGTCATTCATAGAGCTGGATACTGGGTCCTACTTGTACATATGGACAATAGCTACAATAAAGCTGGGAACCAGGCTACGTGCTGGAATAATCTACTGATACTTTAGTTTACAATAGAAAATATGAAACACTGTAAGCATTCTTAAAAAGTGTCAGACACTGGTTGCCAGCTTTTATTTCTTCCATTTTTTTTTAGAAGGTTAAAACGGTCATTATTACATTGATTTAAGAAAAGGTTGGTGATGTTTACCTCTGTTTTTGTTATGTGGTCATTCATATTGAAATGCAATATTTACCAAGTCATTGTGGTTGCTGGTCAGCAGGTGGTCACTCACAACAGCATTTATGTAATAAACACAATCCATGCATTATGATTGTGGTTGGAAATGTCAGGTGATTGCTCATAGCAGCGATCGCTCATAAGTTTTTACTATAGTATGTAATAATAGGGGGATAGAGCAGTTTGTCCATATTCAATCAATCTTTCTGTTGTGAACATCATTTCAAAACAAACCATTCAAGGTATTTGGTACACATTCTGTACTAGAAGTGCCTGTTACTATTCACAGTTCTTTGTTTTCAGTATATTTAGCTCACCTTTCTGTTAACTTATTTTTTTAAAATGTTTCATGCAATATACTTGCATGAAGTATGTATTGACACACAACAAATCACAAAAACTTGTCTAGAATTTACGTAATTTATGGAAATTCCACTTTAAGAAAATCTTGATGCAGATTTTTATTTGTTCTTGTAGAGTATAACAAGGTTTGTAATAAAGCTGGTGATTCATTTTACATCCGAGCTCACTTTGACCACCAAGCTGAGAATGATGGAGAGCTAAGTTTCCGCAAAGATGACATTCTTCATGTGGAAAAGACACACTGCATTGGAAAGCAGGGCTACTGGTATGCATGTCAGGAAGGTGATGATGGAAAGAAAATCAGGGCAGGATACATTCCAAGTAAAAGCAGGTACATTATTGTACAGCTACATTTTCTTTGTTCATTAAACAGCTGCTATTTATGTCGACTTCATAGTAGACCATGTCTATTCTAAGAAAAATGGTCTCACAAAAATGGCTTCCAATATATATCATGATGAATCACTGCATTATGAATATGGGTTTGAATGATAGGTGGTCTCCTGAAACAATTTTCTTTCAAGTAATGTTTTACTTCAATGTTAAATTTCCATATGTATTTGTACACAGGTCTGAACCATCTGCAAACTGCATAGATTCACAAATGCCTTTACATGGGTCAACAGATCTGGATAATGAGCATAATGAGAATCAGTAGAACAGACAATATAGATCTGATCTACCAACATATTAGGTGTCAGCAGATCAGAGGGTGTTTTGTTTGCAGTTGGATCCAACTTGTGTGTAAAGTACAAATAGTATTTATTTGCAATCTTTGACATGTTGTGAATTCCTTAGAGTTGAAACTTGAGGAAATGCAGTGTAAGATTAGTAACCACCTACTTTTGTATGAGTTGACCTACTTTTGTACAAGTTGACCTGGATAATGAATCAGAAGAGCAGAAGTTCAGAGCAAACACATCTCAACTGCACTGTCCAAAATTTTGACAACTAAGAGGTCACTGACATGTTGTGTTGGACCACTGTCTCTGTAAAGACAGGATTTTAAAACCTGGTGGTTAAACCTATACAAGTATGAGGCCTGGCTATAAAACTATTCAGGCTCATAGCTATCTATGCCCATTCCAAGGTCTGTAATAATACGTGTACTGATGTGGAGAGATTATTTCTGTAGTTTGTGGAGCAGAACCTAATCATCATAACTTTCATTTTAGAATGGAAGATGAACTCTTGCGGCGCAGCTTTTCTGAAAACCTCAACCAGCATGATTCAGATGAGGTTAAAGTTACGAGGAGAGGGTCAGGGTCAGCTAGAAGGAGTTTTTTCAAGAAGAAGAAACATCAACGGAATAATTCCAAAGACAGCCGAGAACTCAGCTCCTTCTCTGATGCTTCTCTAAACAGTGATTCCACACCAGTTATTGATGGTAAGGAAGAGATTGTTGTAGTTATGAAGTAGATATAAATGTTGTTTGTAAGATTTATCTAACTCTGAAATTGTTTTTTATAACCTGGGACATTATAAAAGATTTTTTGATGGTTTTTTAAAAAAAAGGTTTTAAAGAAATGTATGACACTTCCTCTTCTCCTTTTTTGGATGTAACCCATGGGTGAGTTGCAATCCAGTTCCAATTCTTCTCCTATGAATGCATGTGCAAAGTTTATTCATGAAATAATGAAAAAGTCACTGTAATTGCAATATTTGAATTTGATATCCTTTTTGTGAAACCAACATAGAGATCCTAAAAGCTTAGCCCGTTCAAAAAATGGACATTACAAGGAAAATCTTTAAACCAAGTTTAGTAAATTTCCACCTTGTGGTTTAAAGAGAAGTCATCATTAATGGCATCACAGATAGTAGGTATTTCAATATATCCTCTCAAAAGAATGGGGTTAATAAACAATGGAACTAATTCAAAATAATAAGCAGGAACCAGTAAAATTTATTTGTGTATAATTATGCCTTACATCAGCACAGCCATACTTTTTCAGAGTCCTAGTACAAATGTGAAAGAAGCGTGTAGTACTACCAATGTCCATACATGTGTAAACCCATCAACTTGATTAAATTTTAAATATTTAAGTAGATTTCATAGGCATAGCAAGTCCCAGAGCCATGCTACTTGTTAGGTAGATGTGTTTCATATGTGTATGATTTGGTTTGGATTTTGTTAACATATCTTTATAAAAATTTTTTTAATCATATCGCTATGTGCCTGCAATTTGGCAGTAATGATATCTAGCACTTTGGCATCATATAGCATGATGCCCCTGCCCCCCCTCCCCGGCCACATTATCCTGACACCAGACCAGTCCTAACACTAACTTATTAATGCCAGAGTACTCAGATGTTATAGAGTTATACAGCATATGTAGATGTATTTGTCAGCATAATATCATGCTTGGATCATTGTGACCTATATTTAATGCATTATTGACTTGAGTCAGGTTTTGCAGTTTTGTCAGATTCTAAGACATTATTTGCCACAGTCATGCAAATTCATGTAGATATGTCTTGTTCAGTACATTACCACCTTACCATATGTAGATCACTGTGACCTTCATTTCACACTTTATTTACTTGGGTTACTTTTTGCACTGAAGTCAGTTTCTCAGGCATTACTGGTCAAAGAGCAGCTTTGTGTGTAAATGCATCTTGTTTATTACTGTGCCACAAGAGATGTCTACATTTTAGGAAAAGTGCAATATGAGTATAAAAGATTATATCTAATCAATATAATAGATGCCATAATTACAGAAAAACATGTAAAATATACATTTATTTTTCCTACTTACCTTGATCAGTTACATTTAAAATTTTTGTCACAAATCAGCTAAATCCATGTTGATTAGTACGAGAATACAATGACAAAATGGAAATCATTAAGACACAAAATTCACTTTTAACTACTCTACCGAAAGGTTGTAAACTACCCAAATTCTGAATGCTGTATTACATTGCTTTCAAATTCCTGTCAAAATTTGTTAAGTGCTATTGATTTGTCCATTTCCTGATGCAACATGTTCATTTTAATAAGATCCCTCTCTCACGTTTTTTTAGTTCTATATCATCCATAAGTCACATTAGTAAAACCTGTTTCACTTAATATTCAGTGCCATGCTTTTTCAATTTGGACTGGTCTGTTACTTAAGTGTGTATCAAACTGTAATGGATCTGTGACACACTGTTTAAAATTCAAGAAATCCATCTTTTTTTGGGAAATGTGTCATGTATAGTTACTTTAAATAGAAAATAGGGAAACTATTTGACATTCATAGCCAAATGGTCGCACACATTGAAAATATAAGATCAGTAGACAGAGGTCTACAATGGATAAATGTCTCATGAGCCTTGAACTGTACTCGTCCTGTGTCTCACTATCTCCTGACATTGCCAGATATTATCTTTGAACATATAAAACATTGGGGGGAGGGTCACATGAAATAAACAGGTACCTAGAGCTGTATCCTGGCACCTGTTGTCACCTTTAAGTTCCGCCTAACCAAATTTAGTTCATTGTGATCTATATTTTTGCACTGACTCAAGTTATGTTTTCCATTTATGTCATTTTATCTTGCATATGTGATTACTGTGTTGTACAAAAGGGGGATGGAATGGGATTCATGTTCGATGAATACATTTCTATTTAGTTTGTATTCACCAGCCATAAGATGGAGTATATCATGTTTTAATATTGTTTAGCCATCCATCCATTCCACTCCATGAATGAATGAATGGTTAGAGCATCCGCCTTGTATGTGAGAGGTCATGGGTTCAATCCCTGGTCGAGTCATACCATAGACTTACAAAAATGGTACTAATAGCTGCATCACTTGACGCTCAGCATTAAGAGGTTATTGTTAGGACTGGTTGGCCTGGTGTCAGGATAATTTGACCTGGTGGGACATCATGCTACATGTCTGTATTTCAACTGTTTATTTTAGGTTATAATGGTCAAAGGTCAAGGTCATGACATCTTTGAGGGAAAAAAATTCTGCACAATATTATGAGTTTGCTATCACCTACATTGAACAGTCTTTGTAGATGGCCTGCTTTAGAGACAAGGTAGACAACTATTTATTTTAAGGTCAAAAGTCAGCCACAGGAGTTAAAAGACAAAACTTTCCACAAAAGTTCTCTTACCATGTACCTTGACTAAACTTTGTAGATGACTATCATTCGAGATGAAGAAGACATCTGTTGATGCTTTTGGTGAAGAGGTCAAAGGTTATGGTCCGATGTACTCCATGAACAAAAATGGTTTCCATAAAGTAACTTTTGTACAGTACCACAAACCATGACCTAGCTTACGTTTGAAACATAAAGGAACCTGTTGATTTTGGGGTAAACAGATCAACGTCAGTCACTGAGACTGAAAGAAGAAAAATGATTATAATGTTGGCTTATAATGCTATGTTTTTATTACTTTTAACACTGATAAAACTTAGTTTTATTGTTTGAATTTTATGGCTGTCTTGCTACTAAAAATTTTGTCTTTTACAGATTTGTACACATATACCTTTGTGGAAAGAAAAGAATGTAAGTATTAAAATTTGAATGTATGTCTTACAGTGATGTTTGATATGTGTATGTTTAACTTGTGGTTACATTTTTTTAAAACATATAATTATATACATCATGACCATTAAATAAATGATTTGTTGATAAAGTTAACGAACAGGATTGTTACCCAATCTAACACATAAACCTACCTTATGCACATATTTATAATAAGCAATTTTTGTTCTTTTCAAAGAAAACATCTTACCATGTTTTAAATTCATGAAAAGAGAATACAGACATGATGATATTGTAGAAATTTAATAGCTTTACTATTATGATCATTTTGTATTGCCTTGTAGAATGAAAAGAGTGAAAATTTAAGCGCTGATTTACTGTCGTAGAGTATAAAAAATTCCACCATGTCAGTCTTATTTAGTACCTGCTTCACATCTTGTCCTGTAATCCACAGCATGCCTATTAACTGTTGTGAGCATGATTAATTGCATAGCGGTGTCAAATACAAGACACCTTGTGGGAGTATACACCAACAAGGTCACACAATTGATGACGTCTTTCATCTTCCATTTAGTAGTAGTTGTATTGTAGTCAATATGACTGTGAAATTGTAAGTTTTTGCATAAATGTATTTTGTATTATGCAAATGAGGGTGGGATAGGATTAGAACAAACAGTGGAGCTTTTAAACTGAGCTTAACCTTTTAGTGGTGGTGAGTGTACAGCATTAAGATTCTATAATTACAGGTTCAAAACCTGTTTTTCATAACCTATGGCATTATATTCTGTGTTTGTTGAAATTTGATGTGAGCAAGATCTTATTTATAGCATAGGCAGCAATTCTTAAATTACAGGCTTCTGTTTATTTTAACAGATAACATGGTTCGACCTGTGGTGCTATTTGCCCCATTTGCAGACTCCCTCATACAGAAGCTCTGCTCTGAGTCTCCAGACAAATATGTGTATTGTGAACCAAGTGAGTATGTCCAAATTTATGTCAGTTATATTCCTGGGAATAGTTTTGTTTCAATTTTACATTCATTTGGAGGTGTTCTTCTTCCTAAAATATTTTGTACAATTCATTTGTAAATTTTTGGAACTTTACGTTTTGTTGGCCTCTATTGTGATGAGGTGCCATTAAAGACTATTACATGCATCGTTTCAGAGTCTTTTATGAAACAATTTCACAAATATATAGTTACCATATATATGATGCCATTCAGAATTAAAACCATCTACAGATTAAATATATAATTTTCTAAATTGCAGTTTAGAAACAACAGTTGTAGCATAAATAATTAGCAGCTATGCAATGATCAGACTTAAATGTTAATGTTGTTTGAGTCTTATAATCTTTGATAGTCGAATGTGAAGGCTTTTTCTTGTATCTACTCTTTAGGTACCTCTTCATGTGGTACATATTTAAGCCTGTAGGTATTGATTCTGTTCTAATATTATATGCTGTGTAAAATATGATTTATTTTTAGGGCTTTTGTTTTTATTGTTGTTGTGGGGCTTAACACCATTTTTCAGCACACAATAGGCTATATATGGTGGCCAGTATTAATGGTGGAGAAAGAAACTGAGAAATCGCCAGAAAGAGCCACCAACCCACAAGATATTTTTATTGCATTCTGGACCAATCAGTCTTAAGATGATTTAAAATATCTGTAAAAATTTAAATGTCTTATGTTTTAAGTATATAAGTATGTGCAAAATGCGATGAAAAAAAGAATGGAATTTTACTGCCGAAATTACCTGTTATGCATTCATTGTATGCATTTAAAATAATTTCTTTTAGTAGGGCATAAACCAGTTGCATTGTGAAAATTTTGAGCATCAAGCAATTTCACGATGTCATTTTTTAATATTTTTAAATTATAAAAAGTCGGTTTGGTCAATTTATTTTCAGTTCATGTTCTCTTTTATTTTACATAACTGTCATTTTAATTAATGAAATTGTATAAGATTAATAATGTCATCAAACAACATTTTCAAGCTGTGATTTTATGAAAGCTGATATTCTTAAATTTGCTGATAATGCATGAATTAACAAATTGTAGTAATTTAGATATCCATCTTTTCCATGACAATTCTATTTAGATGAGGTAGTTAGAAAGACGAAGTTGTTTTAGCTGAGCAGACTGAAATTTTACAGTTATGTTGTGCAGTATGTGGATGATTCTGTACCAGCAGTAATATCAAAGTCAGTATTATTCATAAATCCCAAATTTTACTTTGTTTTCAGCAAAAATGAATTCAACTCAGCAAGTGATGGAACAGGGTCTGAAGGATGGCAGTTTTATAGATTACTGGAGTCAGGATGACCATTATGTTTGCATCCGAAAAAATTCCATTAAAGAAATCTGTGATAAGGTAAATTTTAAATATTTTAGTATTATTTAAGATTATAGGTGTGACCTAGGTGTTATGTCTGTTGTTATCGTCATTGTTGGTGAGATAGGCTTTGACTTTGTTCTGCTTTTTGATCAGACATTGTTGCCTGTTAAGCATAAATCTTACATTCATCTTAATGTGTACAAGTCATCATTGGAAAAAGTAGGTCACATTGACCAACTTTGATGAACTTACTTTGCTAGGTGTTTAGCTCACCTGGCTATAAGGCCAAAGGAGTTATTGTATGTTGGCCCTGTGTATATTTTGCATTAATCAAAAATTGCTGTTTTAAAACTTTTCTCAAAAAGCACTGAACTAGTTTTGTTTAAATGATGCTGATCCACCATGAAATTTGGACACATAGAGAAATCTTTCAGTGACTTCTCAAAAATTGCTGGACAGAATTTTATTAAATTTTACAGAAAAAAAAAACATTACAGCATGAAGACTCTTTACGTATGTAGTTGTTGTGGGCTTTCAGATATATGGTAGCCAGTATAATAGGCAGAGGATACAAATTTGAGCAGTTTACAGAAAAAATCCTGTTTTAGAAGGATTTTACATTTTTGCAAATGTTGATTGGCCATTGGATATGGTCACCATTACTAAAAGCTGAATAACATTTAAATGACTATTTCACATAAAATGCTCAACAGAATCTAATTACAATTGACAGAAAGCATTTTGGCAGAGGTTTTTCAGTTTTGCTACAAATGCTGCCAATCTGCTCCAAATATGACCACAATAGCAAAAATAAGAAAATGTTTAAACTATTTCTTTTGGTAAGCTGCTGGGAAAAAAGTTGACCAAAAGGTTTACAGAAAACATCAAGGCATAGAAGGCTTTCAAATTTCGACGAATGATGCCAGTCAACAATCAGAATTCACCACTATTACTAAAAATAGAAGAAAATTTAAAAACTTCCTTTGAAAATACTCAGCAGAAGTTAATCAGATCTGAGCAAACATTCTGGTATCGAGGGCTTTCTAATTAATACAAATTATGCTGATTTGCCATAAAATACTACCACTGTTACTAAAATTAGAATACAAATTATGCCAGTTTGCTGTAAAACACTACCACCATTACTAAAATTAGAATACAAATTATGCAGGTTTGCCATTAAATACTACCACTGTTACTAAAATTAGAATACAAATTATGCCAATTTGCCGTTAAATACTACCACTGATAGGGGCCCCAAGTTACCGAGTGGTCTAAAGCGCTCTCTATTACGGATCACTGTCATCTCACCTCTGCTTGGGTTCAAGTGTAAGATTCATCGAATATGGATATGTGAGAAAGCTTGCCAGTAGCTTCTCATGGGTCGGTGGTTCTTTCTGTGGATTTTGCTTCGCGGTTTCTTCCTCCACCATTAATAATGGCTGCCATGTATAGCCAATCATGTGCTGAAAAATGGCGTTAATCCCCAGAACAACAACTACTATTGTTACTAAAATTAGAATAGAGATTTTGCTGATTTGCTTAGTAGAATTTAACTAAATTATAATGCATCCCAGTTGGAAGCTCAGTACAATATGGAAACTATTACTAAACATTATTTTTCAGTATAAAAAAAACTACAAAATTTGACTTACTTGGACAGAAAACAACCTAGCATAAAGGATTTTCAATATTTGATGATGTACCATTTAATATAGATGAAGATACAAAACAGAAAAGATTTTTAAACCCTGTCTTCATAGCATGAGCAAGCAGCAATATCAGAAAATTCTTCAGCATCTTACTGACCCATTTGTCTAATAGGTTGAAGTGAGCAAGTGATCTCATGTCAACTTTGATTTCTTGTTCTGGTCCCTGATTATGAATTGCTAGATAAAATATCTATACTATAAATATCACAAGTACATTCCCTGTCTGGAGCAAGCATATAATAGATGCATTCTGGAGTTCATTGTCTGGAATGGCTATTTTTGTTATGAACAGACTTAAAATATTGATGGATGTAATTGCTGGAAAGTTGCATTTTCAAATTCAGTATTTCCTGTATGATAAACCTAGGAAGACAGCAATGTAAATTTTTTAAAAGCAGACATTGGCTAAAAATACAATTTTGGTTTGGTGTTTTATAATGTCACAAATGGGTTATATTGTGCCATGGTTGTTGAAATAAAGTCCCTTGCCCAAGGACAACAACAGAGTAGCCATCCTGGGATGATTCACATATACTATTCTAACTTGTACCATTTCAGTCGTGAAGACAGCATATTAACAACTGAATCATCACAGAGAAAAACCTTTCTAGAAAGAAAAATTGATTATAAAAAATAATTTACAGTTCGGGCATAGTTTTAGCATGGGAGAATTAGGGTAAAAGAAACATTTTATAAAGTTGCAGTTAAAAACTTCATTTCATCAGCAGTAGTCATTTCTTCTTCTTCTTCTTCTTCTTCTTCTTCTTCTTATTATTATTATTATTATTATTATTATTATTATTATTATTATTATTATGTAAAACAATTTTCAGAACATTCACAGCCTCTTGAAAGTGAGCCCAGAGGCAGTGGAAAGATTGCACAGACACCAGATCTACCCAATAGTGATATATGCCCGTCACAAGTCATACAAACAGCTCAGGTAATTAAGGTGTATTTTTAAATTGACTGTATTATATGAAAATGGAGGATCATGTAGTGTAAGGTTCTGGTGATTGCTGGAACACAAAGGAAGAATTTGAACCTTGATTTTTGTAAGATTTATAGCTCTTTTTAACTTAAGTTATTAGTCCTACAGTATAAGACCTTGACTTTGATATGTGTTGCACTGTTGACATTTAAGACTTTTCCAACTGTATCACCACAAAAACTGGAGGTCAAATATTCAAGAAAATATCTTATAGTTGACCAGCCATATCAACAGTTTAGGTTGGATTGGTTTAGTCATACTGTACTCACTTTAATGCATTTTCCTTATTAAAGTAAAGTCAGGCACAATCAATGTTTTTAGACATGTTTATTTCATTAAAGAAACTTAGATATTCCTTGGTTACTTTTCAACCATTTGAGATGGCAGTAAGAAGAGTTTGACACATGCAAACACTTCATTGTAACTAGATTTAGTCTGAAAATAGGTGTCAGAGTAAGTATAGAATATCCAAAGCATTTGATCTTTAAGCTGTGCAACAATATCAATATGGGCTGTCAGTTTTATGAAAGTTCCATTAAAATTTAACCTCCAGTTCCCCAGGTGATGAGACTGAAACAGCTAGTTGACTTAAAGCATAAGGAAATTGACCCCCATGTCTCCACTTGTACATAACAGGGTCAGTGTCTTGCTTTGTATGATTAGATGCAGTATATGACAGAGAATTTTGTAAACAAGCCATTCTTCTAATTTTTATTGGTTTGGTATGAAGCTTTATTTATATATATATATATATATATATATATATATATATATATATATATATATATATATATATATATATATATATTGTCATCATCAGACAACATCCAAGTGAATCAGTAACATGCCCTTTTTTCTGTCTGCATTATGGAGTAGAGGTGGGATGCTGGATCATATTATTTGATTATATCCATGATGAGTAGGTTTGACATACTGGTTGTATATATGTGAGCAAAATGTTTACCATTCCTGTTATTTCTTTTTTGTTCCAAGAGCCATCTTTGTGATCCTGGTCAAATACATTTTTCATAATGGAATCAGTAAAGCGGCCTGTAGATACAAGCTTTAAAGGTTCTGAAATAATTGAGACCAAAATTCATGCCAAGACAAATAGTTAAAGACTTATATTGCTATATCAAAGAAATTAACATAGCAAGTTAAGCATTCTTGAAAACTCTTTTTGTTGTTGTAAACTGATGTGACACAGAGTCAGATTAAAATGTTTATTGGCACAATTTGGCTTATGTACTAGAATATGCTGTCACAAGCATGTGATCTATATAAAATTCATGCTAATTTAAAAATGGGAGTTTTGTAATGATTAATTTGTTGATGTATCATGATATTTTCCAGCTATTTTATCCTAAAAATGTCTGTCAGGTTTTACATTCACTTATGCATCAATTTCAGAGAGGTGAAAGATGTGCAATTCATGCCAGAAAAGCTAAGTAACAAGTCAGCCAAGGACCTTTTTGAATATTGTCAAAGGACAGAGCAAGATTACAGGCACATGTTCTCTGGTGAGTCAGTACTATGATATTTGTGTTGACAAAATTTAATTTTATTATTGGATGAATTTTTTAAATGAGTTGCTTCATTTTATTATTTTGTCTTTTAGATATGTGATAAACTTGCTCATATGACAGAAAAGAAATGATAAATATATTGAATAAGTGTTATCATTGTTTGATAATATGGGTTAAATTGAATTCATAGTGTTATTTCTTTTTAAATTTTTTTGCAGCTACAATTCAAGGAGGGAATCTAGCAGAGATGTGTCAGCAGATTAAAAATGTGATCAATGCAGAACAAGCCAAAGCAGTGTGGGTTGCTAAAGAATTTCTTAGATGAAAGAATTCCTTCAACTCTGCTGACTGAATGGTGTGACCAAATTTGGTTACTTCATCTGTGGTGAATTCAAACAGAACCAGGACTGATTTTTACACACCAGGCATATAAAGGAAACCAATTGGTGGGAAGTCTTACTTTACTTGGCCAACTGTGTCATTCAAATCATGCCATGTTCATAAAGCATGAAGGGTCAAATTGTTAGATGTATCATGCATTCTCATAGAAAATGTTAGGTACATTCACAAAATGTCACTTTTTAGCTCGTGTTGCCATAAGGCCAAGTAACCTTACGATGTAACGCTCTGTCTCTTTTTAATCATCAGTCTCCCAACTACTACTTGCTACCATTCTGTAGTCAAAATTTCTCTTTTGATCATGAATAGAATATGGGCATATATCATTAAGATCTCCAATGAGTCTGATAATACACAAAACTCGTGCATATTAATGAGGTGGTCTTGTATCTTGTTATCACTGTATAGGCTATTTTTTTTTTTAAATCCAGTTTTGAGCAAACTTGGTAAACAGGTTTAACCATTAAAATTCCTAGATGATTTCAGCCATGACCATATTCATTTTACAGTTTAAATACTTTGCCCTTATGCAGACATAGTTACACTGGTGAACTATGTACATGATTGAAGGTTAATTTATGATATTAAGATGATCTTGCAGCTGATGGGCTGAGTTTGTTGACCAAATTTGAAGCCACATTTCTGATCGATTTGTATCTGAGTTGATAAATAGATTTCTTTCATCAATAATATGGACAAGTTCAATAATGAGCCTTATCCACACTTGTTAAGGAGATGAAGTAGCATCTGATTGGTTGAATTTATTACCAATCATTATTTTTCTGATCAGATTTTGAATGACTTTTTTCAATATAGGCTGGTATTGTCAAGATCACTAGATTAGTTGGATAATAAATGAGGTCAACGAAAAGTGCATCTTATTAAACAAGCTTATTACAACTCTGGAGGCCATATTTTTGATCAAACTTGGGATAAAAGCTTATGTTCTCAAGGTCTGGGATGTGAATGATAATGAGCAACATTCACTTATATTAATGAGGTGATCTTGCAGTAGATTGGTTGAATTTGTTACCTTTCTAGAAACAATATAGCTCTTCTAATCTCATAAAATTTGCTGAATTAGTTTATGTTGTAAAGAACATGAACTAGTTTGAGTGTGAGTGAGATCCATGCTTATTAATTATTCCTTGGGAAAGAAATTTTATTAAACTAGAGTAATAATAAAAGTAAACTTTATATTAAGTATGGGAGATAGTTTAAATAGTACTGTGTTCTTACTTTTCTTTACAAAGAAGTGTGCTTTTACAAGTTTGCTTAGTGAAATGTCTTATTTTGTAAGCCAAATGAGTGATATAAGGCTTACTTTGGTCTTTTGATATAATTACATCATTAGTTTTCTTTTTCATTGACAAAAGTCTGACTTAAATTCATTAAAGAGACATGGCACCTGAGACAATTATTATTTTAATTTGTAGATTGTTTGTGCAACTCTGTAAAACATTTTTTTTGTTGCTACTTTCATTATATTTGCCAGATTGCGATATACCACGAGATGGAAAATTTTGCACTAGAAAGATTTAATTTTTTTAAAATTGTGATTTTGGTCTATGTGGAAATTTTTTTTTACATGCTTTTTTTTTTGTTTGCTTAGCTTTGAAAATGTACTCATATGTACAGTGCAGTTTATAAGTGATTTTCTTTTATGAAAATTTAGCTCAAGTATAAAGGAGACATAAAACAAATGGCGTTAAGCCCAACAACAACAACAACAACAATCAGAGCAATGATAAGGTTAAGCATGCAAATAAAAAAAGTGCAGATTAAACTAAGTATTTTCATATTGATTCTTTTGAAAATCATATAGTTGATGTTCACAAAATTGCAAGAAAAGCCATAATTGGTAATGATGAGAAATTTGTTTACACTTGCTCATGAATTTCGCAGTAGATAAAAAGTTGAAATTTTTTTAGATTTGTTAAGTCTTTTTCTAAAAATTGTCGGTGACATTGTGTAGCTTTGTCTTAATCAGAAATTTGTTGTATGCAGTTTATTCAGTCTTCTTTTTTTTTTGCATTGTGATGGCATTTGTAGTCACCTTTGTCTGCCAATCTGGTACATCAGGTTTTGTGTTTAGTTCCATTTTTAGGCACTGTGGTGGGACATTTTCTAGTAACTGAAATATCATTATCGACCTCAATATTTTTCTATGCTAACCAGGATGATGTAAAATGAGCATTGCACAATTAATGAAGTTTACACTGTTCATTTGTAGATAGCCAGCATAGCCTTGAAATTTATCTCGTTTTCCTTTACCATATCTTCAGCTTAAAATTAATTGTTTAATAAGCTTAGTTTTTGGATTGCACATATAACACTCATCATAAGAAGTTTAAACACAACACACATTTATTATTTAATTAATACATTATAAACTTGGTTAAATGATTTACCCTTCCAATCTTTTATCATAGTTATTATACTAATGACGAGGAGATAAAGCTAAATAGAGTGCTCAGCAGAGTCAGTACAACGGTATGTTACTGTCTGCATATACATATTTATCAATAAAAGACTGAATTATATTTATTTTACACCAGATTTCATTGTAGTGAAATTTTAGACAACTAAATTTTGCAAGTTAAACAGAGATGGCAATACGTTTGTATACAGAAAAAGAGGATATGATTATTTATTCATCACTATGCAAGTAAGACTTGAGGTCTTGGCTCATAAAGAACTTAGCTGTGTAAGTGTACTGTTTTCATCTTTTATTTACTGGTATGATTTTGATGACCATACATGTGGGAAGCCCATGGAAATCATATTGTCCAAGGTTGCAAGGGGTTGCATATGATGATGATGGCAAAATGAACAACTCTTTGAAATAAAATGGTTTTGTTAATATTTTTGTGATAAAATATCCTTGTCATTTGTGGTTGATATGAAAAATAATTGTAAATTTTATGACATCATTTGAAAACTTTAACTCAGCATGGCCCTGTTTGTAGAGATTGATAGTTATGAATGTGTACTCGAATAATTTTTCAGATAAGTTCTAAGTGTCAAGTAAGAGTATGAGTGTGTGCACAGTTGTTTGTGTTTATTTGCTTGTCAGAGTCGGCTTTTATTGCTGGCATATATTTAAGTGTTTCTTGATTCTGTAAGAGATACAAGTTGTTATTATCATCATGTACATTTATATCATTTATAGGTGTGTCTGTGCATTGCAGACATTTATCATTGATCATTAAGTTCAATTGCATGTTAATAGAGCCTGACAAATCACTTGATTTACTGGAAAGGTTTCTCTTTTGTATATTTTGGTCTTTGTAGTGATGCAGTTAAAGTCTTATGCAATTCCTTTTGACTGTCTGTCTTAAGGGATGACACTTCTGATATGTTGTGAAAACTATCCGTCTTTATTTGACTTTGGTTAGTGGCACAGTTTCAATAAAAATTAATAAATATTTTATTAAATAGAACCAAGTGAACAACAATACAAGCTATTCTTGTATTAAGTTGCCAAATAAAATGTTGTGAGTGCTTCTGATTTCTTCTTCTCATTTTTTATGGTACTCTGCAAACACTATTGCTCTTGTTCATCAGTCCATCTATCTGTTCATCCTGTACAGTTTCAAAACATTTTGATACTGAAGCTGGGGCACCCACTTGAAGAGAAACTAAACAAGACAGGTTGCACTTTCACTGTTATCTGTATAATTGTGCAGGTGATAAAAGAAAGTTTGTAACAATATAACGGAGGAAAACATTAGTTTTGTTTATGTTGGCTGTTATTTATCTGAAAAATCTGAACAGATGCAGTGTAAAAGAAAATTTAAATAGTATGTAACACACACAAGATTACAAGCCAAAACATGAAACCTGCCTTTGTGACCTAGAGTAATCGGCCAACAAGTTGAAATTTATCTTCACTGAGTATGTCTGTCTGTTTTAAAAAGTACAAGTTATTTTCTGAACTTCTTGATGGTTTTTTTTTTTTCAACTAACCAGGACTCTTCAGAGATATAAACCATTTGATCTGGTTAATCAAGTTGAGACCAATAAGCATTCTTATTCTTCCATTTGAACCTTCAGACCATCAAACCTTAGGATGAATGATCTTATCTTTCAGACCATCAAACCTTAGGATGAATGATCTCATCTTTCAGACCATCAAACCTTAGGATGAATGATCTCATCTTTCAAACCTATGTACCTTCAGACAAATGAAAGGAGATGTATGAGCATATTGGGGATTATTATATGGAATTAACAACAGCCCATATGTTAACACATGGGAGATTGTATTTGATCATACGAGAAATCTTATGCTTTATTTGGCCGTATGTTTATGATAGGAATGGTATTAGAGGGTTAATAGGGTTGTATGGAAAATCTTAAGTTTTGTCCATGGGCTTAATATGTGAATGGTATTATTATTATTAGGGTCTGTTTCAACTCAGGTCTTAAACTAAGCAACTGAAAATAGCAAAAACAAAAAAAACAAAAATTAAATTCAAGACAATAATTTATTTCCCAATAATACAAAGTAAAGATTTAAAAAGAACTTTGAGTATTTTCAGTTGAATATCAAATAGTCGTAAAAGTTACATCAGAAGTCCAAATGTATAGAGTATTCTGAATGAACTGTAGCCAAATTCTGAATGTGTTCCAAGTTTGAATTTGTTTATGTCCTGTAGTCTTAAATGTGCTAATGTGCCAGCAGTCTTGATGAATCACTATGATGTACTACAAAATGTCCTTGAATGAACTCACAAATAATTCCAAAATAGTGACAGTTTGAAAAGTCAAAGGGAACTTGTAACTGCAATGGATAATTAAAATAAATCCTATCAAATATGAAAACAAACACAACATAAATTGATTCCTCTAAAGTCTGATGTAAAGATAAAAATAATTAGTTTTGAAGTAAACAACTTTATATAAACTCCACCTAATTTATTGCACATTGATCATTTTCTAAAAATAGTGTCATCCCAGTGGAATTTTCCATCAAATTAATTTAAAAAAAACTTGTTTCTATATTGAACTCGCATCTGTATACATGTTTACCACCATGTAATAGTGATCTTAAAATATAATCTAAAATCATAGACAAGTATTAATGGCGTAATACGTTGTTAACTTTTACACACACCAAAAAAAAGAGTAGTCTGGTAGGCCTCTACTCTCAATTATTGGCCAGTTTTAACCACACAATACAAATTAAATATATAACATACAATCATAGGTGAAAACCAACACACTAATTGAACATGTATCAAAAGTCAAAGTATTTATGAGGATAAATATATTTATAGGAAAAATGTTAACTTTGTGATTGATGTAGATTGTTTCTATATTGCCAAATTATGATAAAATATGGAAAATGTAATGTTAGATATTATTCAACACATACAGATACTTCACTATCCAGCACCCATTTTTTTTTTATTACAATCCAACACACAACATATACAGTCTAGAACCTGCTTTTTATTACAATCCATCACATTTTTAATCCAGCACCCAATTTTTATTACTATCCAAACAGTCCTATACTCCAGTAAGTAAGTTTTGATTACTATCTTAACAGAAAATATGCAAGACAGCACCTGTGTTTTGATTACTACACAACACTATGAGAATTTAACATGGTAATACAAGGGTGGAAAGTTTATAGCCTAACGACTCAAACGTTTATGTGGATCTTTGAGAATTTAACATGGGTAATTGTTTTGTACAATCCAATTACTTGGTTATCTTCTATCCATCACACAATGCACAATATCCCAAAAAGAACATGTTTAATACCTAAACTCTACACACCTATTTGATGAAAGGGGTATGCTGTAAAATAAACGAATTAAATCACACACTTATTAAACAACACCTATTGGACAAGAAGGGGTATGGTGTAAAAGAAGGAAATGAAATTGGACGAACATACTATCCATCATACCACTATACCATCCAATATCCCATAGACTCGATGCAAAATGCTTTGTATAGTTCTAAATCTCTACACCTACTATCAGATAGAGGGCTGTGATTGGGCAGAAGGAAACACACAAATGTACTATCCAATAAATCTAAATCCAATCTATAGTATAAAACACCTCCCTAATATTTTATTCAAAACCCACCATTTTACTATCCAAGACACCCAAATATCCATACACAAATTGACTTAGGTAATTTAGTATTACTGCTTACACACACGATTAAGTTTAAAGAGTTAACGTTCAAAGTGCCCCCCCCCCGGGTTTCATTACAGATTTGGTGAATTCCATGTTAAGAACACTGAAACGACCATGCCAAGCTAAAGAGGACGATTGGTTGAAACTTTTTGATTCTCACGACAGTTGAGAGAAATATCGCATGGAACGAATTTAACAGCAGAAACAGAGATTGCGAATTATTGAGATTTTTTTTCTCCACTTGTGGATATCTTATTTGAACCAATAACTCCAATAACAAAAATTGGTCCAGGAAAAAAGAAATGCATTTTCAGTGACGAAATCGTTGACTTTGAACATCAAGCTACATTCATAATTACGAGAATGAACTGAAGGTAAGCATCAAGAAATACAAGCAAATAAACAAAACTAACCAAATAAAAAAAAATGTTTAGTTACCCAAACGATCATTTACTGGCATCGTCAGCATGGAACACGAAGAACATATGGAGAAAGACGATATGGATGTTTTTGTTCCAAAACAAAAACAAAAAAGATTTATAATGTCGAGACGTTAAGAAAAGATCAATATTTAGTCTATTGTTTTACTCAGGCTTTAGATGAAAGAATTATAGGCCTGACCAAAGAAGATTGTGGTTGTTGTTGGGCTTAACGCCATTTTTCAGCACACGATAGGCTATTCATGGCGGCCAGTATTAGTGGTGGAGGAAGAAACCGGGAAATCACCGACCCACGAGAAGCCACTGGCAAGCTTTCTCACATCTCTACATTCGCTTCAAAGAAGATTGTTATTGATGTGAAACATGATCGTAGTCAGAAACAACACGAAAGATGTATGATGATGAGTCAAGAAGAAAGGTTGGGAGAGTATATGGAAGAGAGAAAGAGTCTCGTCTCCGACCATAAGAGTTTGAGAAAGTCATATAAAGATTTGCCTGACCATTCCTTACCTCAATCGACTTCTCTGGATTTCAAGCTCATCGAGATTCTCTTGCAACAGAGTACAGAAAAGATTCATAATTCATCAAATTGCTGACAGAAATATTAAGGAAAAGATTAGATATGAATTGATCAATAAATTTTACCTGTAAAACATGGATACCTGGAAGCTTCATTACCGCCGACGCGTAGTTTGTACACAGCTTCTTGGAATCCTATGGTGCGTGCTAAAAATGAATTTCCCCCATCCCAAACTTACAGATATTCAGGTCTATGTCATGAACACAAACGGCAGGAAGCTATTGGGTAGACGTCTACTTTCCCAACGACGACAGTGTGGTCGATTTTGATTTATATTGATTACTTGCTTTGAAGGACGACATCGTTAATTTTATGAGAAGAAATGCTGTATCAACTCGATTCAATAAGCTGAGATTACATAGATAAAATTCCTAGGTGTGTATACAGATTGTGTGCATTTTCTTTCATCAAAGCAGACTTGGATATCCCTTAGAAAACTTATTCACATGTTTTAATCTTGCGTACTTTAGTAAAGGTGAAGTAGAAAGATGGTTTTATAAACATTATAATTCCCCCAGTTCTTTAGGTCAGAAATGTGGAATCATCGATAGCAAAATGAAAGTCCCTTAAATCACTGGAATTCATGTTTGACTCCAGAGTGTTGACAACCTTGAATAGACACTCATGTTTGGATAGTATCTATTGAATTGTCAATTTGTATTTGTGTTATAAAAACCATTTTTTATTATTAGAAATGTTGATCTTTGGGGAAAAGAAGAAATTGTGATGTCTTGCTTTTAATTAAAAACATGAATGCTCTCTTAACATGTCAATTGTACTAGGTCATGTTTATCTTCAAGTCCGTGTCCCGAATTAAAGAGATGATTTCCATCTCTTCTGTGCTTTAGGAGTCCCGAGTGATCTAAAGCGCACTCCGTTACGGATCACTGCCATATCATCTCTGTCTCTGTGGGTTCGAATATAAGATTCAGCGAATGTGACTATGTGAGAATGCTTGCCAGTAGCTTCTCGTGGGTCGGTGGTTCTTTCCAGGGATTTCCCGGTTCCTTCCTTTACGTGAAGGCCCAACTCGGGCACAAGCGACCTCTTTAAGGAACTGCCTCCCAACCTAGGGCCGCAAACAGTCACAAAATGCCAAGGAGTACAATACGCGATTATAATACCTAGTAAGTCAGTTAGTCAGTCCGTGCTTTTTCGATGTAAAACTGTTTTTCAGATGTGCCATTCCAAAGAAATGGGAAACAATAAAGGCACGAAACTATTTAGCCTGCAAAAAGGTCACTCGGAACATAAAAATACGAAAAAGCATATCTAACTTAAGATCTAAATATATTAAATAGAACAGGACAAATTTTATTAGCCAACAGCTTTAGAAAGTACATAATAAAGGATCAAGCTAGATGCATCAATTGCCCTCTTGCCCAACACCCGAAAATTTACAACATATGCTCAATGTTTGTCCAACATGACGAAGAAATAGATTCTCCCTCAAGAAGAAGCAATACAAAATAAGATGCGCAGCAACATATCCAAGATTTACCAGACCAGGATAAGAATATTGATATAGAATATATATATATATATATATATATATATATATATATATATATATATATATATATATATATATATATATATATATATATATTTATATATATATATATATATATATATATATATATATATATAATATATATATATATATATATATATATATATATATATATATATATATATATATATATAAACATCATCACATTCCTAAAATAAATTGGCAAGCATAAGAAAATATAACTAAAAATATACCTCAAATTGTACGCAGTCACAGACAAATGAGTGAATGAACTGCGGACATACCTACCTTGTTGGAGGTTGGCTGAATCGACCGATGGTAGGAAAACAGTGGTATCACTAGGGTTGGAGTCATCCAATGCGGTAACTCATGGTGTCACCCCCATGGACCTCCTTCCTGTACAAAAATTCAAAATTTATAGTCATGTGAAGCAACTGATGGTGTTACCCTGTGGACCTCCTTCCTGTAATAAAAATTAGAAAATTGGATAGACAGTCAATTTGGTGTCACCCCCTCTGACGGTGTCACCCGATAGGTCTGCACCACTCACCCACCGCTAGTGACGCCACTGGAGGAAAAGCTGGTTCTGGTTACAAGGCTGTCGACTTCGCATGAGGTTTCAAGGATCTGGTACACAAGGTTTTTCTATCGCGACTGAATTCGATTTGGATACTATGTAGTGCTTAAACTGAAAAGGATTGGCAGTGACACCTCCGTTGAGGGTTGCATTGCTAATTATACCAATGACTAAACGTTTGGGTAACTGTCTATGGAACAAATGATCTAGAGGCAATGGTGAAAGTTTTCACTTCCACGCGTCGTATCGGATACTTAGCAGTTGTTCTGCTCAACGTGCAACTGATGTTGTTTCTCTCCTTTGGTAACACTTCCTCGCGTCGAACATAAAATCCGGCTTCTTGGATGATGGTTTTGTATCCGTTGGCATGAGCCATCAAATGGAAAGCGGTACTGCTGAGATTCAGTCTCAGGCGGATATCCACCCCATTCAGCAAACATATGTCTTGCAAACACTTGTCCAAAGCAAACGATCCATCAGTTCTAAACTACGTCCTTGCTTGATTTTCTTTTGACGGTCGTTAAAGACCACATTGTGATGTTCGTCATCTGCTGATAGGACTGTGTCGTTAAATTTGTTAACGTCCTCTTTGTCAAATTTCCATACCACGCAAGCATCCAAAGGAGTGTTGTGGTCTCTTTTCAGTATTTCAAGAGAATTTCCAGGTACGCTTGGTAAATGTAAGTATCCACGCTACTGCTGACCAGTTTGTTCTTCAAGTACAAATGCACTTCGCTGAACAAGTAATGCATGCAATTGTTGACAGGAGCTACTCTAGCATCGTTGTCTATTTTGATCACTTTGACTTTCAAGTACAAGTAATTGCTATTCAGATCAATGTAATCTTCGAGCTGTTCTTGGATTTCAAACTCGACGGTGCTCATTCCGTCAAAGAAGAGACGTAATGAAATTCTACCCATTGGTATTTTTGCATCGTCATCTTGGTGGGTAGTATGGCAAACAGCTCCAGTTGAACATTAGAAAGACTCTCGGTGAATCATTTTCTTCTCTCTCTCTCTCTCTCTCTCTCTCTCTCTCTCTCTCTCTCTCTCTCTCTCTCTCTCTCTCTCTCTCTCTCTCTCTCTCTCTCTCTCTCTGTTTGTCATTTAATAACCAAAAACGTCTAATTGTTGGACGGTTCTTCTTTTCTTAGTCTTTCTAACTCTGGGGTTATGAGGTCCCCTTGAGGGGTGCCTTCGTCATCTCTTTCTGCCTTGTCCTTTCTGAAGCGTCAGGGAAACAGGAATGCCTGGCTCAGCAGTGTCCATGGCATTTATAGCAGTTTCTCGTCGGACGAAATTGTCTTTGCCCGTCTGAAGCAAGACACTTTTGCCTGGTCTCAAGAAAGCTTCTTTGCTGTTTTTTTTTTTGTTGTCGATTTTAGAGAAATTCTTTGCTTTGCGTCAAATCAGCATCTTTTAAGGCGTGCGAACCTCGTGTCACCATTAGTTTCAAAACGGGGGCCAGCAAACAAAAGGCAGATTTCAGCATATCTCCTAAACCATGTCCTCGTTGTCGAGCGACTCCTTGGTATACAAGATGAAATACTTACAAGTTGATAGAGTAATCGTTTTCAAAAATGGAGTTTCACCGTGACTTTCCCATTGGTGAATGAAATATTTTGTCCCAGATCTCCTTTTATAGTAATGTTGACAGTGTCGAAATACGATATACTAATGGGCAAATAGTGAGGATGTATAAATTCGCGGTGAAAGTAATGTTTCCACCTTCCTCTTCAACGTTCGTGACAGAATCCACTTTGAAAGGAATGACATGTAGTAGCGGTACCGAGGTGTGTCCCACCACGTAGTACTCCGTCACATCGGTGTATACAAAGATCAAATTGAGTTCTTGGTTCAAAACAAATATTTGTAGCCACGATTGTAGGTGGCCAAATTGACTCAATCAGCTTGCCATTGATGATCGATATCCTCCAATTGGGTGAGACTTCTGGAAAACTTTCGTCGAAATGGTTTGTGTAACGTGTACGTGGTTTGTTCGAGTAACCATTGCTGCACTTGAAGAAAACGGACACTTTTCAGTCGGGTTTTGGCAGCACGACACAATTTATGAACACCGTAACCTGCAAGATTGGCTGGATCGTAGTAAATGCTAACACTTTCTCCATCAGGAATTGCTTTTTAATAACTCACCCACTATTCACTGACGCTACTCTGGATGGGACGAGGTGGTGGTTTGGAAATAGCTTTACGTGTCCAATTTACCAGGTGAGTTAAAGTCGAGGAAAGTGGTGATGGTGGTAATGGGATGACCTTGGTTTTCTTTTCTTTTTTCACTCCTGGATTCCCTTCTTTCGTTTTGACTTCTTATTACTTCTCCCAGCATGGCTCCCGCTATTCCCTTGAAAAGAGTTCCTATCAGGGGTAAGAATCCATCGCGTTGTACCAACATCTTTTTCTCTTGACGGATTGATATTTGCTTTTGGACCATTTGGCGAAGAACGTTCCGATGTTTAGCTAAGCATTATTTCTGGTTTTTAGATAAAGGTATCGTTCATTTCAAGACATTCAGACAACATTCCTTTACAGTATTGAGGACATCTATGGAGGCGGTTTGAATCAGTTATTTTCTCATGGATGGAGGGGCTATAGAGAGAAAGGACATGCATCAATGGTTGGGCTAGAGGAGAAGGCAGTCCTTTTCTTTTCTTTCCTTTATTGGTAAGAGAGTGGCGTGCACTTCATTTGTGGGACATCTGTTTGGTTCAAGAACGAAAATACACTTAAGTCAATGGTTTAACATGCGTCCTTTTATTTTTTTGGTGGTGGTGGTGGTGGTGGTGGTGGTGGGGGCTCTAGAGGTAATGCACCAGAAAAACTTCTGAAAAGCCGTATTAACAAAATTGGCATAAAAAACCTTCATCAATATTTGCTCCACTTTTTTAGACGCTTGGAGTTTTCAGAGGTAGACGACAATTGGTGTCTAAGCGATTTTTCAGATGAATGGACTGTCCTTTTTTATCTTTCCCTTTTTGGACAGGAGAACGAGGATGATGGTGGTGTTCACTTTTTGGAGTGGACATCTTTGGGCATTCAGGAGTACAAAAACACTGATCCACATTGTTTGCCCAGGTATTTGTTTATACTCGAACAAGACGCCACTGATTGTCTTTACGTCGTATCAACTAGATGACAGGCATCACGTGTCATGGAGGGGTTCGCAATGGACTAAATCGAGATAGTTCTTGCTTGGATAAATTAAGTAAACTTTGCAACATGCCCGATCTTTCTTTGATTTTGGCTTTTGGGATATGTACTTTATGAGCAGCTACCACTGCAGATAAAGAGAAAAGTGTCACCGATGGAGTTGAAGTTCTTGGAGATACCGATTTACATTGTTTCATCACATTAGGAAGATCGTGTGTCAAATAGGGCTTGACTGGCATCACGAGGAACGGAGAAGTGGAAGAATCTGGGGGTACTGAAGACGCGGTCAAGTCGTGGCAGAGAGATGTAAGGTTGGACATTAGCCTTAGTACATTTGTTGGGGGTAGAAGCTGTTTTCTGTTAGACATTTCTTTTTCTGGAGACTTGTCTTTTTCTGCCTCTGTGACCTTGTTGTGACACCACTGCTCTTTTTCTTCTTCTTTTGGTACCTTTTAGACGGAGAGTGGGTATTTTTATTGGTAACGACTCTAGGGGCAATAGGATCCCATTTTAACAGGAAGCGAATTATGACACATTTTAACAGGAAGCGAATTATGACACCACCTAGAAAACCGCTACCTCCAGGTTTCAAAATGATATTTTTTTGGTTTGCGGGTCGATGCGGAGATCTGCTAGTTTCGTCAAGGCTACTTTGTTTCTCTTAAAAGGTGTTTGGTTTGATGTGAAATGGGGAAATATACCTTGCAGCAATTGACGTGCTGTCACCGTAAACCATTATAAGACTTATTTGAGACTGGCTTTTAAGACACGAGCACGTATTTGTGGAATTTTGTCGCAACTAATGCCATACAAGGCAAGAATCAATTTGACGAGAAGATGGGACTGAAGGGACGTCATGTTCACGATGTCATGTGAGACAGACCAAAAGTCTCTGAGGTTTTTATAGACTTTTGTTGTTGTTGTTGTTGTTGTTGTTAAGTCGACGGGGAAATGTACACAACTGGCCCTCCGTCTTGGTGTCAGTAGTGCAACAGATGGAAACAAAATCGAAAATAATCGGGTGTGGTAGGTTTTAAATCCACGAGTGAATGAGCGTATGGGGTTTGAATGGCATCTTCATACTCGTGTGTCAGCCAAGGCCTTCCTAACTGTTTGGCTAGGACTTGCACTTGAGATTTATCTCAAGGGTTTTTAAGCAAGACCACATAATGAGCATTGAGACTGATGATGTGATGGGTCTACTTGTTGAACAAATGTTTGGTGATGTAAAATTGTAAATGACACTAGAATTATGTGCGTAAACCATAATTTAATTCCTCCTTCGTCTTTTCTATAACATGTTGTCAAAGATAACCAGATGTGTGTGACTGGGGTCAGACACGATCCCGTAGTCTTCGCCAGGAATAAATTCCACAAACACGATGAAATCGCCTTGACGTTCTCACATGAGGCTGTATGCCGATTGCCAATCTTTGTAACACCACACGATCAGTTGAAGTGGATGATCCATCAAATGTTTCTGTTTGACCAAACGTTTGACAAATTCGGTTTTTCCCGAACCGCTAGGTGCAGAAACTAACATGTTTAAGGGATGACGAAAATAAAAGGCCTCCCAACTGGCACGATCTAAGTTTTCGTCGATGACTTTGAAGGTGGTGGAAGAGGGAACAGAGACAGCTGAGGTAGCCATAGTGTAGGGAATGTCACTTTTGACAAAAAGACAGACAAGACAAGAATTTTATACTTTTTTCAGGACACGTTTATTGCAAGTTAAAATGGAACACGAAAGACAAAAATGCATAAAAGCCAAATGGTTAAGTACATGAATAAAAAACATATCAAAACGATCCGAGTGGAATATAAACAAGTCACTGCACAACAATTTTGGTGACGAAGGGAAAGTTTGTAATGTTATTAGAGTTCCTACACTTATCACAGACACACAGGGGTCTCCCGGGAATGGTCTTTGGGAAATATCAATGTCGTGACGGTCCTGTCCTGAAATGATTGTAGTTAACACAGGTTTAAAAGTTTCCTTTTTCACTTGATACTTTAAGTTCACTCTTTCCTCTGAATGCATAACACAAATATTGGGCAATATAAGCCACTTCTTTTGTCCAATAATCGAAACTTTTCCAGTCACGTATATCTTTCAAATGACAGTGTAAGTCACAACTATACACACATCTTCGTAAGCATCTGGAGTGGCTCAAATTTCATAAAGAAACTTTTCTTTAAAGAGAGGTCGAAAAATTTCCAGATGAAAGCACAATGCTTTTAACAGAAAGAGTTTCTAGTGCTCATTTCAAGGAAACACCATCATCTTTTTGGTACAGTAAAGATCGTACGGAGTCCACAAGAAATCGGTTGGTAAACGAAATCCCAGAAATCAAGTCACCGAGATATTATACCACAACCCAAATTCAATGGATACGGTGCTCGTAAAAAGAGTTGGTAATCCACCACAGTCTGTATACTATCACTGACTTCCTTCCATAGAATCTGTTGTATCACGCGTAATAAAATAAAGGTCGTGTCATGGCAGTCAGCTTTTATTCTCTCTTTTTTAGGAGGTAATAAGTGTACATTTTGCACAGAGCTAATCGTACTCCAGTAGCGAATCCAAAGTATGTAATCACTAGTTTAAACACTACACACCGCACAAAATTTTCCAATACTGACAAAATCTGATAGCATAAAAGATTTTGGTGACCCTCTCACTCTTCCTTTTGAATTCTTTGTAGTATGACCACCTTGTAAAAAGAAGCATGAATAGCAACCAAGGTCTTCTGGTCCTCATCCAGTTAAACAATGTCTGCACACTGGAACGCGTTCACATGAATCAGTCATCTTATAGCATTCAGGTAACAGTGGTTCCAACATCGGTGACGTAACGGATGCAATTATTCTTTGCGTTTCACCTGTATTATGACAAACTCTGAATAAATGCATTCTCTCAACTCTACAGGCAATGCACGAATGCTCTCTTGCAAAATATTCTTCCAGAAGTTACGAAGGTCCTACAAGAGGTAGGAAGTGTCAGTGTGGAGACCATCGAGCATGTTCCAAGTAAGTAAAATCTCTGTTCACACTGGTGAAGCGACTCATCGCATCTGAAGCACTTGACTTTATCCCCCTTCGCCCAAGTAGATAAAACAAACTCTGGCATATTCTTCGAGGTTAGGTCATTTTCCTTGGAAGGTTCGGAATCGACCTTCAAACATACAGTATTCAAACAAACGCACACGGAACGAATATTCTTCTTTCACATGTTCATTTCGACTCAAGGTACGGTGAAATCTGCAGAAGTCCGTGTCAAAATACAGCACACGATCTCATAAAAATTCTTAAGGTTTCGTAAATTTTAAGCAAACATGGGCTGTCACGTAAGCCGCAATGATGATATTTCCAACTTCGTCATCTTTTACAAGTCGAGTTCTTCTTCGTAAGTGACCAGGATAAAGTCCTCACGAACTACGTTCATGTGTTTCATATCTTTTGTTTTGTCGTTAATCATCTGGAAGTAGCGGAAAGGATCTGACAAATACTGTCTTGGATAAATATGGTCGTTGTGCCATTATGCCCCATAAGCAACTTAACATCACTTTGGCAAACGATCGCCTTCCTTCGTTTTCTTGATGTGGTCTATAGTGATGCCTTTCTGCTTCAAGTATTTCTCTTTGAATTTCTTTTTGTCTTCGGGAGTGTGGCACCAGGAAGGATAGCCGCTGACTTATTGTTTCAGTTTCAAAAAGGCATCCAAGTTTTCAGCGAAAATGTCATTCTGTGTTGGAAAAGTGGTAAATTTCGTACAGTTCTAACAATTGGTATCCCAGGTCCAGACCTTAAAACAATTCCACGCTGACTCACGTTCCTGTCAAGGCGCGTTCTTCCTGGGTGTGCTGACAAGGTTATCTCAGTGGTTGGTAAGCACTTTTGTGCTGTGAACCTCACATCTAAAAATGTTGGTAACAGGTTGGGCTGACAAAAATGCGCTGACAAGTTGAATAATGCACTCGTTCTTAAACTTCGTCAAGGCAGGGTCTAGAGGCCAAACATCCAGAGCATTTTGATCCGCAATGCGTGTTGCTCCCTAATGCTATCCCCATAGTCACATTTTTTAAATAATATCCTTATCTCAGAAATGCAGTGATACTGATGAAAGTGTCGAATGTTCATCGTGATGATAGACGTGAATGTATTTTCCATCATTGAAATTTTTTCTCGAAACAACAGAGGTTTGCGCACTTCTTAAAGGTGCACCTTCAAGGTGTAGTGTGGAGATAAGACGTCATGCAATTTTTGCATTTCAGGAATGCCACAGGGTGGGTCTTTGGATATCCCCGCTTGCTGTAATAGGAGTTCTGCTTCTCTTTGTTGCTTTCCTCGGTCCGATCGTTGAATAAATTTTCAGCCTCTTTTCCATTCTACTGTGTCGTTCTTGTCGGCATACGTTAGTCCTTCGACGACGGCACGGGCTACACACATTTTGTCATTAGTTTTGTTTATTTGGACGAGGCTACGCTTGATACTTCGATGGTCGTCCACCAATAACACATTTCTGCATAATCTGTCATTTGGAGAAGAGAAACGTGGGCAATGTGCAGTTTCACTTTTCCATCGGTGATATGAAAATTGTCGTTGGATTGTTGCAAGTGATAAATCTTGTATATGACATTGGAAGGTGTCAGTTCTGCCTGGCCAGCTAAAGTCGATCCAAACGGGGGACTTTAGACTGACAAGATCAATGAAAAATGTCAAGCGATCGTCTACTTTTTCTTCACAATGTCGTTTCAGTGTGGTTAACAAAGAATTCCACATGTCGGTGAAGTCTTCTGCGCTCTCGAGTGGTACGCCAGACTTAAATTTTTAAACTTCACAGTGTACGTGTAGGCCGTAGTTCTAAATTTGCTAAAGAAGCGTTTTTCAGTCTATTGAATGTGGTATTAATTTTTCAGGATTTACTGGTGGTGGACTTTGGTTTGGTGTAGATTCTCTATGTCTGGATTCTAGCTCACTCATATAATCTGTCATCTTCGAAATCGTTGGCATGGGTTTAAGCCAAGACTTGAGCTACTGTGTGAGGCGATAGCTCATGTTCCAGCCTCTTGCTTTCTTCTCCTTTCTCCAAGGAATGTTGCGATCGTTTCATCCTAAGCGCAAAATGTGAAATGACTACATTTTAAATGCGTCGAGTACTTATATATCAATATCAGGCCAATGCCTTCTCTCCAAGTATTCATTTCACTCTCAGAAAAATGGAAGAGCCAACACATATTTAACTTCTGATCAGAGCTTTGCGAGTTGTCATAGAAGAGAATACTCCCCATCCTTTCGAGATAAAAATTCAAGATATTTGCTTTGTCTGTATGAAGAAAGGGCATTGGTTGTCAGAATGTCCAGACCGTCCAAAAAGCAAGACAGGTGTTAAAAGAGACAAAAGTCAAGATATATGTTATCATTGTCAATAGAAAAGACATTGGTCTTCAGACAGCCCCTAGAAACAACAGCAGGAAGAGGGGTTCCGAACAGGAAGAAGAGGAAGAACACCGTCAGGTTCAGAAAGTGAAGAAGAAAAGAAGACGAGAAAAAAGTAGGGAAGAAGAGGAGAAGGGGAGGAAAAACCGGTGAAAGTGAAGAAATTCAAAAATGAGTGAAAAGACAACGAATAAAACGGAAAGGAAACAAGCGTGTCTTGCTTTAGATTTTTATAATGATAAGGATCTACACTCATGCACTCAAACGCGACCATCATGGAACAAAAAAAAGATATTTTGAGTGTTTATTGATTTTGGCAAAATTAATACTATCTCTTTTCGAAAAGGACCGTTGGGTGTTTGTTTTGATAAACAAAGTCAAGAACGAGAAGTAATGAGTTTTAACTGCCATATCCCTTTGCCACTGCCAAGGCCTTTTTCTGGACCTGCTCCTGTCGATGAGTTGCTAGAAATCATTAGGGGGTGTATCTCAGGCGTAGTAGATGTGTGAACAGCGTTTGGCTGTTTGGCCTAGCAAGGTCTTCTCCTCTTGATTCGTAATAATGAAGTGTAATACATTTGCTTAAGACTTCTTACCTCGCCAAAAATGATTAAGAGTACTGATTGACTTTCGCCGTCCTCCTTTTCTCCTAGACCTTATTTCTTTTTAGCTTTTTCTTCCTTTCGTTTTTTCTTTCTTGTCTGTTCTGCTGCTGTTGAAGGAGAAAAGCTTGTTTTGCTTCTTTGTGCTGTTGCAAATTTATTCCAATTTATTTTTCTATGTTTAAAATCCTCAGCGTATGGTAAAGAACGAGAAGGTGGTGAAAGTGCTATTACCGGAAAACAAATTCTTGTGAAGAAGAGTGAAAATACACTAAATCCCAATTAATATCGACATCTTCGGGAAGTAGACCCGTTATTGCTTTGGAAGCCGCTATTATGACATCATTCGTCGCCACGGCCATTGCATCCAATTCATCGTCTTATTTGCTTCCGTCATGTTCTAACTCTGTCACATTGATTCAAAGCGCAGAGTTCCTAGTGAATCTATATAGGGAATGTGACGTCACAGACAGCTCTCGTCGGATTGGAAGACAGACTCCGCCCTGTGAATAAATTTTGTAACCCGTGGATTGGTCAAAACACTCAAACCGTTTTGATCCGCTCTTCCACTAAAAATAACCGTGGTTCACTTAATTTCCTTCAACTGTTCTCGTCACAAGATGTGCACAAAAACGTATAATCGTCTATCATCCTATCGTCGATGATGTTCAACCAGGACTATCACATGTATGTCATATCATCATGGGCTATCACCCATGATCCGCCATGACTGATCCAAAGAAGAAGTTTGAGTGACCACTGAGACGAATACTTGGAAACGAAGGATATATGTGGAGAGACAAAGTTGCCTGAAGGCGAGTCTTTATCTACGGTCCATATTTCAGACGAAAGGTTGAGGAAGAGAAGAAGATCCGAACGATCTATCATAAGTGAATGATATTAACATAAAAACTAAAGAACCTTTTCAAGGCCCTTTTCCTAGCATCGAATAGATATATATTCTCTTGCCTACAAAGTTTTTTAGTTAATTTTATAATTTACGTGTGATAGATTTATGTTTATCTATCCATCTAGCTAGCTAGCAATCTATCTAGTCATATGTCCCGCCCCGCCAAACGTTATATCTTTTGGGAGTTTTTCCGCTGTAACAGTTATTTGCCCCAATGAAAGTTAGCACCGTCTAACATTATTACCATTGTCTAGTAACGTTACGTCATCCTTCCTGTTCCATTCCTATTAAGGAGGCGCTCACCAGTTATTATGTTCTTTTGAGAAAGAGAGTAACGTGTGTAAGGTGAAGTTGTTTTCATTTAAAACATACACAGTGAAGAGAGTGTTGGCATATCTCTATGCTACTTTGATGTAACGTGGCTGATAATTTTTTTGAGATATTGTACCTTTGGAAATTGTAAATGATCTTAGCACACTGCTAGCAAAATGACTGCTCCCTTGTGCTTCAAAAATCAGCCTGAATTTGTCTAAGTACACTATCCTTAGGAGTTACTAAAACAGGGAAAATTATTTTTGCCAGACTAGACAATAACAGCTTCTTAAAGTGCAACTAATGAATTACCAAATATATAAAATGAAAGAAATGGTTATATGCTCTTTTTCTAAAATTTACCTCTGAAGATCAGAGTGAAAATGATATTTTTGAAAGGCTCACATCTGTAATAAGGCCATGCTGTATACTCTATAACCCATGTTACATTCATCAATCATACACCAAAATAAAGAAAAATAAAGGTTCTTTGAACAATACCTGAGTTAAACAATGTCTTTTTTTAAATAGCCAGAATAATTACTGAGGAAACCCGGGGAAATTACTTTTCTTTAAACTTCTAACCCTATGCAAAATATGAAACTGAAGAGCTAAACCTAACCCTATACAAACTCAATTCATTCCCTTGTCGCTATATAGTCCCAACCTTTTTGTTGATATAACCTTTATCGCTATATTGTCCCAGGGGTCTTGTAATGGTAATTCCCATTGTCACTATAAATTTTGTCGTCCCACGATCTTTAAAGTCCCGATGAATACAAAATGGAGGACGATGAACGTCTGTCGTAACCTTCAAAGTATAGATGTTTCAACAGCTATTTTTTCAATCACAGGAAACAGTATTCCAGTTTCGAATTCAGAATAAATTTCAATGAATGTCTTGTCCATGAATTTCATAGAAGCACTTATAATTCCAGGGAAAAGAATCACTTATATTCCATAAAATAGAATTTCAGCTCAAAATGTCACAACAAAATACCTTTAGGTGTCAATAATTTGGAGCCATTGACACTTAAAGGCAAGTAAATCATTCAGCAGTCTTCTGGTAAATAGGTATTTCAGCCTAATAGGAGCCCTTCTAAAACGAAACTGGCACAACTTTTAGAAATCAAGCTTCTAATAAGCTTGATAACAAAATCTTGTCTCTTCCTACGTGTACCTATTGCAAGAAGAAAGAACACATTATTTATGATTGCTACAAATTGAAAAAAATGCATCAGAATCAAGACAGACTTATTCTAAATAAAATAACAGACTGATACTTCACAAGCATTTTTTTTTAAGTTTTGAAATTTCTAGTTAAATCAACTGGCTAATGTCCCTTTGAAACAAACAGGAGATCTCATGATCTTTTTCCTGTTCGACGACAATTGATTGCCGTTTGTCACCCTGATTAGATAAAAGAGAATGAGTAGTTAAAAGAGGATCACTGTGATCAATACCTCTTGACTGATCCAAAAAAGAAGTTAAAGTGACCTCATCAAAAGGCCGACCAACACATGTGTCAGCTAAAAGAATACTTTCTTAATCAACGTCATTCAAAAGAGCCATAGCTCTAATAACTTCTCAAGCTGTGTTTAAATCAGGGAATTCGTTTTCAATAGGATCAACTTTCTGATCCAAACAAGGTTTGTGAGTTATTAGTGGATTAATCACAACCTTATTTCAAGCTAGGTTGTTGCCTAGTACTAGTAATAAATGAATGCCCTTCAACGGGTAAACAATATATCAGTCCGACTGTCACGGGTCCTGAGACTAAGTCTGATGACAAATTTACAGAATGGAGAGGAATATTAACAAAGCTGCACTCTACAATCTGAATAAGAACACTCTCATTAGAAGAAGACTTCTCACTTAAAGGCAAAGTACCTGATAATTAAAGACTCTGAGAAGCTCCTGTGTCCTTTATAATTTTAATAGGGATAGGATTGGCCGAATCACTCAAGAGTGGTAAAGAACCCTTCGACATGAATGGTTCATAATTTTCCATAATAAAATCAGACTGAGGTTTATTAGACTTAACAATACAATACATAGCCATGACCTTGGCCCTTTAGAATAGCTATGTCCAGATGCTGATGCTTATTTTCAACTTGTAGTAATGGTCCTTTCTTCTTGCAATAGGTTCACGAAGGAAGAAACAATAAGTTTTGATCAATCTTATCAGAAGCTTGACTTCTAAGAGTTATGCCAGATTGGGATTTAGGCTGAAATACTTTTTTTTTTACCAGAAAACTGCTGAGTGAAAGACTTGCCTACAACGGGAACTTTATGAGCTAAGGATTACTCGTCAGCAACATGAACAGCATTTTCCAAGGTTACAACCTTATGCTCATCAGGATAAATCCTAATATCATTATGAACACGGTTCTTGAGCTCCTCAAGGAAAACGAGTTGTTTGAGACTTTCGTAAACTTTATCAACCTTTATAAAAGAGCATCACCTATCAAATTGTCGTGCTTTTTTTCCATAGATAGGATATATAAATATTGGCTTAAATATTTCAGAACACTTTGGTCTTTGAAATTTAAATTACGATAGTTTCAGAATGTTTTAAAATCCCAAACATTATTTTCAATTTTTGAAATGTTTTCGTGAAGTCAACTGGCTTTTTTTTTTATAATGTAATCAAAAGTGGAGATCCTTCTTTCAAATTCCAGACGAGCCCTCAATTTTATTGTTAAGTGCCTAAGCTCTTACAAAAAGTAACAAGAAAAGAGTGAAGACAACAAGCCTTGCAAAATTTTACCAATAATTTATTTCCCTAGAAAACCAAGATAAAAATGAGACATAGAATTTGTGGTTTTAAGAATCAAATCCAAAATTAATTCAAGAATTAAAATATACTAGTCATATTAATAAAAACTCCTAATTGAATCTGAGTTTGAGTCCCGATGAAATTCAAAATGGAGGGCAATGACGTCCGTCGCAACCGTCAAAGTATAGATGTGTCAAAAATTCATTGTTGAATCAATAACATTCCAGTTCTGAATTCCATATAACTTTCAATGAATGTATAGGTCCAAGAATTCTGTATGAGCACATATATTTCCAGGGAAAATAATCGCGTGTATTCCATAAAATAGAATTTCAACACCATACTTGTCACAACAGATGTTTGGAGCCCGACTGCCCAAATTCTATACAGAAAAGTGTTATATACTAATTTTAAACGCTAAACAGATTCCCATAAGAGGGTCACATGGTCACCATTCCAAAACAACATAGAACCTTTTTACATACCTAGCATCACCTACTCCCAGTATGGCCTCAATTGAAATGGTTTTTACTCTGGGAAAGTAAAATAAAAAGAGTTGTTCACCAAAACCCTTACTAGTTCTGAATCAAGGTCAGCAACTTAATACAGTGTTTCTATTATCAAGTAAAAAAAAACAAACTTAACTGAATTTCTGAAGAAAAAAAAGGTCAAATCGTGTAAGCAAAGTTACCTTATAATAGCGTGCAATGGAATAAAAAGTTTAAAACTAACAAACATATAATTAAATTAAATATACTTAACACAGAGACAGAAGTGTCGGAAATTCTAGATATAGAGAAAGAGAAATAAATTTGTTTGAAATAATAATAAGAAGAATAAAAACAATAATAATAACAAATAGTATGTATGTATGTATGTATGTATGTATGTATGTATGTATGTATGTATGTATGTATGTATGTATGTATGTATGTATGCTCTCTCTCTCTCTCTCGGTATGTATGTATGTATGTATGTATGTATGTATGTATGTATGTATGTATGTGCTCTCTCTCTCTCTCTCTCTCTCTCTCTCTCTCTCTCTCTCTCTCTCTCTCTCTCTCTCTCTCTCTCTCCAGTTCTTTCCCAAACATTAGTCAGTTGTGTGTGATATACTCCTCTTTAGAGGACACGCGGTACTAATGGTATGAAAAATGGAAACCAGCCTGGAAATGGGTGTATTTAATGGAGTATATATGGGTTTGGCTGGCCAGGATTAATTAATAATGTAAGTTATGTTTTAGGAAAAAGAATCTTTTGAGACCTTATCCTAGTTGTAAGTGAAAAAAAAATATTTACATTGTTTTATTGATGAAAATGCAATCTTTAAACTGTCTTACGTTTGGAACACTCATTACTAAAATTAGCATCTGACTCTTTGGTGCGGACCTGAAACACATGTTTCAAACACGAACAAGTTTAGAAGTTGCCGAAGTTGATATCCTTTCCTCTACACATAAGCTAACATCAAGGTTTCATCTATACTGAAAAATAAAGATTTGATCATGGGCACTCAGGAATGTTAAGTTAATGAATTTTTATTATCATGGTGTTTGCATAGGTTTACTATGGCAACTAAATTAGTACCGTGAGTCCTATAAGGTTTTCAGCGGTTATTCTTGCCTTGGGGGTGATGCTGCTTTCCACGCATGCGTCAGCAATTTAAACATATGGTCATTAATAAATGTAAACATAGGTGGTCTGTTCTGACAGGAATTATTACTAAAAAGTAAACTTCGGATTATCGAAATGAAAATGTTTTCTACAACCCCTCTCATGTGCAACATGGCGAGAAGCATACCATTCTGGACCTATTACTTTAGATTAACATCGACTCTAACACCAACCACCGTGATGGAAAGTTAAGGACTCGAACTATCGGACCTAACCTGCCATTTGGAGGTTATATTTTCACTTACCGTCGAATACTGCTCACGGTAATCGAAATGAAAGGGAAATGAAATGGCAGGTTTCTGGGACTGTTGCCACTAAATTCTGAGGCTTTATAGTTTATTTTTTACTTTTATTATTTTAAAAAAAAAATAGAAAAATGACCTTTCTCCAAATGCAAGAGAATCCACCGTCGCAATCGTTACGCTTCATGAAAGAGTCTAGTGGATTTTCAATGGTGTCTTGTTACAAGGGGATAATATTACGAAGTCAGATATTTCAAACCATCGCGATATGATCAAGATGTACACAGTAATGTCATGTCTGCTCCGTAAAGTATAAAATTTAATTTTAAAATGCACACAGATGACATGAACTTAAATGATGATAATGTATCAGACTGAAGAACATAATACATTTACTTGTTCATAACGATGTGTTTACATCATGTTGTGAGTCATGTATCTAGCAACCCAGCCTGAAGAAAAAGCATTATTTGAAATAGACTGTAAAAATGGTGTGCAGCGGTCGTCAATAAAGCGGAAAAACCCCCATTGCATCTATTCCAATGTCATTGGTGGTCACAGGAAGTTAAAAGAGTCAAGGTCAGTGGCAATGACGCTTGTACACTTTCTCGTTAGCAGATTCATCTCGAGCTAAAATCGATGTGGAAGGAAGACTGTAGATGACTAATTGACGCGTAAGTTTTAGCGTCCTTTCAAATAAAAAAAAATATCCGTTGAACTGAAAAAAAACCCAAACATTTGAAATGTCGACAAAAGAAAGTAATTTTTTATCCTCTATATGATGAGAGTTAATAATAATAATAATAATAATAATAATAATAATAATAATAATAATAATAATAATAATAATACAATAATAATAATAATAATAATGAGAGGATTTTCCGGTGTAACCAAATTATAATTTTAAAAAGCAACAAAACTCTTATTTAAACACATATTCAAAATTATACTCACGGTCTTAATGAACATTACCAGTAAAAGAAAGCAAAGAAAATAACTACTCATCTAACATCTAATCAGTGGTGGCGTGAGGAATACGGGGAGACGGGAAAAGATGGCGCCAAAGGCAACTGAAATTTTCATAGCATTTCAACTCAACCAAATGTAACAGAAACAGGATCGGATCGGATCGGAAATTATAGTCTTATATGCAACTCCAGGCCTGACGACTCTTTAAGCCTCTCATGAGTCCAGAGATTCCCTGTCCGAAGGTAGAGAACTCCAGAAGCCCCCTATGTGGTTGGCCTTCAGCCCGGACGCACACAAAGGCGCATGCTCCAAGGCTGGACCTTTTCGCTACTGACTAGACCCTAACACCTTGACGAGTACATTTACATTCACACAATCCATCGAGAAAGATTACCACCCAAGCCAGCAGCAGGAAGAAGAGCACAAGAAGAGCCCCCAACCAAAGCAAGGTCCGCAGAGCCACACCTGACAATGAAAGCATTGAGACGGGACAAGACAGACAAACAAGGACAATGGGTGCTACGTCAGGAAGTCTGTACCCCACAAGGGCTTGTAGGTTTCAGGAGCCCTCCCAGGACTATGCTACTATATTTTCCCTAGCGCCTGTTTGCAGCACCCGTCGTCATACAATATAAGACTAACAAAGGGACAGGACAAGCCATGGTGCGAAATCGTCACTCCGACCGGGCTGTCAAAGTTCCGGATCCCACCCAGGTTTTTGCTAGTGTGTTTTCCCTAGCACCTTTTGGAATGGCCAAATGGAAACATAGAGTGTGTAGCTCCACCCACCGGGGACTGCTGATTGTAGTCTCAGGAGTGCCGATGATGTCTTTGCGGTGTAGGGTTGAAGTTCTTGAAGTTGTTGCTGGTAGATGCTGTGTAAGTCGTTGTAGGTGATGTAGTGTTTGCCCCAGAGCCATGCACAACAATTAGGCATTTTGAAATTGTGGCAATTATGAAATATCTTTTCAGAGTGGGCATGACTCCAGGACGTAGCAGCAATGAAGGTCTGGTATTTAATCGTAGTTACGACAGAGTTCGCCCCATAGTCCTAACAGGGGAAGGTTTGAAAGGGTTTTTGGTTTGAAAAGGACTCCAGGGCGTAGTTGCATCTTCTTAGTAGTGTAGATCATGTCCCTGAAACTCAGGGATGTAGCACCAAGGCAGATCTGGTAGTCGAACGTAGATACGATAGAGCCCGACCCAGGGCCTCTATGGGGAATAATTTATAAGGGTTTTTGGTTTGAATAGGGCTCAAGGGCGTAGCTGCATCGATATAGTATTTGTTGGATTATTCCATCGTGGTAGGGCAACAAGGCTGCAGGAACACACTCACAGCAAATATCCGTTGTTGTAATGGTTGAGGAGAACCAAAAAGTTTAAAGGAAAAAGCCAAACATGAGCGTATCTCATACGGGTCAAATAAACCTGAGTTGTGAATACACCTAACTTATATAGAGTTTAAGATTTGTATACTAAGCGTAAAATTGGTCTAAAGGTAAGTCAAATGAGTGGGGCTAATGTGTCCCATATAATATTAAGGTCAAGGATGTGAAAATGAGAAGAGTAAAAGAAGTATTTAATAACACAACAAGATAACATTACCAATCGAGATTTTCAAGGGCCATGTATGAATTGTCAGCCGAAAAGGGCTCAATATGGCCAAAAGGAGAGCCCAAAAGGATAAATAAACAATATAAAACATAACGGTTAATTAAACAGGGACCATTAAACATGGACAACAATCGCCATGGTAGGAAATCTTAACTGGATATGTGCGTGTAGAGCTCAGGATCCTACCCAGGTATATGCTAGTACATTTTCCCTAGCACCTGTTTTAATGGTAACTGTTATTGATACAGTGCAACATGTGGACAAACGAAAACGGGAATACAATATAATGTAAAGAAAGATAAACAATCGTATAAGAACAATAAGGAAATAAATAACATAAACAGTTCTTCACAAAATTTATATTTATATTTATATATCTAAATTTATATTTAGATCGGGTTACAGGATTGGAGGTTAGCAACTATAAACTGTTCTCTGTCAATCCAATCCAATGGGAATTATAGTCGCATACGCATCCTGCCTGGCGACTCTTAACGCCTCATAAGAGACCAGAGAACCCCACCCGAGGGTGGGGGCTCCAATAACCTCATCCATGGGTGGCCGTCAGCCCGGATTCCATAGTGAGGCACTTGGCTCCAGACGGAGTAGTAGAGGAAAACCAGGTTTTCAACTCACTTTGTTTTTTTTACCCTCCAAACAAGTATAAATTATAGTCCTAAATTATCCCCCACCCCACCCCCTTTTTTTCCAAAATAAAACAGGGTTTTGACTCACCCTCCCCCACCTCTTTTTTTCCCCCTACTACTACTATGTAAACAGGTATTTTGTAACCAAACAAAACAACAGGTGTTGGAATGCGATAAGCTCTTTACACAGAGGTGACTAATTTGTTAGAACAGCGCATGTGTGGAATACAATTATTCTAAAGACGGCAAACGGGTTTTTACCACAAGATAACAGGATGAAAATTAAACTGTGTATTAGAACGTTTCAGTTAACAAGGTGGAAATTAAACTAGCATTGGAATGAAAATGATATTATTTTATATCTCGTTACCAATGATTAATGTTTCAACTGTTGATATTAAAAATATTTCACTATCACGACTATAGATACTAAATTTTACTTTACCACTCACACAGCGACGGGACTCAAACAGATCTTTCATTTCTGGTTTGTTCAGAGGATATTTTTTGTTGATAAAATATACCTTTGACCGATCGAGATCAATTGTGAGTTTAGTATAGTTTTGTTGGCTAATGGGGCTGTGAAAGTTTTTAAATTCCGTTAGCAACTTTTGATACAATTGTTCGAGATAATTGAAATACATGCTGTCATCAGATCTGATGAGCGAAAGTTTTAACTTGTCACATGTTCCATTAAAACATATACCTGATGTTTCATTATTAAATTCAACTGTCAATTGTTTACCGTCCATCATTAGATATTTGATGTTACTATTGTAGCTATTTGTCATTGTCAAATTTTCAAACATTATTTTATAAGTTTAGATAAAATTTCAGTTGGAAAAGATAATGTCGAGTATAGATCTATCATCATAACAATACCCAAGGGCAAATGTATCTACCCCATTTTCACAATAGCGTTTGTCATCAAAATTATACAATCCACGTTTGATAATGACATCTGTTTCGAGTTTATGATGATTAGTTCGAATTGCCATAGCTCTCATAAAACTAACACCACCATCAAGCGCATACCTGTAGTCATCAAATTTCATAAACTTTTTAACAAAATCACGAGGTAGACCTTTAGCTTTTTTCGTTATTTTATTATTATCTAACAATACGGCATACATTTTACTACGTAATCCGATAAAGTATTTGATAGCGCTCGAGTTCATTTCATCTTTAAACTTACCAATAACCTTTTTATTTGTGTCGTCATGAAATTTACTGTCACGTGGATAATCGGAAAGATCAAACAGATGTCGATTATTATACATATCCTGATAGATGTCCTCACATTCGATTTCATATACGAGTGAATCAGTATCAGTAAACAATAATCTACTAGCCGGCCACTGATTTTTAACAAAAGTGTAATGAAAATCGTACATCATCCACTTTGATAAATCTAACACTGCAGCTCCAACATAGATCGGCTTGTTTAGTTTTAGATTTGTTTTTCTTCTTTGTATCGCAACAAGATTTTCATTAAATATTTTCATGCTCACAAAATCATCGTCTGACACAAGTTTGTTTCTGCGATTGACATCATTAACTATTTCAATATTTACGCGTTTCCTAATATTCTCCATCGTCTTACCAAAAACGGAATTGTTCATCAGTTTAAAGAAGTTTTTCTCAAACTCTGTTTTCGCTACAGCTCTTCTTGAAGTGTTCGAGTTAATGTAACCTCTCATCCACGGCGACTGATTAAATTTTAGTACACGATGAACTTTTCTCAACACAAGACCAGCATCGACTGCTTGTTTTAAAACTTTGTAATGCAAAACGTAATTTTTCTTATCAAGTAAATTTGGTACTAGTTTCTTGACCATGGAATGTTGCCTTGGTGATGCTAACGCTTGTTGTTCTTTTGATAACAAACTATAATCTATTACCATCGATTCCGCACAGAAAGGGTAATCATTATGTAATTTGTGTAGCGAATTTGGATAATCAAGATCAACTTCAACGAAATAGGAAACATCATCGGGTATCTTTTTTTCTGTCTCTGATAGAAATCGATCAACCGTGATCCAATGAAATCCGCTAAAAGGCATTGGTTTTGCCATCGAACCACCGTAAAGATTATTACAATCTAGATAAATTATATACTTCGAAGGAAGGTCAGGGTTATACTGTTTCAGGTATTTGTTGTTTGTTTCAGCATATTTTTTTGTTATCACGCTAATCTGGAGCATGAAATTTTAAATTACACTGATTATGAGCCGCTCCACGATACTGTCCAGTCAAATGACAATGGTCATGTACTTTTTTATCATCGTCAAAAGCTTTTTCACAAATATGACAAATTTCTGCTTGCTCGTGATTGGATTCTTGTTGAGGTGTTAATTTTAACATTGGCGTTACTTTTTTCAAATGAGTAAATATATTATCAACTTCATTAATCAACTGCTTGAGAAGCCAAACAGCTGGATTTTTACCACGATATAATTTGATTGATTTAGATAATCTAGAATCAGTACAACAAACTACCTTATACGCTACTCCACACGGAACATGATTTTGAACTTTTCTTGTACTCGATTGATTAGGATTATTTTCTACACCAAGTACAGGTTGAAGTAGGCATTCGAAATCAGCGTATATGACGAAAGGAATTTTTAGTTTGTGATTATGATGGACAAACTGTAACACACTATCTTTTTTAGATGGCATTGTTATTCTTTGCACATCACTACAGTACTGCAAATGCTTTTGTAATGTTTCATTGTTTGTACAGCCATGCAAGCAGCGGTAACAAAAGAACTTTTTGTTCTTATCCTTATTGTACTGTCTACCAACTAGTCCGTTAAAGTTTTTAATCCAAACATAATGATGTTTGTAGTACAGTAAATTTATAGTTGATTGTGAAGCTTTTTCTGAAATATATCTCGGATATACGTCCTCCTTTTCATCTAGTCCGAAAACGTTAATTGAAACATTATTCTGCTTTTCAAATTTTGGTATTTGATTTTCTGCCACTGGAAAGTTAATATTTTTAAAATTTAATCTAGACACATGACTGATATACCTTTCAACACGAGTAGCGTTTTTTTCTGCTGGAAATAGTGCGGAAAGAACAGCCCATTGGAAACATTTGTTATCTACGTTTTTGATGTTTATACAACATCTTTTACTTTTTATTTTTGGTGGCAGGTCGACGTATGAACTACCTCGTAATACATTATATTTCATCGTGTGAAACAATATTCCTTTGATCATTTCAAACTTCCAACCCGAACCTAATTGACTAAATTCCTCTATTTTTTTCCAAATTTCTTGGTGTATTTCATCAGATAGTGATAACAGATCAGTCCCAAGCAAAACACGTCTTGATTTTGCGTTCATATAAGGTTCTGCAATTTCCTTGTTAGTTAATTCTTCCATTATAACTAACTTTGAAAATATAACATGATATTGCACAAATAATCTGATACTTTTGTGTTTTTCGAGCTCACGTTTTACAGTTATCTGTAGTAGGTGGTAAAGATTCGTTGCATTAAAATTTACTAAAACAATTTGATTATCAAACTGATAACTATTATCAAAACCTGCAAAAGCAGTCGCTATTTTATTAGGTTCTCACATAAAGCTTCTCTTAGCTATATCACGCAAATTTAACATTATTATACTATAATGTAATATCTAATTGATAATTTTTTCACACTGCGCATGCGCTAAAAATCAATTAGAGATAAAAAATATCTCCTATAATATAATGACAGCAAATCTAACAAACACATGTGAGCAAGAAGCATATCAAGTTCACCCAAAACATAACTTTACCTCACACTGCGCATGCGCTAAAAATCAATTAGAGATAAAAAATATCACCTATAATATAATGACAGCAAATCTAACAAACACATGTGAGCAAGAAACATATCAAGTTCACCCAAAATATAACTTTATCTCACACTGCGCATGCGCTAAAAATCAATTAGAGATAAAAAATATTACCTATAATATAATGACAGTAAATCTGACAAGCGCACGTGAGCAAGAGATTTATCAAATTCACCCAAAGTATAACTTCTACGCTGGAAATGTAATTGGTTCGGTTATTAACATTAAAACTAGAATACCTGTTGGCAAATTAACGTCAACGGGTTATAATATTAGTGTAAAGGGAGATAATGCCGAGAGGATTACAATGTTTAGAAAAGATTTTATTTACACGTTGTTTTGCGATGATATTACAGAGGGACAGCGTGTATATCATTATAATGGTAAAGTCACTGATGATAATATTGAAAATTTATCCTTACAAGATGAGTTTCAGCCGCACCCAGTATTTGATTTATATGAGGCTAACGATCGCGGTATTATTAGAAATAGAAAAACTAAAAAAGTTCTTAGTACTATTAGTAATATGGGATATATCAGGGTAACTGTTAGAGGAACATCAACAAATCAAGTTCGTTATCTTGGTCATAGGTTTGTTTATGAGGTGTTCAATGGATCTATACCCAATGGTCTTGTTATTAATCACATCAATAATATACAAACTGATAATCGATTGGAAAATCTGGAGATAGTAACGCAACAGGAAAATGTGAGAAAAGGAAAAAATAGTAATGGTATTAATTTTAGATGCCCAATAAAACCTGTTATTTCAAAAAACCTCGAAACGGATGAGGAGATCGAATTCAAATCGATTTCAGCTGCGGCGAAATATTATAAGATAAATCCCGCAGTCGTAAAAATTATAGCTGATGGAGCAACAAAATCAACTTTTTCAAGAGAATACGATGCTAGGATTGGTTTTAGATATGATATTTGATAGCTCGGTTTTAGTCAAGCAATGATGAGCAAATGCTATGATATCATCGTGATTAAATTTTAACGTTGTTACTACATTTTCATTAATTTTATCTTTTTCTGCTTCTGTTAGTAATATTTTATGAGAATCACCTTGCATTACAATAACATCAACACTATAACCCAACAAACATTTTCTTACCGCTTCGGCTAGTTCGTTATAATTTACTATATTAACTTTTTGGTGATATTTTATCTCATCAGTCATCTTATAATAATAAATTAGATAAAAATATATTATAATAATGGACTTGATGAAACGACTCGCTGAACTCTACGAAGAAGATACTAGTGATAAGGTCGTCAGCGATAAGGTCGTCAGTGATGAGGTCACGCATAGTATTACATTTTCCAAAGATTTCGTAGACAAATCTGTTGGTTATAGTGAAGATGATATTTTGTATAACAATGAATCTGATGATGATGGTGAAATAGTCACTGTTGCTGACAGATCTAATTACAGCAGATCAACAACTAAACGGTATAATGTCAAGTATCACATTGCTAAGCAAATAATTAAATTTAATTTTACCGTTGCCGAACAACAACTGTTCTGGCAGTTAATCAAACCTTTTTTAAATATCAAAATCCCAGGCCGACAGAAAAATATCAAATTCAATTTCATATTTGTCAAGATTTTTAATCTAATGACGATCTCTAACGATCGTAAGCAGTATCTAATATCATTATGTAAACCAGTAAAATGTAAATCTGTCAAACAAAAGTATGAGTTAATTTATAATAGCATTATATCATAATCTGCTTGGATGGGATCCAACTGTTAAATTTATCACTATACCCACGCCATTTGACTAAACTTTTATCCCCTTTTTTTCTAATCATTTTCTCGATAACAAAAACATCCTGCTCAGTTTTCTGTAGTTCTTGTTCATAAAAACTACCTACAATCGGTTCCCCTGCCAGATCTTTTAAAACATATGTTACAGGTAATGTTAAAAGTACCTTATCAACCACAAATACTTCTTCGCTCCAGTTCGGAGTAAATCCTTTTGCAAATACCTTTTTCATCAAAGAAATTCTAACTTTATCACCAACCTTAAATTTATGTCTGCGGTACATGTTTTCATTTGCTAATATTGGATTTTTAACAGCTTTTTTAGGTGTCATTTTGATGGTTCGATGTTTCGTGTTATTATATTCGCTTACGATTTGAGAAAGGTCATCGATGTACCTGTTGGTGTTTTTAGCTGTCATATGTTTGTGTAATTTCTCGTTTAGCGTGCGATTAAATCTCTCGACAACAACGCTTTTACCCTCGTTTCCTGTAACATACCTTTTTATATTATTTTGTTCTAGAAACTGTTCAAACTTTTTGTTAAAAAACTCGGATCCGTGATCAGTCCAGATTTTATTTGGTTTTCTTTCTACACTCGTTATTATTTGTCTTAGCGCATCAGTCATTGAAGTCCCTGTCTTATCCGAAACAGGTACACTGAAAGCATATTTGCTAAAAACATCTATAACATTAAACAAATACCTTTTTGGAGCGCCATCAGCGCCAACATTAAACTGAGCTAGATTAGATACATCCACCAAATCTATTGCCCAGATATCATCTACACCATTAGCGACAACTTTACGTCGTGGAAACTTTTTTTTTAGGTCTGTGCAGCTCGACTGCAAGATCATCGTATACTTTTTTACCGAGTCCGAGTTTATATTTTACTCCTATCATTCCCTGAACAAATCTTCTATCAAAACGTTCTCGTAGATTTGTTGGCTTCATATCACGTAATTCGTCTAACATTACTTTATCACAATCTAATTTTGAGTTTTCATGATCACGATAACAGATATCATGACGCATTGCTATTGCATCCACTTGATTATAAGGCTCTTGGCCTGGCAACGGATTGTCGTTTTCATCTAGTTGTTGGTCTAGCGGATTCCACGGACCAGTATACCGATGACCTGGCAATGTCCAACCGCCTTTTGGTTTTGGCAATTTTCCAATAATTTTATGTATATCTATACCTGACCCTATTATTTCTCTGTTGTTACAACATTGACAGTATGCGACAATTTTATTTTGTTCAAGACACAAATCTCTGTCAGAATCACAGTTGCATATCATTCTATATTTTTAATCGTCGACTAAAATAATATTAGGGTAGCCAGATCCTAGCGACGTCGCTGGAGATACTATCGCTGGGGACGTTTTCTTTAAAAATGTATTTTTTCTTTTTCCACAGATTGCACAAATACTTTTTAATATTATCCTGTTGTTTTTTGTTTTTTCTGTTGTTTCATTAATATTTTCTGTTTTAGTTTTACACTTGAGACAGTATGTTGACATTATTATACTTGTAAGTTTAGATAAATTAATTGCGATCTCATCATTAGCGTGAGAAGGTTGCTTATCAAACTGTAAAATAAATTTTAAAAAGTTAAGATTTCTGCTCATCTGTCGGATAAACATAATACAATAATATCCGCAAGCAGACGTTCCAAGAGGTTGGAGTTGATTTGATGAATAATACACCTTTTTAAATTTTTTGCTCATATACTTTTTTATTACATCGCTTGGAGGAAGTCCAAACGAGTCGAAATAATTATTATTATAAACTGCTACCCAATGTGTGCCGGATCCGTCATTGAAATCTTGTATATTAATAACACATGAACTTACAGCAGATGGTGATTTTATTGCTGAGAGCTCATCTTTAGAATAAACTCCGTGAAATCCAGGAACTGCTTTTAACTTATCAATGATATCAAAATTACTCAACGGGGTCGACGAGTTCCTGGTAGTGTTAGACCACGTCCGATTCCTAAAAGATTTGGCAGCAGACTTCCCGCTAGTCCCGCCAAAAGTGGAGCGAACGGAATAATTCCTCCTTGTTTTGTTTGATTGCATATGCATTTGCATTTTGGTGTTGGTGATTTTGTTTTTGTTGTTTTCTTTTTTTTTGTTGTTGGTGATTTCTTTTTCTTTTGTGGCATTATAATATATTATTTACATAAAATTTACAATTTTTTTATTCCACTTCCACGAATGATACCATTACCTTTGACTGCTTTCTCCGTTGCGCCAGATATTGCTCCAGACGCTGCTGCTATTCCTAATGTGCCTAAGACTGGTAAAAGTTTAGGTATTATTGTACTAGTTAATACTGATAATGCCGGACCAAGAAAACCACCTTCTTTTGCCATCGCTGTCATTTGTGCAGCACTCAAATTTAAAACATACTTTTTTACTTGATTTTTTGTTAGCATTAATTTTGTTAAAACACCATCAGAAATATTAGGATTGATTTTTAATGATACCTGTTCTCGCTTTGCAATAGCAGCTACTAATTTTTTGACCTGACCATCAGTCAAATACACTTCTTTTACAATATACCTTGCCATTTTATATAACAACTGTAGATTAAACTTGAACTGTCATTTTACCTCCAATAGAATCTACCGTGATAAATCTATCACTAATCACTAATGCGTATACGTACAACGGCGCTACTGGAACCGCCCCAAGTGTCCAGGTAATTTCAATATCCGCTGTGCTGTCTACAGCTCGCTCGTTATGTTTACTAACATCAAAATGAAATATAGGATAAAGCGTACGAAATTCCTCTGCTGATATTTGAGTTCCATCTTCAACATCTTGATATTTTTGCATTGCGTCAAGCAGGTACATGTACGGTCGAGAAATATTTTTATTAACGTCATCAGCAAAATTGCACTCGATAGCTCGTTCTGGATATTGCTTTGAATTTAATCTAGCGTATATTCGTCTGACAACAGCGTGGTCAAATATTGCATTATTTTGTTGTTGGTTTCCTCGTCGAGCGTGCTGTTGAAATACGACAAAGATATTTCTCGGCAGTTGTTCGCTTGATGTTGTTGTGACCCTCCATGTGTAGTCAGTAGTATTTGGAACCGCTGTCTGATATACCTTATGCTGCTTAAAGTAAATTCTGTTCGTATGCTTATCAAGCGTACTATTTAATTCTGACATTTTAGTGATTGATGGTGTTATACGTGGCATCCACAAAGCGAGTTTGTTTATGATAAACTGTACATCAACCCCTCCAGATCTAAACAAGCAATCGTTTTGGTCTGCTCGATCTAAAATAAGCGTATGTTTTACTCCGCGAAATACTTTACCATAATCGCGACAAAAGCCGAAAATTGTGCTTAGCGGAAGCATCATTGTAATTTGACGTGATCCTGCTGCAAGTTTTCTTCGCCTAGCAAAGCCTTCGTTATAACGTGGATTTCTCACGTCAAGTGTTTTTTAGAAGTAAATTTAACATTGCAATACCGTCTGCAGCTGCTTCTGGTGGCGTTATATTTAGATTATTAAAAGCTGCTGTAAGAGAAACTCTTGTAGCGTTTGCATTAGCATCTGCAGCAGGTGCGACAATATCTAGTGCAGCAGCATTAGCAATGAGAAAATTTCTCACAATTACAGTATTTTCATCAGCATTAGCTCCATGTACTATAGCGCCTCTCTTTAAAAATTCTGTTGATTCAGCTATACCCCGTCCAGTATCTTTAAACCACATCATATTAGTTGCAGTTGATCTCGAGTAATCGTCGGAAAATGAAATAATATTTAAAATTGTACTTGCAACTTGTAGATGACTTGAAATATCTTCTACAGTTTGATTGGCCAGTTGATATCTAGCACTTTTGAATAAACACCACCCATTATTTATAAGAGCTACTTCTGTTCCAACTGCAAATGCAGCAGGTGGATTGGCTACTGTCATAATCTGACCACGAACTTCTAACATAGCCTTATGTGGCAGTAGAAATACATCTTCGTCTCTGGTGTTAAAGGTTCTAATACCAGTTTTATTTGGTTCGTTAGAATTTTCATCAAGGTACTCAACAAACTCGAATTCTGTCACATCGTTGTCGATGTCATAAGTTTCTGTTAACTCGAGATAATTTTTAGTAGACATTTTATTTTATTAGATTATATAAAATTTTATTGCGGCATTGTTACTTTAGATATTAATTTTTGTATGATCTGCTCGCCCTTTGGTGATAATAATTTTTTTGTTGTTGTTATCATAGCTTTTTGAGTTTCTTTTGTTGGAGCGATTTCTGAGATAGCTTGTTTTATTTCAGATGCAGTCGGTGGATCTCCTTTTATTTTATTAGCTATTTTTTGTCCCACCGCAGTCCCAGCGGCAGATGCAGCCCCAGTTGCAAAAGCTTTACCCGCGTCAATAGCAATTGGTGCAACTTTACGCGCTAGTCCTGGAATATTTTTAATAACTTTAGTGAATATATTTCCAAAAAATCCTCCTACTATTTTTCTTCGATAAACTTTTTTTCTTTGTTTCATTATATTTGATGTTGCATAATTTTTACTTTTGCTCGCGTAGATGTAAATAATAAGTTACAACTTCATTACTAACATGTAACTGTTTTCCTGATTGATCTGTCAACTGCATCCTTATACTTGATATTTGATCTTCAACGTTTAAAGGATAATATATAATATGTTGTGGAGTTATTTGCATGAGAGAACCTGGCGGGACTTATGGGGAGAAACTGTAAATCGTTTGACCTTTGCTACCTTTTGATGTATAAGAGCCAGAAGCAATAGAGCAATTTACTAATATTGTATTTACTTCTGTTATATTTGCTGGCAGTTCACTGTCATATGTAATAGGCTGACAAGTGCAGTGTAAGTTTTTTTCAGTAAATCCTAACAGTTGTGCAATACTTCTTTCTCTTGGTTCAAGATTGATTGCTATATTTTTCAAAGTTATCCTAGTTCGCAATGTGTTATAATTTGCTGCTAATTCAAAATTATCAGCCACACCGTCAGCTTTTGTTATGAGCTCTTTGATCGTCTTGTTTAGATCTTCAATATTATAAGCTCCTTGCGGAATTTTTATTTTTTTTGTTGTAGATATTGGAGATGTTGTAATCATAGTAAAATACATTTCATCGTTAACATCATTTTTCACGTTAGGTATAGCATTCCAGCAAGTACAAGAAATTAATCCAATTTCATATTGTTTTGTAGGATCTAGTTGGATAGGTGGAATATAATTTACTGAAAAATTTGCACTATCTTCTGTAGACTCGCTAGAGTTTAGTAATAATGTTGTTTGCATTCCTTTAATATTATATCATTTTACAAAATTAAGTCGCCGCGATTAAGTCGCGGTGTAAAGTTTCATATTCGTCAGATGTTAATAATTCACTCGATCTTAGATGATCAAGTATGTCAATGATTTCATTATCAAGTTCAACACTAACATTTCCAGCTTCCTTTGACGATATTAATAACATTAATCTACCTATCATTTCAGTAGTTGAAGTAAATACCTTTACACCAGTTATTGTTTCTTCTATTCTATATTTTTCTACACGAGATTTATCGAGTTTATCAAATTTTCTTTTAAAACTCCACCCTTTACCAAAAGGTTTTGCTCTACTATTTTCTGCTGTTTTTTTAAACGTGAGAGCAATGACACCGTTTCTCATTCTTTCATAAAGTGGAATCATATTATCAATCTCTGTAACCATGTTTAATTCATCTTTAGCAGCAGCTCCGTCATTAAATATTACATCTAATTTATCGATTAATGCTTGATATTCTGCATCAGTCCACTTGCTTATATCATCAATACCCCTTATATTTTCTTTGTTTAAAAAATCATCATATTCACTACCTTTTATCTCATCATTTGCTCTTTTTGTAAAATAAAATCTTTGATCTCCAACTTCCATAAACTTTACAGTAAGATCACCGACTCTTTGTTGCTCCTCTCTGATATCTTTTATGTCTCCTGATAAATTTGTTATAATATTTGTTATTCCTTGCGTTGTTAACTCTGCTAATCTTCGCTCAAGTTCCAGCGGATTGTTTATCAATCGATCTGTTTCTGCTTGTCTAACCGCAGGATCAGCTATATTTGCTGTAAGTGCCTCAATCAGTTTTCTTTTTTCTTCATCAGATCTAGTAACAAGTTTTGCAGCAGCTGCTTCCTGTTGTTCTCTAACAATTCCAACCAAACCTTTTTCCTGTAGTTGTTTAAGTTCTTCTTCTGACAGTGGTTTAGTTTCAGGTTGTTTACCTAATAATGCTTCAGTAACCGGCTTGAAAATTGTAGCTGTTGTTTCTGTGGCAGTTACTTGCCCACGTCGCGCTTCTTGTACTTTTTGCTTAAGTGATGCCTGAGATTGAGCAAGTTTTTTTAGGTCTTATATGTGTTGTCTGTATCTTGCTCGTTTGTCCATTATTATAATTATAAATTTTATAAAATTGAAACGCTTTACTGTAAGTAAGTGTCAATACAACAGCGAAACATTTTAGTTGGATCATTTGTAAGTTTATGAAACAAGAAAAAGTTAAATTTATCTTTTGTAGCATTACGGTAAAGTTCAATAAACTTATCTTTTGTCACGTCACCGCATTGTTCGCTTGCAATATTTCTAACGTCAACATTATCCAGTCCTGGAAATAAAATAAAACAACCCGTATTTCGCCTAATAAACCTGTCAACATTATAAAATCCTTGAGCGAGATAAATAGAATTACACTGTTTGTTACGTGACAGTGAGAAATATGATCTTATTTTGTTCATCTCCATGTTATTTAGCGGAATATCATCAAAAACTACTATCTTATGTTCATCTGCATCAAGTTGATTGACTGGAATAAGATCTTCTGGCTGCCTAATTATAAAAAAATCTTCGCCAGCTTTAAGATCATCACGAAGTTTTTCATTATACTCACTTAATAACTCATATTTATCTTGCTGTGGATTGATTGTGTAAATATAAACTCTATCGTAGTTAAAATTATCACCAAAAAGCAAGTTCATAAGTAAATTTGTTTTCCCCGATCCAGTTCGCCCAACAATAAGATAATGACAATCAGGAAGTTCATTGTTATGTTTATGCTTCACTAGTCTCTCTGTATCAAAGTTTAATATCGACGATTTTGCCATTTTATATAATATTAAACTAGTGTTGATAATTTTATCTAGGACAGTAAATAATGAGTTATTATACAAAATTTGGAACACTATTAGGAGATTTATCCACAGGTGACTTATCCAAATATGCAACTCTTGATCGGCTCAAAAATGAAATCAATAATTTACTAAATCTTACCAGCGTAGATCCAGATGAAGTTGTCATTTTCCAGGATAAAGAAGGACGATTAAAAACGAGTAACGTAAAACTGTCAGATGTAGTTGTACGAAATCCAAGTGGGAATATTGTTATGACACAAAACAAGATTACAGATCTTGGAAACCCAACTGAGGATGGGGATGCTGTCACTAAAAAATACGTCAATGATTGGGACGCTTCAATTACTAATGAAATCACAGCGCTCAAAACTGATTTTACCAGTCACGTGAACACATTTTTAAGTTTTCGCAGAAACATAAACAAAATTAGAGATGAATTTTTTGGAAATCCATCAAATGTTAGCATTACACTCGCTAATATTAACACGAATCTCAATGATATTAACACAAAACTCAATGATATTATTAGTGGAATTCCTAATATTGCTGAGAAAACGAGTATGATTAAAATTCCTCACAAACAGATTAAAAATATTGTGTATACTGTTGCATCTGGGTCTAGTACATGGATGAGGCAAAATAATTCTATCAAATACACTGCAGAAGTTACTGGTATGTATAGATTGTCAGTGATTAGCACTGTAAATTTTAAAATATATACCACATCATCTTCATTACATAATTTTAATAGGTCTTCTGGAACTGTAATTATATTATTACTAAAAGGTATTGAAAAAGAATTTTCAATTGAACTGGTTGATACAATTCCAGTAGTTGAAGCCGATTATCATTGGTGTTTGGAATTTGTAACTGATTTATCATAACTATGTAAATAAATATTATAATGAAAAAAAGTAGAGTTGATTTTAATCATATTTCAAAAGATATTTCAGAACAGGATGTGGACGCACTAATACAATACTATAAATATTATCACAAAAAACATTGGTGTGTTAAAAAATGTTACAAATACTACAACAAGATCCTTCGAGTAATATCATATCTACCATTGTTAATGACCAGTTCCGGTATAATTTCAAGTGGGATATCGTTAAATCCCTTTTTGTTAATTATATCTGGTATTGGTGTTTCACTTACAGCGGCGTGTAAAAAAGTAGAACCAAGACTTTTGATAAAAAAGCATGGATGTTTAACATCAATTAAAACTTATAAGAAACTACTTGATCAGATCCGGTCTTACCTACGAGGAGTCAAATATAATATGGATGATTTATTACGTGAATTTCGTATTATTGATAATATGTTAACAAATATTCTACCAATGAGGGTTAGCAAGTATGAAAAAAAATATCAAAAAAAATATGAGTAACGTAAAATTTTATCTAAACTTAAGATATAATATAACTAAAATAATATCATTTTCATTCTAATGCTAGTTTAATTTCCACCTTGTTAACTGAAACATTCTAATGCACAGTTTAATTTTCATCCTGTTATCTTGTGGTAAAAACCCGTTTGCCGTCTTTAGAATAATTGTATTCCACACATGCGCTGTTCTAACAAATTAGTCACCTCTGTGTAAAGAGCTTATCGCATTCCAACACCTGTTGTTTTGTTTGGTTACAAAATACCTGTTTACATAGTAGTAGTAGGGGGAAAAAAGAGGTGGGGGAGGGTGAGTCAAAACCCTGTTTTATTTTGGAAAAAAAGGGGGTGGGGTGGGGGATAATTTAGGACTATAATTTATACTTGTTTGGAGGGTAAAAAAAAACAAAGTGAGTTGAAAACCTGGTTTTCCTCTACTACTATTAGCTATTCTCAGAATTAATGATTCTTAGAATTAATGATTCTTAGAATGATTGATTGGTGCAATTCTCAGAATGATTGATTATTGCAATTCTCAGAATGATTGATCATTGCAATTCAAAGAATGATTGATTGTTGCAATTTTCAGAATGATTGATTATTGTAATTCTCAGAATGATTAATTGTTGCAATTCTCAGAATGATTGATTATTGTAATTCTCTGCATGATTGATTATTAAAATTCAAATAAAGATTGTCAGAAAATGATTCTTAGAAAGAAGGATCAAAAAATAATACTCACCTATCACGGGGTCTACAATTTTACAACTTAAATATTATTTTTTTAAAAATAAATTTATATATATATATATATATATATATATATATATATATATATATATATATATATATATATATATATATATGAAAATGTTAATGATATTATTTCTGCTATTAAAAACTTAAAGCAATAAAGAGCAAATTTATCCGATAACCTTAACCCTGAAAAAATCATATATGACTTTGAATTATTACAGGAGAGAGAATTTCAAAAAAAGTTCACGTTAAATTCCAATTATAGATTTATAAAGTCGATATATAATTCTATGTTAGAATCCTTAGCTGTCGTAAATGACAAACAGGTAAGATTATTCTCGCCTCTTATGCTTTCAATCAAAAAAAATAAAAAGAGCATTATCTCAAGAGTACGAAAGAAAGAAAATGATAGATAATCGTGTAATGCAACTAAAGAAGATAATGTTATTTGATTCTGTAAAAAAATGACAGCGAAACTGAGGACAGTGATAGTGAAAGCGGATCCCTGACATAGTCAGGAAATATGATTTTTGCTAAACAGCATCCTTGGTAAGATTGATAGTGTCGAATTATATATAAAAATATAATATTATTCTGAATGAAGAGTACACAGTTATTATAAGTACTCAAATGTAATCTTTTGGTCATAATCATAAGTTATTGAATATGCAGATTTTCGTTTATGATCAGCTACACGTTTAATTGAAGGCGTGCAAATACCAAATATCTGGCAGCTGCATACATAGAATTAAAATTAAAAACTATTTTTTTTCACCAGTAACTGTGTTAGTAGATATGACTGACTTAGGAATCTTAGGGTGAATACCAGTATTTCCACGTCTGGAATTCTGACTGTGTAATAGGTTGCAAATTCGTTATGCTGCGGAGATCCATCTAAGTGGTCAATAACAAATCCATCTTTAACGACCCCAAAATAAAACTCGAATATAAACTTATGTGATAGATATCTTTTATTTCTACTAACGTTAAATCTAAAATAAACAGCATTATCTATATTACCGATTGGTTTCTTTAGTATACAGTTTCTAATAACACTATCTTTGGAGGCTTCGTAATTCGTATATACTGGATGTCTAACAAATTCTTTTTGCTCCATATATATGATATTCATTTGTCTAAATCATGGTTTTGAAATCTGGTTAGATGATCCTTTTCTGTCTTTATAGGTGGTTTACCTGTCGATATATCTTTATGTTTGTCATAATAGCGTTTAAGTTCTCTATATTTTTACCACCACAATCTGCACATATCTGCGTTTTTTCCCTAACCCCAATATCACATTGAATGCAGGGCTTTTGTCCAGTACTTCCATGTCTAATACTTTGCATATAGTAACTACAGTATTTGTTTTTGTTTACGCATGGTTTATTACAATGAGAAATATGTCTAATTGTCAGCCAAATACACTTATTTTCTGTTTGAATCATTATATATATATATATATATATATATATATATATATATATATATATATATATATATATATATATATATATATATATATATATATATATATATATATATATATATATATATATATATATATATATTGCGGATCTCAAACGTATGAGACTGTCAGAGTCAAGAATAAACTGTTGCGGAGCGCATTACTGAACATTTTAAAAATGCGATGAGTCGCAATGGCTTAACAGATTTAAGACGTAAAAAAATATGTGAATGGACAGAGACCGTTTAAGACTCAGGTGAATCTATTAAGGATGTTGCTAAGCTATAAAAGTCATTAAGATTTCCAATAACAGTAAAAACATTAACAGGAGAGATATTGTACAAACCAAAATATATTTTTAAAAAATGGGAACCCTATAACAATTATTGATCATAATGCACATGCATGGACTGATGCTGTAACAATATTCCCACGAGACAGAATGATTAAGTTTTATAATGGTCATGTATTTGATTTTATTAAAAATATTAGTAAAAGTGACCCTGTACCTGTTTCGTTATTTCAGAGTTCGAAACACGATTACGATCAGTTTGTACGACCCAACGTTTGTATCGTACAGAATCTCTTTATGAAGAAATAAGAAATCTCGCACTAAGATATACTTCTGATGACAAATCAGACAAATACTGAATAATTGTTTTACCGTACCATCAGTCGCGGCCCATTTCGCTCAGGAAAAAAATTCATGGAAGCCTACAAGATCAGAATTTATTGAGGATATACAAACAAAGTTGCATAGAATATGGGCACGGTGGATTATGGAATACTAAATACGATTATAATGATGCTATATCAGTCAATATGGATGCATGTTATCCTGGAAGTTTTCTTGGATATGGTGAGTGTTCTAAATACTTTAACAGATTCGGACACCCTACACATGACATGGCCAGAGTTTCAATAAATGGACCCTTACCAAATTGTGACTTAACCGGATTTGCATATATAGAATCATTTGAATTCGCAAAAGATCTCCATCCGATTACTTATGTTTGGTTTGGTAAACACTTTTCAGAAAAATGTTGGGCACCAAGTGTTATTAAGATATTTGCATGATGCTGGAGTATTAGTATCGTTAAAAGTAAATGAAGCGATTATATCCTATAGTCCACAAAAGTAAGTTTATTACCAGAACCGGACAGGTTTAATATAGAAGATGCCAGGAAAGAATTTCATGATCTTGCTGAAGATGACATTATTAAGATTAATAATATGCTTGCCTAAATGCAGAGACGAACACGATGAAACGCAAAAAATTC
>JAEAOA010001522.1:745000-797500 GCA_016746295.1 Potamilus streckersoni
GACGACATAAAGATGAACTGTAATAAAAACGCTATGAGATTTTTAAACGAGGCATTAATATGAAGAAAAAATTGTTTGTTTTTTTTTTTTCTTTTAGTAAAAGCTAGAAACCAGGAGTGGTCCAAACGTTCCGCCAGATCTCTCCTCGTTAAATGTAAAAGACCCGGGTACATCTTATCTAAATGAAAAATTCCAAGTTATCTACTTTAGAGTAAACGCGCTAATTTTAATGCTAGATAAATGAGAAAGACCAACTCTATGGTATTACTTCTTGAGTCCGCGCCTGCCGATTGTCTTATTTTCCACACTTTGGCGACTAGAGGATTAGTTTTTTTCGGTCCGATCTAACAATACGAAAATATCCGCCGACGCACGCGATAAGTTTCTCTGGGGCGGGGAGTTCAAAGGCAACGAGTGTTTTAAGTAGCAAAACTGCAAATGAAGGAAAGATATAACCCCAGTCATTGTTTAAAAAGGTTCAATTTATAGCACAAATACAACGAAAAAAGAGAAACAAAAAAAATCCTGAAAACTTTATGTAGCGCTACAGTGTGGCAGGATTTGTAAACAAAATTACAGTATAAATGCAAACACTGTTAATTTAATGAAAACAGCTTACCTTTTTCGACGAATTAGCCATGCTAGAAAGAACATCTTGTCTTTCCTTTTCCCCTCTATAAATCTTTCTTTATTAAAAGATACGAAGCTTAGCAGAAATTTTAACGATTTAATGAAACAACGAATTGCTATTATAATTTAGTATTGATGAGTTTTTAAAACCGTTGAACGCCGACAATCATTCACATTGAAGTGATATATATATATATATATATATATATATATATATATATATATATATATATATATATATATATATATATATATATATATATATATATATATATATATATATATACACACACACACACTTTTTTATTTCGTGGCATGCTTCATGTACGGTTTCATCAATGACATCTTGTATTTAATACAAAATTATTTTCCTCCGTCCACGTAAAACAATGCAGGCATCACTGCCTTTCCCAATGCACTGGTATACTGTACTTGATTTCTTAACTTTTATTATTACTATGACTTTATTTAAAGAGGGTAACTCAATTAGCTAAGAACTAATCTACCTTGAGGCCCTCATTCAAAGGAATTTATTTATTATTTTTGCTGCATCTGTGAAGCCATTGTATATATACTGGGTATGGAAAGAGGAAATAGAGTGGGCATTTCTAATCTCAACTGGAATATTATTCCAGAGCAAAGTTCCAGAGTATTGGAAACATTTTTTACAATAATTCCTTATTTGGTTTGGGAATTTTGTAATGTTTGGTAGACATTGATCGCAGGTGGGGAGTATTTCCAGGTAGCCTATACTTGAATAGTGATTGTAAATATTCAGGAGCACTATTATTGGCTATCCTGTACATTAATTTGGCTTTTCTTAAACAGATTCGGTCTTTAATAGGTAGTATTTTTAGCTTACCAGCTAAATTTTCCTTGCTTTCTTTCTGGATTGATATTAACTCAAAAGCTCTTTTTTGGAGATGTGCCAGCTTTGCTAAGTTTTTATCATTTGAATTACCCCATACTGTATTACAGTAGTCTAAATAGGGTTGTATGTAACTGTTATAAAATAGTTTTCTTTGCTTTTCCAGAAGAAAGTGTCTATCCTACTGAGAAGCCATAAACTTGAATTGACTTTGTTTACTGATATGTTTGATATGTTCAGTCCATGATAGGTTATCTACCAAGACACCAATTAGACTATCGTGACAGACCATTTGCAACCTTTTATCCTTCCATGTCAGACATAGTTCATCGCTATCAAGTTTTGTTCTTTTTTTCCGTGTTGAGATAAGTAATATTTTAGTTTTACCAGTATTAACCACCATGCCATTGCATGTGCGCCAGTATTCTAGTTTGTTTAGGGCATTCTGTAAAGAAATTTCGAGTTCTTGTTTTGTGTTTTGGATGTCTGACAATGTTGTGTCATCTGCATAGAGATCTGTAGATGATAATGAATCCTTTAGTACAAGTGGTAGGTCATTAATAAATAAAATAAACAGTAATGGACCCAGAATTGAGCCTTGTGGTACTCCACATCTAATCGTTTCAGGTTCAGACAGAACATTATTAATATAAACATGTTGTGTTCTCTCACTTAATATGAAGTAAACCATCTAACTGTGCTTTCATCACATTGGTAGATTTTCAGTTTCTTCAAAAGGATTTCATGATCTACCAAGTCAAAAGCTTTTCTGATATCTACAAATACAGAACCTATTATTCTACCTTGATCAAGTGCCTGAAGCCATTTATCAGTTAGGGAGATCAAGACTGTCTCACACGAGTGTTTCGGTCTAAAGCCTGATTGATTAGGGTATAACAGAAAGTGTGTGGTTAAATATGATATGAAAGAATCATGGACATGCTTTTCAATCAATTTTGACAAGCTTGGTAGTATTGAGATTGGCCGGTAGTTATCAAAATCATCCTTAGGGCCAGATTTGTGAATAGGAGTTACTTTTGCAGTTTTTCATATTTTGGGAACAGATGAGGATGCAATACTTAAATTGATTATGAATGTTAAGCTATGTACAATAGCAGAGGCAGAAGATTTAATGAGTCGTGGACCAATCGGATCAAGTCCCGTGGCTTTCTTAGTATCAAGTTCACTGAGATATTTCTTAACAAAGTTTTTTTTTTTTGAGACTGGTGGGATGGAGAAACATACCTCCTTAGCGATTTTGCTGCTGCAGAACTTTTTCAGTTCAATAAAGTTGTTTTCAATCACTGGTTCTTTTAACTTTGTGGCAATGTTGGTGAAAAAAATCATTGAAAACATTTGCAATGTCATTGTCATCAGTGACTATGGTGTCATTTACCAGAAGTGAGTGGATTTTATTTATCTGATCTTTGTGTGTTCCTCCAGTGAGTTCATTGAAGACTTTCCAAATGCAGTTTTTGTCGCTCTTTTTGTTTTCTAGCAATGATTGATAATAATTTTGTTTAGCTTTTTTGATCATATTTGTTATTTTGTTTCTCCATTTTTTATATTGTGCATGGTTTCCCATAGCCTTAAATTGGTCTCGTGTTTTCATAGCATCAAGGATTTCAGTTGTAAGCCAATTAGGTTGGATTTCATTCTTTACTCGATGTACTTTCAGTGGTGCATGCTTAGAGACTACACTCATAAATAAGTCAGTCCACACCCTCAGAGCTTCATGTATGTCATCCAAATTTTGGATCATCTTCCATGGAGCTTTATATAGGTCTTTGAGAAATTGTTCTTCATTACAATTTGCGAAAGATCTGTAAGTGATAGTTTTGTGTGTATTTTTCTTATTTCTCTTGCATTTAACCTTCCTTGTCAAAAAAGTAGGATAGTGGTCACTAAGACCAACTTTTGGTATGTTAACACAAGTTACATTGTCGTGTAGGTTGGTATAAATGTGATTAATAAGAGTGCTTAATGTTTCTGTTACCCTAGTGGGGTCATTTACCATCTGTACTAGGCCTAATGATTCAATAAATTATGTCCAGTTCTTCCTTGTTTGAGTACTGAGAAGGTTCTTATTTATATCACCAAGTATATATGTTTCTTTATCTTGTGCAAAAACATTTTCAATTTGTTTCAAAAAGTTATCATTCCAAATTGCCTTGGAGGAAGGTGGCCTATAAATGAAACCAACTAGAAACGATTTTGCATTATTTTGATAAATTTTCTCCCAAATACTCTCAATTTCTTGTGACTCCAAGTCAAGTCGCCTTCCTGCATTTACCTCTTCCCTAATGTAAACGATTAACGATTTCACTCGGGTGACAAACTGATTTTCAAGAATGAGCGTTGACGGCCAGGTGTAGAGCGAAGATGAAACTACCATAGCTAAATTATGATCAATAGCTATGGTGACACTTTTAAAGTAAAACATTAAAGATGCATCCAAGCTACGTGTCACGCCGACTCACCTGTTGAATTTCCCGTTATGCCTTTTTTGTACCTTTCTATTAAGGTAAAGTGTCAAAACTTCTCACCTGGAACCAGAAGGAGATAGTTGTGTATCAGTATGCACGCGCCAGATCACAATAGAGGTAGGTCAACGGGATGGAAAAATGCGGCGGGATGAGGTTCAGTAAGGGACAAAAGTTGTTCCCGTGAGAAAGTTAGCGACATCGTCCATTTTTTTTTAAATGAGTAACATGTAAGCAACATCGCAAAGAAAAAATAAATGTGCAAGAGAAAAATATGGGAATAAGTATGAACTATGTATTGCATACTTAATATGATTTCTCGACATAGGAAATGAACTTATTCATCCACCGTTGGTTAATTCAACAGAGAAAATCAAAACACTCAACAAACGAAATGGAACATTCGTTACAAATAATATGAGTCAGCATGTGAAATTGGAATTGTCGACATAAAACCTTGAAAATCCAACTATCGCTGTGTAATTCAAAGGTTAAAATCTTAAAGCTCTACACACGAAGTTAAATTGTTAACTACCGCTGCGTTAAGTTCAGCACTGGCAGTTTCAAAACTTGGCATAATACATTGAATTTTAGCGCAAACAATTTTGATTCAGCATATTAAACTAATTCTCGACAGACAACATTGTAATTTCTACAACCACTGTGCAATTCAAGAGAAAAAGCTCTAAAAGCTAGACATAAAGAGAAGAACTTTCAACCACCGCTGTGTAACTCAGCTGATAAAGTTACAATGCTCAACATACGACAAAATGAAAAACAACTGTTTTCAACAGCAATTAGACTATACATACATACATACATACATACATACATACATACATACATACATACATACATACATACATACATACATACATACATACATACATACATACATACATACATACATACATACATACAACAGGTTGTTCGATTTCAGTCACTAAGAATTTTATGACTCGTGGAAAACTAAATATTATATATTTTATACTAGATACCTACGTTTTAGCTATTGTTAAGGTCGTCTATTTACGGATTTCATAAGTGGATAATAGAGGTCTGGAGAGAAGGTAGAAAAGAAGAATATATTATGCTTAACCATTGAAATACAAACTTGAATAACATACATAAGGCAGATATATTTCCTAATGGAAAAGTAAAGTAGTTCCAAAAGTGATATCACACCTTTTTCGCATCGACATATGTCAGTTTCTATTTTCTTCAAGTTGTCTCTATGTATCAGTCAGATATTTCCTTATTATTACGCATTTTATAGTTTATACTGTCATAATTAGTAATCATATGTATTAAAAAAATGTAATATATCATACCTTCCAAAAATGAATTGTATCCATGAGGTCAAATAGCAGCAACGGTCCTCTGCCAAATCCCTAGCTTGAAATTACTACAGAATTTGATCAACAGCTCTCATTGCACACACACACACACACACACACACACACACACACACACACACACACACACACATATACATACATACATACATACATACATACATACATACATACATACATACATACATACATACATACATACATACATATATATACATACATATACATACATACATATATACATATATATATATATAAATATACATATAAATATATATATATATATATATATATATATATATATATATATATATATAATACAAACAGGTTTGTTGTTGTAATCTTGTAACTATCGTACTAAAATTCCCACGTGTGTTATTTATCTTACTTTCGTTACAGATGCATCTGAACAGCTTCATTCATCATTTATTTAAAACATTTTCTCATGCAATGAAGATAAACATGCAGACAAGTTGCGTTATAATGGAAGTTTGGAGGCGGCGATTTCCACAGGTTGTCACCTGGACATTTCTTTTTGCACCTGTAATTTTCACAGTATTTCACCTTAGTATAACGGGTTGTATCCTTCACCGACATTATATTAGCAGAACTTACGGAGGAGGAATGAGATTGGAAACGGACACAAAACTGTTTCGTGCAGGCAAGTAGGAGAGCCACTAAAAATACACTGCTCCAGAACGCGCTTCAAATCCTTAAAAACACGGCGAAAAGAGTACAGAATTTCAAAACTGTATCCCTGTGTTGCACAAAACGTTTGATCTAGCAGACATTATTTAGACGCTCGTATTTGCAAATCACTGACATCTAACCCTGTCTGCCTGTGTTCAAGTCTCTGCTCGGCCAACGTTAGCATGCGAGAACTTTCGGTGTCATTTGTTATTCCTCCACTAATTATACCGCCTGCCATGTATAGATCTTATGCTGAAAAACTGGCGTTAGATCATTACGAAATACACAAGCAAGAAATCTGATGGTGACCAATTAATAATAAATATTTGTATCGACGATTAAACACATTTAGGGCACAAGAAAAATTCTAGAGGCTCCCAGACTTTCGTTCAGCTAAGAAAACACTTCATGAAGATAAACTTCCTAATAAACGTAAACATGCTGTCGTACAAGAAAAGTATTTTCTTCAAAGCAGTTGTGGTGCTATGGTGATGATAAAATTGTAATATAATTTGGAATATTGCTACTCCATAGACCTAGCTACAAGTAAAGCGCACCTACATGAATATGCATAACATGTCTTCTGAAAACGCATTAGAAATAAAACCTAAACTTATCTGAGTCTTTAAAATGATGTCTATTGTATATTCGATCATATATATAGGTAATATAAAATAATATACAGGTCAAATTTTTGGTAATCTAAACAAGTCATGGGATAGTAGTCATTCCGTAATGTTTTTCCAGCATATCGGTTTCATTTAATTGTATGCTTTAAGAGACGATAGGTAAAAGTTAAAGCAAGTCCAGGTCGAATTTTATTTCATTTTTATCTCTTCATGGGACTTGACATTACTTCACTCAACACGCGCGAGATACGCGTATCCCCTTCTAGTACTCAGACAATTTGGAACGAAACGGTGTGACTTTTTATGTAGACATGAGGGTACCTTTGAATGCTTTGTACGGATATTATGCTAACGTTGACAAAAATTTTTGCTTGAAGCAGGACGACCAAGTCAGTGTTGGAACCTAGCGTGCACTGCACGTGTGCAACGTGGATGCCGGAAGGCGACAATATTTTCATATCCGTGTTTACGTGGATTTGTGTGTGCAGGTGTTGTTTTTTTTTTTTGGTTGCCATTATTCGTTGATTTATTCATTCACGTATGCAACATTGTATTGTAAATACTGTATATAAATGTATTGACTATGGGCATACAACTAACCATTAGAGTCATGTTTCCTTAAGTTCGGTAATATTTTCCATGAGACAGTAAAGAATAATGAGATAAAGAATTACGAGATATAATGCGCTCAAATAGATACCAAGGAAATAAGTACGCAACTCAAGTTGAGCACTAAGAAAAGCTTAGCACACATTGTGATAACTTTCGTGGCGTTTTATAAAACCATGTTATAAGAGTGGAAAATGCACATATATGCATCTTATATGTTACTTGACCATTTAGTGATGATATCCAGTTTAACGATAATTACTTTCTGTAACAAAGAAATTTATTACTTTGGTATCTTAACAAAAATGAAATATTAGGATTGATCCTCCCTAAGGCAACGGGATTACTAGTAAGCAAACGATTCCCCCAGTATGTGCAAAATAATGACAGACTTGATTTAAGTTATTCTTAGACGTACAAGTAATTTAATGGTTTTGTGTAAATCTGATGTTTTTTTTTTGTTTGTTTTTTTGTGCTGTTTTGTGTGACATATATGAGTAGGAAGATTGCTGTTTTGTGTAACATAAGGAGTAGGGAAGGATTGCTGTTTTATGTAACATAAGGAGTAGGGAAGGATTGATGTTTTGTGTAACATAAGGAGTAGGGAAGTATTGATGTTTTGTGTAACATAAGGAGTAGGGAAGGATTGCTGTTTTGTGTAACATACATGAGTAGAAAGATTGCTGTTTTGTGAAACATAAGTAGTAGGGAGGGATTGCTGTTTTGTGTAACATAACGAGTAGGAAAGGATTGTTTTTTGTGAAACTTAGAGAAGTTATGAGTACTGTTTTGTGTAACTTTTAACGAGAATGGACAATTTTACTTTTTTTAAACATAGTTTCAGAATTCAGAATATCGAGTCCTAAAATACATACGGTTTCATTAGTAAAAAAAAATTGCATATTTTTTATCAAATGATGAACATTATGCGATAGGAGAAAGACTCGCGCGCGCTTGCATGTGTGTGTGATCTTAAATGGCACGGATAAAGTTTTTAATCAGATAGCTCAGACATCAAACCCACCTCGTAGCTCTTGTTACTATGGATATATGAAGGGGTGGTCGGAATTTTCAAGTGTTGACCCCGGGTATGCTTAAACCTTTAACTGTAGAAATACGCTCACACTTATATGTGTACCCTGGTGGTCGACTTAATTGTTGCCATTTCGGATTATCATCTATCTCCTGGTCGTTTGAGCTTCGTTATATTTCACACCGCAGGCCTTGTTGTTTAAACAGGTAGTTAGCAAAGATTAGGTCTGGTAAGAATTAATTCACGAGCAGCTTCGAAATTGTTCCTACCGCCGCTTTTTCAAAGAATAAAGGTCACCCGAGTGATAGAATCATGCCGATTGTAAGAAATAAATAAATAAATAATAACTGATAATGTAAGAGTTTGCCCATGGCGGACAAACACAGACTAATCAGATTGCGCGAATCATGTTTGCTTTCATTCGAGTACGGAGCTTATAAATTCTCGGATCGAGTAAAGAAAAACAAATGTCGAGCTCAAAAATGGAACTAGGATTGACGTATAACGAATTTGAATTGTAAAAAGCGAGTACTGAGTCATGAAATATATTTTCGGTTTTAGTTTATAGAAAATAAGAAAAGCCAAGACACTGAAGTAGTATTTCTCATCTTGTTGTCTTTGTCTGCAAAACAAATCATTGATTCTATTTGTAGGAGCCACTTTATCTAAGACAGTTTACACGTGTACGTATATAGAACCAGGCATATCTGGATCTCACCCGAAAACAAAAATGCTTTTCTCAGGGATAAAATTGGAGGGGTGGGGGAGAGAATAACATGCCCATGTTTGTACATCTTGCTTGCCTGACAGGGGTCATAAAGATTGCTTAAAACATATTCCTATCCCCCTTTCTCGATTTAAAATGGTTGACACCCCAAAATCATGCAGCTACATTTTGGAGACAGTATTTACTATGGAGGGGGATTACCGCCATAATTCTATGCATGTATTTTCTAATCTTCTGTGATGAATAATTGTAAATGGCTGCTTGCAAGTGCTACTTTCATAATTCTATCCATGTATATTGTATTCTCCATTGATGCAAACTGTATGTGGCAGTTTGAAAGAGTTACTTTCCTTCTGCATTATTGCAAATGAATGCTAGCAAATACTACATTCCTAATTCTAGTCGTGATTTTTCCGTTCTTCATTGATACAAGCTGTAAATGGCTGCTCGTAAATGCTTAGATCCGCTTTCCATCTGCGTCATTTCATCTTGCAATTTGCCAACTGCTGAACTGATCCTGCAGTTTGTCCTATGTAAGTTGTTACAAGTTTTGTATATTCTGTTTATAAACATGACATATTACAATTACAACTGATGTTTTCAGTATCGTTTGTGTTGTCCAACTCGTGTCGCCATCTGTTGTCGTAATGGTATGTTAGAGATTAGCATGACATTATGACAACAGATGGCGCTCTAAATTTCTAAAGTTTTTCCTTTACTAGAAATAATTAATGCTCCCCACGGAGCTTCAAGATTAGTTATTTATTAAAGTAAGGATCAAAATTACAATGATATTCCCTCGGACTTTTCTTAACGAGCTTTCATCCGACGACCTCAGTTTGTAAGGATCTTTTGTACGTCACTCATTTTGATGCATGTCACATACGTCTATTTTTTTTTTCTTCCTGTTATACTACTGTACATAAGCTCTGGCTAAACTGATATATTTCAGAGCAGCATCAATAGCACATAAAATGTTTATAAGTAAAATGACATTTAAAATATTAAGCATTCCAGAAGATTTTCGTATTCTTATCACAATCTTCATTTTGGAACATATTTTGTCATTATAGCCAATAGTGGAAAATCATGTTTGTATCATGGTAAAAATTGCGAACAGAGGTATTAGATTTAGTGTACAATTATCTTCCAATACTCAATCTACATTTTGTATGTACAAAACTTCAACCTTTGAACGTATATATATATATATATATATATGTATATATATATATATATATATATATATATATATATATATATATATATATATATATATATATATATATATATATATATATATATATATATAAAACAACAAAAAACAACATACAAACAAACAGCCTTACAACTGGTTGCATTCCTTAAAACTTGTCTCTGAAAGTGAGACAAAAGACAATGTTACAGGAGGTTTTACATTTATTAATGCAATTCTTACCATTATCAAACCAATTAAAAATACTAAATTAGTTCAATAATTTTAAAAACATAAATATAGCACCTTTACGTTATAATTATTCAGCTGCTCTTTGTCACATTAAAGAGGTTTTTTAATTTAAAAAAAAATTGAAAGACATTTTGAAATGTGAATTTCGTGACGCATGATTCCGACTTATTAAGTGTGCTGCTTTTTGCAATTCAAAAGTATATTAGTGACCCCCCCTCTCTCTCTCTCTCTCTCTCTCTCTCTCTCTCTCTCTCTCTCTCTCTCTCTCTCTCTCTCTCTCTCTCTCTCTCTCTCTCTCTCTCTCTCTCTCTCTCTCTGCAGAGTGATTGTCATTTAAATTATGAAATTTACCTTATCCAATGTTCCAAGGCACATATTAAGCCAAATTTAACATTTCATCTCAAATTCAAAATATAATATTTTTTGTGAAGGTCAGAGCATCAGAAAAAAAACAAATTAGCAAATAAAATATAATCCTTTTGATATTTTTTGCTCATAGCGTGTGCAAATAACCTATTTTATTGCCAGCAACAAAAAAATAAACAACAAATTCTCCAAAAGGTGACCAGTTTTGTACAGTGTGTATACTGAATAAAGATTCAGTAATGGAATGTTGTTTGGGATTAATTCTTTAAACTACCACCAGGGAATATGACCTTACTGTTCTTGAGGCATAAATGACAAATGAATGTGGTATGTAAAAGGAAATGTTTATCGGTGAATCCAGAATTTAGTTTTAATTCCTTAAAATTTGCAATTATGAGTATGTTTAATCCAAAAGCCAATTTGTGTGAAAGAGCTTGTCTTTATTCATTTCGTCAGAATGTGAAAAACAAAAAAGATTGGCAAATAAATTTATAAGAACAAAGTAACAAGACAATCCCGATATTTGATCGTTATAACTGCCTACCTGTATGACAATTTTTGTTTTAGAGTAATGCATCTAATAATATTGGTTTTAAGAATGTCGGTTTACATTATTTTTTTCCCAATATTTCCTATGAAAAGTTAAACACAGGACTGTATATAAATTTATTTATTTTGCTTTATTGCATAGTTGTATTGTGATGATATGTTTTTGTCATGACATTATTAGCTTATATTTTAAATAGGACAAAGGAATGATACAATCATAGACAAATGAAGATGTTTTTGCAGGTATTGGTGGTGGTGGGCGTTGAATTCTACAAAAGCCTGAGCTTTTAGTAGCCTTACAGACTTTGAAAGGTTTTTAAAATATTAAAGGGTGGGTGGGTGTCTTGTCTTACTCTTCTAACAGAAATAATGACATCTGTAGGAGATACATGCAAAAATTTATATTAATCTTTTTAGCTACCTCATTAAATTCATATTTAAATGTAGCCATCAAATTTGGTACTGTATTGTAGTAGTAATAATAAAAACAAATTGAACTGGTTACTGGCAGCGGTATCAACGTGATTTATATTACATATTTTATATTTTTTAATTGCTGCCAAAGGAGCATGATACTTTATCAGTGAAGTACCTTTCAATCAATCATCTTATCTGTACTATAAATTTTGATTCATATATGGATGAATACGATTTTAAATAATAAAAAATGTAGTTTCCAGTTTTATCTATGGAAAAAAAGAAAATGTTCTTTATGTTAAGATATATAAAATATATTTCATATTGTTATAATTTATTTCTTTTATAGTGAAATAAGTTCATATTTTTATAGCATATAGCTATGCTACAGTATATGCTTTGTATGTGATATCTTTGTTTGAAGTCATTTGCCTCTTGCTGTTGCATTGGAATTCAGATTTACAATGAAATTGGAGATACGAGATTCTTGTCACATAAAACTAATACTAATACTTGCTGGCTATTGCATAATCATCCATGCCATACATGTATACAGTTAAAATTGATTTCATAGGGATGAGAGAATAAGCAGAATAAACATCTCTGCAATGTAATATCTCTCTCTCTCTCTCTCTCTCTCTCTCTCTCTCTCTCTCTCTCTCTCTCTCTCTCTCTCTCTCTCTCTCTCTCTCTCTCTCTCTCTCTCGTGAATAAAGAAAAAGAAAGCATGTCCTTGATGTATAATTTGCGATTTGCTCCAACTTTATGAGATTTTTACTGATACAAAAAGAAGAATTTGCACTGTACTTTAAAATAATAAACATGCTCTAAAATGTTAACATTGTGTACGAGAATATATAAACAAATTAGACTTTAAACCTTTCTTGTAAGAGGTTACCCTATTCTTCCACCGTGCTGTAGCGGTAAATTACACACACACAATATCCAAATAAAAATGGGGTGGGAAGAGTCAGTGGAAATATAGCATTGTGTAAAATACATCTAATTGTATACAATTTGATACCTTTAATTTGTTTTGTGCCTCTTGTATTTCAACTCTCTTTCAAATGTCAATACTCTGAGAAATAGCTGACTGTAATTGGGTAATATAATTCAGTGATATTTTAAATAAGACGCCCAAATATGCCGTAAAGTTGTATAACATCCTGTTGCTAGGATCAGGGGAGCTGTTGTACTGTAAGAAATTTGACGTGTCACAGCGCCATCTGTTGTCATAATGAGGCATTATTTTATGATAACTTCCTTGAGGCTAACTTACAATTCTCTTGATGCTACATTATAATCATTATTTTAAAAGGTGCAATCTGTGTAACTTGTGATATAGCAAGTTTATAACAAAATTATAAAACTTGTAATAACTGGCATAGCATTTTCCATACGACAAACTAAATAATATGTTCGGTAGTTGACAAATTGCGAGATACAATGACGGAGAAGGAAAGTAGATATAAGCAGTTGCAATCAGCCATTCACAGCTTGCATCAACGAACAGAAAATTCATGACTAAAATTAAGAATGTAGCACTTACAAGCAGCCATTTACAATAATGCAGTAGCACTTGCAAACTGCCACATACAATTTGCATCAATGGAGAATACAATATACATGGATAGAATTATGAAAGTAGCACTTGCAAGCAGCCACTTACAATTTTTCATCAAGGAAGATTAGAAAATACATGCATAGAATTATGGCGGTAATCCCCCTCCATAATTTACAGCATAGCAAAAGACCATGTCTGTATTTAAATTTTGTTGTTGGAGTGTTACACAATACTCACAAAACATCAAAATATTATATCCAAATAAAAATCAGTCTTTGGGATGTTGCCTTAAATTGCCCTTAAATTGCCCTTTAATGTAAGTCTTTCATGATGTTGAAGTAATACTTGGAAGTTATTTAATGGTTAGTCTGGAACTTTTAAATCGGGGATTGGGGAGTTGATTCAAATCCTACTAAGTCAACCATTACACAAAAAGACATTTTATTATTGAAGAGACTGATCGTTATTTGTTTAGAAATTACAAATAAACAAAAAACCCATGAAGAAACAAAAAAGACATAATGAAACAAATACAAACATAAAGAAACAATTAAATAAACAAAGCCGCTGAGATAATTCGTGAATTAAATTCTGCAAAGGATGACTAAATTTTAGGTGATCGAGAAACTTGAATCGAAAAGAGCTATCGACTCCCTATCCCAGGATATGACCGAGGACGGAAGTGGTATGGAGTTAGATAGAAACGGCACTATGTTATCATAAAAAAATTGTATATCAGATAAATCTGGGAAAATATTGCTTATATGAGAAAAATCTGGGAAAATATTGCTTATGAAATTAATCTGAATAGACAGTACGGATGTACAAATCATAAATAATAAGACTGAGAAATGTAACCAGGAATAAAATTTTAGTATACGGTCAATATGTACATTATTCTGGTCGTAAGCACAATGTCCAATTTCGAAAAATGTTGTGCCAACCATTCCGCACAGTTCTTTATATTGGATGCAAAGCACGCCCGCGTGATCAATGAAGTATTTTAGTGCTTTTATGAGATGTCCGTATCTTTCGTTATTTATAATTAGTTATACTTAATTACAAATAAACCAGCCAGAATGAACTGGACAAAGCTTCTTTGATGCATTGATGTCACGTAAGTTCTTACTCTAATTGCTCAATAGCCGTAAAGTATAAGCACGGAACTGACGGAGTCATGCCTGCATGGCAATTTCATCGTGTCCTTTGTACATAATCAGGATGATGGACAAACAGTATGTATGTATGTATGTATGTATGTATGTATGTATGTATGTATGTATGTATGTATGTATGTATGTATGTATGTATGTATGTATGTATGTATGTATGTTATGTATGTATGTATGTATGTATGTATGTATGTATGTATGTATGTATGTATGTATGTATGTATGTATGTATGTATGTATGTATGTATGTATGTTATGTTATGTTATGTTATGTTATGTTATGTTATGTTATGTATGTATGTATGTATGTATGTATGTATGTATGTATGTATGTATGTATGTATGTATGTATGTATGTATGTATGTATGTATGTATGTATGTATGTATGTATGTATGTATGTATGTAGAACACTCAGCACTTTTGACATAATGTTTCACAGTTCCAACATACATAATCCTAATTTACTAGGAACGTATAATGGTGTCAGATAAAAGGAGTAAACCGTAATCTACACAATAGAGTACTGTGGGGAATGATCGGCTCATGGGACTTGAGCTAGTAGTAAAAAAGCGCAGAGAAACAGTATGTTGCCCCCCCCCCAAAAAAAGAAACAAAGAACAAAAACAAGAAAAAAAACTGTGAGGAATCTATGAGGACGTTGAGAACAGATTAATTTGAATATCTTCCGAATAAAGCAATGTATAACTGGCATACTTACATAGATAGCGAGGTTGATAGATATATAGCCATAGAGGTAGTCATGCAGGCGTATGGGAAAAAGACAGTCAAACAGACATACAAAATGTGGCTGTCCATGTGGTCGGTTCGAAAGACAGACAGAAAGACATTTAGATAAACATACCATTACACCCAGGGCTGAGTGAAGAAAAACTTACTGACCGAAAAATTAATTTTTGAAGTCAAGTATTTCAGCATTAGGCAGCATGCCCTTCTCCAGCTTGCGTATCCATTGATGGAATTTGAATGAGAATAGCATGTTCGAGATAATTACAAACGTCTTTTCACAATCTTAACTCCCCTTCTAAAGGAATAGTCAAGTTGTTCGCTAGCTTGACACTAATAGGTATCACAGTGGAGGTGAAGTCGAAAAATAAATTACTCTTAGAATTAACTACCTTCTTTATCTTCTCTGAAGAAACAACAATGCATGAAATAAATACTAGCTAATTAAAATGGATTGTTCGAGAGATGGTTGGTTAGTGATGTGACAAGTCTAACCTAGTGCCATAAAAAGCAACAAAAATAATTGTAAAAATTAAATCAATTCACACTTAGGCTTGAATACGATGAAACAATAACTTTCGTCGTATTAATTACATTGTAATGAAATAATATATCGTGTGTCAATAGTTATATTTTTAACATCCACCATCCCGCTTCTAACAGCAACAACACCAAAGTGGAAGAGTGGCGGGCTCACAAGGGAAATGTCTTGGATTGAAACCCCACATTGTCTCCTAAGTCAGATGGACCTGGCACTTTACTCTGGTTGAATATAGGCATTAAATAGTCTTTGATCTGGTGCAGGTGCCTTTAAGAAAGCCACTACCCACCAGCCAACGACAACGAATACATGTACTTTGCACTAGAGGTTTTCTTTTAATGGTACAATTAATGATAACAAGATTCAGCACACACACACATACATACATCATATATATGTATATATATATATGTTTGTATGTATGTATATATGTATATATATATATATATGTATGTATGTATGTATGTATGTATGTATGTATGTATGTATGTATGTATGTATGTATGTATGTATGTATGTATGTATGTATGTATGTATGTATGTATGTATGTATGTATGTATGTATGTATGTATGTATGTATGTATGTATGTATGTATGTATGTATGTATGTATACATACATACATACATACATACATACATACATACATACATACATACATACATACATACATACATACATACATACATACATACATACATACATACATACATACATACATACATACATACATACATACACACACACACACACACACACACACACACACTGAGGGCCTGTAGTTCAACAGTGTCTGATTCCCATTTCATTATTATAATACAGTTACTATATATTAGTTAGCCGCTTGTACACTAGCTTTTGTGCTGGACTTTTTAAGCTAATGGCCTGAAGTTCGAATTCTGCGTAGACCAGGTGTTGTTGTAAATCTCTGATGCACTTTTAACAACAGTTGCCTCAGAAGGAATAACGTAACGTATGTGTGTTGATGTACATTTAACAAAACCCTTACAGCTACATGTCTTCGTTATCCTTACGCCGCATAGGAAAAGTTGTAGCATAATAAGCATCTCTAAAGAAAAATGATTATCTTGTTGTAGCATGGTATGATGCTTGGTGCCCTGGATGTGTTCAAGAAATTAAAAGCAACAATAATAATAAGTTAATAGTTAAATTCATGGCTCCATGTTGGAAAGTGGGAGTTTTTATAAAACCTAGCAGAGATCACATTCAGGAAGTTATGCCTGAATTTGTCCAGAATGTCTAACTTCAGTGGACATTCTCAGAGCACAGAAAATTTGATGAACTGTTTAAAATGTATGCCAATGTTTTCTTCTGAATTAAATGATGTGTTAACAAATATCTTGTCCTGGATCTGAATTGTCTGGTTGAAGAATTTTTTTTTAACCAACACTAAAATCTAGTGAACATAGTTTAATTTACTGCAGATATTTGAATTCTACAGGTGAAATTCTATAAGATTGACAAATTTCATGGAGATATTTTTGATCAAAAGTTGTGATGGAAATACTTATTTTATTAAATGTGTTGGGTCTGTGACTTAAAAGAATTAAACATACGTTTATATAAGGCAAAATTCACGGAAAAGCCAATTTTTGCCAGTATTCAAATAGTCGTAATTTTTAACAATCATCAAATTTAAAAAAAATAATGTTCTGAAAAGGTCTGATTGAGCTCTATAAGAACTGAACATTAAAGTGCAAATATGTAGACTTTGTAATTTTGACTGGAGATACAATTATATGTAACACATGTACTTTATATGGTAGTTCTACAAAAAACTTCACACTTGTGTAGAAAGTTGGGATGCACATTATACACATCAAAACAAGGTAGGTGCAGACCTTCCAAATGCATTACATATGTGCAACTAAAACTTCAGCCAAAGGTGCATAATGAATAAAAGTGTTTTAAAAGCAGATAAGACTACATGTAAGCTAATTCCATTACTTTTCAACCATAGATTTTATGGCCGTGGAATGTCAAACACCATTTTTTAAAGAGAAGTGTAAAGCAGTGGAAGAAGCACTCAAAAAGAAAAAACACTTTGACAAATATTCATTAACTGCAAGGAACATACCGGGTCCTTTCTCTGGTCCTGGGTAAGGTGGTGGTGCACCAGACATTTTTCAAGAACTGAAGAATTAAACTGCAATATAAAAATAATACATGTAAATAAAGAACACCACATGTAAAACTTTCTCAAAAAAGCATTAACAGAAAAACTCTGTAAGACATTGTCAGCTGATATCCTGACAACAAAAATACTTTCAGATTACCTGTTGGTTGCAGTGAGTTTCATAAAATGTTTTTTGACCATTAAATGGTGGCTCCATTTAACTCCCTTTGTTTTGTACAACATGAATAATCTGAAAACATTATTACCAATTTTGTGTCTCAGTTACACTTGGAAGACCTTAATTTTCTATCTTCAAAACAGAACAAATTATGCCATTTCCTTGTGCAAAGGAAATCTCATCTAGAACAAATCCAGGCAGGGGAATAAGGTCGAACAAATTGCAGAAGCTTTTGCATTTCACTGTTCTCCAAGCAAGCAAATTCGTAAAAATTGTGCACTATTCACGCAATGGCACACCATTACAGCATTTCTGCTCAAGTACTTGACTTATCTAATGACTTTCCTGCAAAGTCTATCTGTTTCTCTGCCAATTCTTCCTGTTTAATATGCAGAGAATAAGCTACATTGATTTCTGATTGGTGGTTATTGTTTAAGCTAGAGCCAAACAAGCAATAACCACAAAAAAAAATTAAATGTAACATATTTCAATGTGTAACACACCAGTAGCATAGCCTTCAAATTGACCAGAGGAGTCAAGACATGATTCAAAGTAGAAACATCTCATGACAGTGGTTATTAAATGATGATTCATATACTTCATTAAACAAGTGAAACATGTTTACAATGTATACTATATGCTGAACATATCTGGATTAAGAAAATTAGTAGGGGGGGGCAGATTATGAACCATGTCACTGCTTTACCTTGTAGATTGCAAGGGGTTATTCTCAAATAATCTTTTACCTTTCTACTAATAAACAGGAGTGCCGGTCACTGCAAATGTTGTTTCAGAGGATTATAATCTTACAGAATTTTTCATCAAGGAAGATTAGAAAATACATGCATAGAATTATGGCGGTAATCCCCCTCCATAATTTACAGCATAGCAAAAGACCATGTCTGTATTTAAATTTTGTTGTTGGAGTGTTACACAATACTCACAAAACATCAAAATATTATATCCAAATAAAAATCAGTCTTTGGGATGTTGCCTTAAATTGCCCTTAAATTGCCCTTTAATGTAAGTCTTTCATGATGTTGAAGTAATACTTGGAAGTTATTTAATGGTTAGTCTGGAACTTTTAAATCGGGGATTGGGGAGTTGATTCAAATCCTACTAAGTCAACCATTACACAAAAAGACATTTTATTATTGAAGAGACTGATCGTTATTTGTTTAGAAATTACAAATAAACAAAAAACCCATGAAGAAACAAAAAAGACATAATGAAACAAATACAAACATAAAGAAACAATTAAATAAACAAAGCCGCTGAGATAATTCGTGAATTAAATTCTGCAAAGGATGACTAAATTTTAGGTGATCGAGAAACTTGAATCGAAAAGAGCTATCGACTCCCTATCCCAGGATATGACCGAGGACGGAAGTGGTATGGAGTTAGATAGAAACGGCACTATGTTATCATAAAAAAAATTGTATATCAGATAAATCTGGGAAAATATTGCTTATATGAGAAAAATCTGGGAAAATATTGCTTATGAAATTAATCTGAATAGACAGTACGGATGTACAAATTATAAATAATAAGACTGAGAAATGTAACCAGGAATAAAATTTTAGTATACGGTCAATATGTACATTATTCTGGTCGTAAGCACAATGTCCAATTTCGAAAAATGTTGTGCCAACCATTCCGCACAGTTCTTTATATTGGATGCAAAGCACGCCCGCGTGATCAATGAAGTATTTTAGTGCTTTTATGAGATGTCCGTATCTTTCGTTATTTATAATTAGTTATACTTAATTACAAATAAACCAGCCAGAATGAACTGGACAAAGCTTCTTTGATGCATTGATGTCACGTAAGTTCTTACTCTAATTGCTCAATAGCCGTAAAGTATAAGCACGGAACTGACGGAGTCATGCCTGCATGGCAATTTCATCGTGTCCTTTGTACATAATCAGGATGATGGACAAACAGTATGTATGTATGTATGTATGTATGTATGTATGTATGTATGTATGTATGTATGTATGTATGTATGTATGTATGTATGTATGTATGTATGTATGTATGTATGTATGTATGTTATGTATGTATGTATGTATGTATGTATGTATGTATGTATGTATGTATGTATGTATGTATGTATGTATGTATGTATGTTATGTTATGTTATGTTATGTTATGTTATGTATGTATGTATGTATGTATGTATGTATGTATGTATGTATGTATGTATGTATGTATGTATGTATGTATGTATGTATGTATGTATGTATGTATGTATGTATGTATGTATGTATGTATGTATGTATGTATGTATGTATGTAGAACACTCAGCACTTTTGACACAATGTTTCACAGTTCCAACATACATAATCCTAATTTACTAGGAACGTATAATGGTGTCAGATAAAAGGAGTAAACCGTAATCTACACAATAGAGTACTGTGGGGAATGATCGGCTCATGGGACTTGAGCTAGTAGTAAAAAAGCGCAGAGAAACAGTATGTTGCCCCCCCCCCAAAAAAAAAAGAAACAAAGAACAAAAACAAGAAAAAAAAAACTGTGAGGAATCTATGAGGACGTTGAGAACAGATTAATTTGAATATCTTCCGAATAAAGCAATGTATAACTGGCATACTTACATAGATAGCGAGGTTGATAGATATATAGCCATAGAGGTAGTCATGCAGGCGTATGGGAAAAAGACAGTCAAACAGACATACAAAATGTGGCTGTCCATGTGGTCGGTTCGAAAGACAGACAGAAAGACATTTAGATAAACATACCATTACACCCAGGGCTGAGTGAAGAAAAACTTACTGACCGAAAAATTAATTTTTGAAGTCAAGTATTTCAGCATTAGGCAGCATGCCCTTCTCCAGCTTGCGTATCCATTGATGGAATTTGAATGAGAATAGCATGTTCGAGATAATTACAAACGTCTTTTCACAATCTTAACTCCCCTTCTAAAGGAATAGTCAAGTTGTTCGCTAGCTTGACACTAATAGGTATCACAGTGGAGGTGAAGTCGAAAAATAAATTACTCTTAGAATTAACTACCTTCTTTATCTTCTCTGAAGAAACAACAATGCATGAAATAAATACTAGCTAATTAAAATGGATTGTTCGAGAGATGGTTGGTTAGTGATGTGACAAGTCTAACCTAGTGCCATAAAAAGCAACAAAAATAATTGTAAAAATTAAATCAATTCACACTTAGGCTTGAATACGATGAAACAATAACTTTCGTCGTATTAATTACATTGTAATGAAATAATATATCGTGTGTCAATAGTTATATTTTTAACATCCACCATCCCGCTTCTAACAGCAACAACACCAAAGTGGAAGAGTGGCGGGCTCACAAGGGAAATGTCTTGGATTGAAACCCCACATTGTCTCCTAAGTCAGATGGACCTGGCACTTTACTCTGGTTGAATATAGGCATTAAATAGTCTTTGATCTGGTGCAGGTGCCTTTAAGAAAGCCACTACCCACCAGCCAACGACAACGAATACATGTACTTTGCACTAGAGGTTTTCTTTTAATGGTACAATTAATGATAACAAGATTCAGCACACACACACACATACATACATCATATATATATATATATATATATATATATATATATATATATATATATATATATATATATATATACATACATGTATACATGTATGTATATATGTATACATGTATATGTATGTATGTATGTATGTATGTATGTATGTATGTATGTATGTATGTATGTATGTATGTATGTATGTATGTATACATACATACATACATACATACATACATACATACATACATACATACATACATACATACATACATACATACATACATACATACATACATACATACATACATACATACATACATACATACACACACACACACACACACACACTGAGGGCCTGTAGTTCAACAGTGTCTGATTCCCATTTCATTATTATAATACAGTTACTATATATTAGTTAGCCGCTTGTACACTAGCTTTTGTGCTGGACTTTTTAAGCTAATGGCCTGAAGTTCGAATTCTGCGTAGACCAGGTGTTGTTGTAAATCTCTGATGCACTTTTAACAACAGTTGCCTCAGAAGGAATAACGTAACGTATGTGTGTTGATGTACATTTAACAAAACCCTTACAGCTACATGTCTTCGTTATCCTTACGCCGCATAGGAAAAGTTGTAGCATAATAAGCATCCCAGACATAAATTAGCAAATTAACACCAAGTCTGAAACTCAAACAATTATTTGTCAGTCAACAATCAAACCAAGGAATAGTGAATCTGGAATATATTTGACATCACGACTGGTGGTCGGTTAGATGCCGTAACACAATTAGACACGTAGCCTTTATGGAGTAAGGCACACGCGACGTGGCAAGTGTTATCTGGAATGTTTCAACAGGCTGCAATTTGATGCTATCGCATATCGAACTTGGCAACTCAAGCGCTTAGCCGAGATACGGGTCTGAAATCACTGCTCAGATTTCTAGTTTTGGATAAATAATAAAGATTAAAGAGACATTAGAAAATTCTTTTCTCGTAAAACAAGATGCACCCCTATATATATATATATATATATATATATATATATATATATATATATATATATATATATATATATATATATATATAAAGAATACAAATCATATGGCGAATAACAACCCTCTCAAGCGTACTGGATCCACCAAGGGATCACGTTTGTCAGGGATTAATTAAAATAGATGCAATAAACTGACGACGAACAGTACGAAACTAGTAACTAACTAGCCTAAGCGCTTTCGACTCTTAATGAGTCTTTTTCAAAGGCAAATACAAAACATAGTTACGACAAACAAATAAACACAAAAACGTTGTGTTTGTAAACCTCTACATTTCTATCTTCACATGTGCTAGAACTATAAATACAACCAGCTTGTATAGACTAGTTGCGGAAACTAAAAACGTTGTATAATTCCCTAAAAGTCTACAAGCCAAAGCGACATCTATTTTTACTTTGTGTACATATGTAACGCAGATTATATCCCGGATATTTGATTCTATACCGGTTATTCTTATAGTAAAAATTGAAGGATAATAAGAAGATTTAGAAAATGTTAAATTCTACTAGTGCATAGTTTTCATTTTCTAGTCTTCTTGGTTTAGACCGCTTGGTTTCAATGTTCTAAGGCGGCGTATCCAGTATGATTCCTTTTCCTTCCTGGTTTCGGAACTCCAGCTGTGTGATGACCTACTCAGATATGGACAGAAAGAAAAGGTTGATAGGATACCATTTATTCTGACCTATCACCCAGACAATCCCAAAGTAGGTAAAATCATCGCAAACCACTGGCCAACTGTGCAATCGTCAGACATACTAAACCTAATACTTCCGAACAAACCTGTAGTAGCTTACCGGAGACCAAAAAACCTAAAGGACATCCTAGTCAGGGCCAAGCTAACAACAATCGCTAGTCAAAACCAATCTAGTCAATCTGGACCCTGTGGCGATAAAAGATGCAAAACCTGTCAACATATGATAGAGACCAAGACATTCACTAGCACAGTGACTAAAGAAAAACGTGCAAAACAGAGAATGTGATTTATCTCATCACATGTAAGATCTGTGGCCTTCAGTACGTGGGAGAAACTGAAAAGCTACACATAAGGATAAACCTTCATAGATCTGATTGGATGACAAAAAAGCTGTACAGAAGCCCGGTCGCAGAACACTTCTCCTCCCCTGGCCACACTTTCAGTGATATAATACTTATCGCTATTGCTAACAACCACAGCTGGAGTTCCGAAAGACGTCTTCTTATAATATAGAGAAAGTTAAGAAGCTTTCGGTGTGAGTGTGATTTTGTGATTTAGATTTTTAACGTAGCTTTAACAATTTTTCAGTCAGATCGCTACGATGTCTTTAGTGTGACAGTTTATAGTGATGTCTAGCACTGGGCATCATGCCACATACATGTGGTATGATGTCCTTTCCAGTCGCATTATCCTGACACCAGGCCAACCAGTCCTAACACTAACTTCTTAATGCTGAGCGCCTAGCGAGGCAGCTGTTACTACCATTTTTCAAAGTCGTTGGTATAACTCGGCCGGGGATCGAACCCACGACCTCCCACATCCGAGGCGGACGCTCTAACCACTAGGCCACCGGAGCGTTAAGAAGCTTTTGGACCATTTTTTAAAAATCATTTCTTACCGCTGTTCAAATTATCCTTAAATAAATTATGTAACTTTATGTTAAATATGATTTGCTTTCATCACTCCCTTAGTAATTGTAAAATAGAATCATCAGATTCACAAACGTGCACTCTTATTTACTGACTTTTAAACTAATTTGTGCGAAACTTTTGTATGCAATAATTGCAACTAAAATACCTTAATTTATTACCATCAGTGTGAGCAGGAGGAGAAAATAAAATGAACTAATGAAATAAAAGAAGTATAAATGAGATAACATGCATATTGAAGTATGCCTGTACGGCCCCCTACCCCTTCCTACCCCTCCCTCATTTTTGTTGCTTTTCGACTTAATCTTGTGCGTGTATATAATGAAAATAACATCTATAGTGAAAAACATTTTAAAAGTTCTCTGGTTAAATATATGTTTAATGTTGTTGTTTTTGTTGTTATAGGGTTTAACGCCATTTTCAGCACAAGATAGGCTATACATGGCGGTCAGTATTAATGGTGGAGGAAGAACCCGGGAAAACCTCAAAATGAACCACCGACCAACGAGAAGCTATTGGCAAGCTTTTTCCCTTACCCACATTGACCGAGATCGCGACTCCAGCCCACGCAGAGAGAGAGAGAGAGAGAGAGAGAGAGAGAGAGAGAGAGAGAGAGAGAGAGAGAGAGAGAGAGAGAGAGAGAGAGAGAGAGAGAGGTGAGATGGCAGTGATCCGTGACGTTGAGTGCTTTAGATCACTTGACCACTCCGGGCCCACTATGTTTCATGAAAGAACAAATACATTTAGTCTAAAAATAATCATCGTACGGATGTATTTATATCAGTAATGAAAATACACTCTAAAGAAAATAGCAATATACTAGGAAAAAAAGAGAAAAAAGCAAATTATATATTTTCATCTCGTTTACTGCAAGCTGTAACTACTTTCAGTTTTGTTTTACAGTTAGGCGCCCTTTTCCTCTCTCTCGTTCCTTCCCCCTCTCTATCCGATATCAGTTTATGTAGACTGGTGAAATACAACTCCCATCTCCTCGGTTGATATAGCAGGAAATGGCCAGAATATAATGCCGAAAGTGCCGTTATAAACCTCTCTCTCTCTCTCTCTCTCTCTCTCTCTCTCTCTCTCTCTCTCTCTCTCTCTCTCTCTCTCTCTCTCTCTCTCTCTCTCACACTCTCTCTCTCTCTCTCACACACACACACACACACACACACACACACACACACACACAAACACACACTATCACTCACAGTGTGATTCTGTTTAACTAATTTAGATGTTGAGGAATCAGGAACAGAGATCAATTAGTGTCATCAGTCTCAATAATAATGATAGTGGCTAGCTTCGCTAAACCGTACTTCACTGAATCAATCATGTGACTGCACTCGACTCTCAGCGGTTGGAACGTCCAGGAAGACTTGATTTTTCTCTCCACAAGGAGTATGCACGCATATGGTTTACATGAATGTCAAACGAACAATAGCCATGAGAGATGCAGAAAGTGGAATACTTAAAAATGCCACCTTATGTTTCTCAGAATCACTTGCAAAATACATATGAACATCGCATTAGGTGTTCGAACATTAAAATGCCACCTTATGTTTCTCAGAATCACTTGCAAAATACATATGAACATCGCATCAGGTGTTCGAACATTTAAATGTTTAAGGAAAATGACTCACGAAAAGAAAATATATTTTAATAAATATGTTATCTTCAATTTAGTATATCGTTGTTGGTTAATTTATAGTCAGACTCCTTCTGCAAAGTACACATTAAGTTCCCGTTTCTAAATTTAATGTTTAGGCGGCAAATGCCTGAAGATGATACACGATCACCGTTATAACTGGCTGTAGTAGTTCTACCTCTTTTTCGATACTAGAAAGTCCGTTGATACCGTAAGCTTTTGAAACCCTATAATATGAGATTCAGTAGGATAATCTGGAGAAAAATATGACCTACCTATAAAAATTAAAAACTGCTCGCTTGGTTATTTAAATACCAGCTACGATGGTTCGAACTCAAGCGATGAGTTAGACAGGGTAAACATACTGTACTGTCTATTGCAGCTAGCATTTAAAACAGGGTAGCTACGGCAAAACAAACCCCCCAAAAAACCTATTATAAAACAAACTAGGATATAAAATTGAGGGTTTATAGTGCTGCTGCCCTCGCTTGAAGAAGACTTCACATTTCTCAGATGGAACTATACAATAAATCGACAAAGTTATATATTATACATGTTGGCAAGTCTGTAACACTTGGCGAAAAATCTAATTCGTGAATCTGACGCCATTGTTATCCAGGAATACTACAGGATAGGTCACGTCGCCCATCAACCTTACCCACAACTATACCCCACCCCACCCTGATGCAGGAAAACGTAAACTTTTGAGACCAAATCCTCACACTTTTATGACTATTTTACGGGTTATTCACAGCGTAAAGGCCTTGTCTTTTGATGATATACTGCATCCAGTTGTATGTTTGTTATGTGCACAGCATTGGGACACGGTGCTTCTTATATCTGTTCAACCTCACTTTGTACAAGTTTGTCATGGTGAACCACATTTGTTAAAGGTTTGTCAAAATGGCAGATAATCAGCTGTGTGCTGGATATGCCTACAGTACTTGTTCAGGTGTTCCTTACCTCATCCAAATGCACCTGAAGTGAACATTTGACCTCGTGACGTGTTTTTCTTACAATACTAACCCTTTTCGGTTAGAGGCAATCGTAATATTTTTTTTATTTACATTGGCGGAGAAAAGACTGCGTTTGTTTTTATCAAATCGCCAAACCTACCTCTTCAAAAGTAATGAAGAAATCGAATAAATGCATAAAAAATAATACAAGTAATAATTATCATGTAATATACAATTTCCCCCGCAAATGTTAATTATAAAAAATCAAAATGGATATATTCAATTTGTAATTGTTATTACGGACGTCCATCTCTCTGGTAACAACAAAGTGATTGACAGATCCATTGAAACATGAACCAAACCAAAAGATTACATCTTGCCGACCTATGAATTAACCTACCTGGGTGGGTGGATTGGGAAACTTTTACTTGCGATATGTCAAATAGCCCAACAAGAAGACATGAACATAAATCTTGATTGCAAAAACTTAAACAATCAGAATGTGACTTATAGCAAAAGAGATTCAAACATATCCATCTAGCACAGTGAAGACTATTAAGGTACCTATACGATGTCATGTTATTCTAGCATGGTAATAACTACAACTTTCTTATGGCTGAAAATGAAAAACGTTTCACGGAACTTATCGGTGCTAACGATACCTCTGTATAACGCGAAATGCAACAATTTGGTATTAAAATTACAGGGACACGAAGTCTCAGTAGCCAAAAGGGTAGGAACTTTTATTGATGTTGTAAGTAAATCTTGATATTTACCATAAGAAAAGTAGATGAACGCCAGTATATAAACCGTGTCTAACTATATATCCATACAACACATCGTACACATCTGCAGTATATATGGGGAAAAAGTCAATTGTGACGTAATCATACAAAAGGAGGTAGTGGTGGTATTGAGGATCTGACAATAATCAGTTACCATCAAGCAAATCCGTATATAAGGGATCTTATAATTATTATGCATATTTCACCCCCCGTTGTTTAAAAGTAAATATTATCCCTATCAACTACGGGACCGAACAATTAATCTCTTTGGTCGTGGAACATTAAAACTACATCAATGCTGAAATGAAAGGATAGTTAAACAGGTCGATTTTCATGCTTCATGCAGGGATATTACCCCAAACGTGAATAGCCATTTGTTCTTGTAATGCCAGCACAAGGTTCCTTTTTATGCAAAAAAAAAATATCTTGCAGAATGCATATAATAGGGTTGCTATACGTCCCTTTTTCCAGGGCATGTTTCGATCTTTAAATCTCCGGCTTGTTGTTGTTGTTTGCTTTTTTTATATATCTACAAATGTCGCATCTTGCACTGCTCTATCTTTATTAAATATATTTTAATAGAACCCTGTAGTAGCTTATATATATATATATATATATATATATATATATATATATATATATATATATATATATATATATATATTACAATTATTATGAATCGACTCCTGTGATTTTCGATCAAAAATGACAAGCCACATATTAATATCGACCATTACAAGTTAAACAATGTAATTAAACAGACCCTCCCGCACTCCAACACTCACCTCTCTTACAAAAGAAGGCATACGGCAGGGTTTAGAAGCCAATCTATGGAAATTATTGCATTTCACCTCGACAACCTATTACATCCGCAGTTATTAAAGACCAGAATCAGATCAACAAAAGGGTTTCACCAAACCACGATCTTGCTTTTAAAAGATCGAAATACGCAGAAAATAACAACGACGTTGCTATAACAACACGTGCATACTGGAACGTAATTTTTTTTTACATACATACATACATACATACATACATACATACATACATACATACATACATACATACATACATACATACATACATACATACATACATACATACATGAATTGATGAAAGATTAAAGTGATGCATATTATCACACGGTCTCTCTGTTATCACACTGATGTTTTTCTGTCATCTGCGTGCTCTAATTCTAGTTTTATACGTTGTTCATGAGCTGTAAAGTTCGTGACGACGACTGCAAGAACAAAAGTTACTACAAATAATAATAATAATAATAATAATAATAATAATAATAATAATAATAATAATAATAATAATAATAATAATGACAACAACAACATTCACAAGCCGCTGCATAAGAACGATTGGGAGAAGAAATGCAGATAAACTTATATAGACGCCAATTTTGGAGGGATCTTTTTTTCAGCATGTACATCAAAACAACCACTCAGGTGGCCTAGTGCTAGACATCACTATAAACTGTTATGGCAGATATCGTAATGATATGACTGAAAAATTATTAAAGTTACATTAAAAATCTAACACACACACACATACACACACACTGTTCATGAAAACAATTAATAAGATAAAGATAGTATAGGAAGATAATCCCTAAGGAGTGACAGAAACCCTATTCTTTCACAGGTGTACAACACCCATAGGATTTGCAGTATTAATAATGCAATTTCAACAACTGCGGTCGTAAATCAATGCGTACATATCAAAGTCTGTTTATGCCTGTTTATCTGTTTCTACTCGACACCGGCTAAAGGAAATTCAAAGATCTAACGAATCGTGAAAATTACTAACAATTGGTAAGAAACATCAGTTAGGATTTCGGTACTTATAGAAAGAAGAAAGAACCGGCTTCAAATCGTCAAATTAGTAACGAGACTCCGAATAATTTATGTGCAGAGCGCAGTCTTTGATGCGTTTGGATTGGTTAATAATCGCAACGTCACAGTTGCAATAGTTTCTAGCTGTAAGATCTCTCAGGGGTATAGTTAAAAGGACAGTAGGCCGAAACGTTGTAACGGGATTACAAACACATTGGTTACAAAGCACGTTTGTTGCATGCTGCTTTCATTGCAATTGTTAGTGTTACAATAACAGTAGAATCACTAAGGAGAAAATCTACAGATAAGTGCATTATTTCTTATTGTATACGAAACAAATAAAATATGCCGGAGATTAAAATAATTTTACTTTAATTAACATTTTCGTATCACCTTGTCGTAAGTAGGTTAAACAGCAGAGAAAGGAATCTTTGAAGAAGAAGAAGAAGAAGAAGAAGAAGAAGAAGAAGAAGAAGAGAGAGAGAGAGAGAGAGAGAGAGAGAGAGAGAGAGAGAGAGAGAGAGAGAGAGAGAGAGAGAGAGAGAGAGAGAGAGAGCAATTTGGATTTGTAACGTAGCTTAACAATCTTTCAGTCATATCACTACGATGTCTGCAGTGTAGCAGTTTATAGTGATGTCTAGCATTGGGGTATCATGCCGCAGACAAGTAGCATGATAACCCACCTAGTCACATTATCCTGACACCAGGCCGACCACTCGTAACACTAACCTCTTAAGGCTGAGCGGCAAGCGAGGCAGCTGTTAGTGCCATTTTGGTAAGTCTTTGGTAGGTTTCTGCCGGGGATAAACCCACGACCTCCCGCATCTGAGGCGGACGCTCAAACTAATAGGCCACCGGAGTTGTCCATTGAAGAAGACGATGAAGATATTAAATATTAGTTTTCATGAACGTCTCACCTTTTTCTGACAGCGTTACAAGCACCGTACGGAATTGTTTTAAGACTCTTTTAGCACCGTCTACATTATTTCATTTTCTGTCGAGGACTTACCATTCTACAGTATGTACCTGGTCAAAAGTAAATGGTCACTTACGTTGACTTCATAAGAAAATAAATAACATCATTGCTATTGTTAAGAATCTTCTGGAGAAAACATTCCCCAAACAAATAATTTCAATCTTTGCCCAAAACAACATCAGTCATATTATTCTAAACACTGTTTTTAGCGGTCATTAAACCATAAAATAGGCGATGCACTCTGCCCAGAATTGTTTTCTTACTTACAGTGTATATCCTAAATTCTGTAATTTTCTACTACGTTTCTTTCCGAAACACGAACACTGACTTAATTGATAAAAGCTAAGGTCAAGTCCTGCAAGGACTTTTCACGACTGTTAAAAAGTGCGATAAACAAGTCGAGGAAGCAATCTGCTTGTGAATTTTGGTCTCACGCTTATTGTTCGATTTCTATAGGCGTCCTCGTGTGAAAACGTTAGATGTTTTTTAAATATGATGTTCCAGTTATTTCAGATAATGGGTCTAACACTAAATCATGTGGATAAATTATAGTTATCGTCTGTCGTCTGTCAATTCCTTACGGTGAGGCTTCACGTTTTATTTACATCGCCAGTAATATCGAAACAATAAAATTAAATTAAAATTTGCATACTGAAAATCAAGATGTTCTTTAGTGCAACATATACAACCAAGCTTGCAGAATAATTCGTAACCATACATTGGCAAATTGAAATCATACTTCACTCATTGACGCAGACATCTCACTCAGGAGAATCACCTGGAGCTGTATTTCGATAATGATGTATAGATCCTACCAACTACATTTGGAAATACTACATGCTTTTTATATAAATAGTTTTTTTTGTTAGAATTCTTTGAAAAGTAATGCTTTAAAATCAATGTAATTTCATGTAATTGCTAATTCAGCTCTATACTTTATAGTGCAGTCCCTTGCCAGGGAGTGGGGTGAGGGAAAACTTGAACAAATACATGAGTTATGAATCCAAGTCATGAGTGATACTCGGATTGTGTAGTTATTTACATTGTTATATTGAAATAGTTAAATAATACATTTTTATTTCAAATAAAGTGATCTTAGTTTGATCTTCGTAAATAAATAACATCAAAGACATTTTACACACATCTTAAATCATAAATTTAACGAATAAGATATAGGAAATTATCGTCGCATACCATAGCCAAAACTCCATTACTCTCTATGGAAATCGATTAATCAAAGGGAAGAATACGACTAGGAACAACTTTAAACAACTAGTGGATGAAACCGACAATAGGAACAACTTTAAACAACCAGTGGATGAAATCGACAATAGGAACAACTTTAAACAACTAGTGGATGAAATCGACAATAGGAACAACTTTAAACAACTAGTGGATGAAATCGACAATTGAAACAACTTTAAACAACTAGTGGATGAAATCGACAATAGGAACAACTCTAAACAACTAGTGGATGAAATCGACAATAGGAACAACTTTAAATAACTAGTGGATGAAATCGACAAATTTCGAAATACCCAAGAATACACCTAACTGAAAAAGACTGGTAACGACTTAAATGAGCAGCTATTAGGACAGAAATTTTTAGTAACAGTATTAAGATTTTAAATTTCTTTAAAATGTATTAAAAGTATTTTTTTTCATTAAATTGTATTAAAAGTAATTTTCCATTAAAATATATTGAAAGTAATTTTATTTATTTCTGTCATACAACTGTATACTATTTTTTAAAATAAGATTGCTTTTTTACGAGCAAGTGCAAAGCCTCTATTACTTTGTGTACATTATTTATATAGACTGTACAGAATCCCAATCGTAGTATATACTTCTTGTGCCCTGGCCACACTTTCAGTGATATAACACTTATCGCAATTGCTACCACTGGAGTTCCAAAACCATAAAGCAAAAAGAATCTTACTGGATACGCCGCCTTTGAACATTGAAACCAAGCAGTCTAAACCAAGGAGACTAGATAAAGAAAGCTATGCACTAGTAGAATTATCCTTTGCAGCCGACACATTTTCTTTTCAAACTTTACTAAATCTTCTCAGTTTCCTTTAATTACTACTATAAAAAAAAATAGAAACATATATATGGTATGGAGTTTGCGTTACTTAAATGTATACAAAGTAATAGAGGCTCATAGATTTCTAATTAGCTACAAATATTTCTCAGTATCTGCAACACGTTTATAAAGGCTGGTTGAGACATAATGCACTTATAGGTTCAATTCATGTAGCAATAGCCATGTAGAGGTTTACAACACAACGTTTTCTATGTTTTATTTTATTTGTTTGGTCCATGTTTTTGCATATGCCTTTCAGAAAAGACTCATTAAGTGTCGAAAACGCTCAGGCTAGTTTTGCTAGTTTAATTACTAGTTTTGCACTGTTCAACCTCAGTTTATTGCATCTATCTCAATCAATCCCAGACACCCATGATCCCTTGCTGGATCCAGTGCACTTGAAAGGTATATATATATATATATATATATATATATATATATATATATATATATATATATATATATATATATATATATATATATATATATATATATATATATATATATATATATATAATTTTTAATAAAGTTCGTTCGTATCAGAAGACCCATTCCTTCATTCCTTACATTGGCATTCCTTTACCCCTCACATCGCCATTCCCCCATCAAGATGTAGCCGTATCTACACCGATATAAGTGACACCTCTTCAAGAGAGTCTGAACTTCTGTCTGTCTATCTGTGTGCGTATCTGTCTGTCTGTCTGTCTGTCTGTCTGTCTGTCTGTCTGTCTGTCTCTCTCTCTCTCTCTCTCTCTCTCTCTCTCTCTCTCTCTCTCTCTCTCTCTCTCTCTCTCTCTCTCTCTCTCTCTCTCAGAATAACATCCTAATACGAATTCTAAAGCCATTAAAGACGATGGTCTCTCTCTCTCTCTCTCTCTCTCTCTCTCTCTCTCTCTCTCTCTCTCTCTCTCTCTCTCTCTCTCTCTCTCTCTCTCTCTCTCTCTCTCTCTCAGAATAACATCCTAATACGAATTCTAAAGCCATTAAAGACGATGGTTGTTATGGGAATATTAAGATGAAATACAGAGACAAATCGATGTATGTATGTATGTATGTATGTATGTATGTATGTATGTATGTATGTATGTATGTATGTATGTATGTATGTATGTATGTATGTATGTATGTATGTATGTATGTATGTATGTATGTATGTATGTATGTATGTATGTATGTATGTATGTATGTATGTATGTTTATTTAATACAAATATTTATAACACAATCAGTGCAAATCATCAAAATTGTAAACAGTTTCCACTGTTATATTGAGAGAGAGAGAGAGAGAGAGAGAGAGAGAGAGAGAGAGAGAGAGAGAGAGAGAGAGAGAGAGAGAGAGAGAGAGAGAGAGGGAGGGAGAGAGAGATATGCAACACACATCGCTGCAATGTCCTATAGAAATAATATAATGCAAATGATAATGAATTTAGGAAAATGATCTTTCTTTCCATTCATTGTAACTCAGTTCAAAATTTTTAAAGCCATCAATTGTTCTTGTTTTGTTTGTTGATGCTAGCCAAACTTTAAATTATCACACATTTAAAGATTGTTTTTGTTTTTTTTTTAGATTAAAATATGAATATTTTTACACAGGTTAAGACGAATACACAACCTCAAAATCAGATTGTCTCCTAACAAATATTTTATAATATTTTTTAAATTAAAGGATGGAATTAAATTATGTATTACAGTGCAACTGTCTTCGTTCGACAGAAGCAAATGTTTGTCAAAAAAAAAGAAAGTTCGTGGTCAAAATAAATGTGGGAGAATGATCACATGGTCTGGAAATTGAAAAAGTGTTATTTTCGTTTGAAAACGAATTGCTCAGCTGAAGACTATTTCGATTCCTCTACCATATGGTCAAAAATTCGCAATAAAGCGGAAGACTACATCAGAATGCATCAATCTCGATCCATGAACATTTTCTCTTCTTTTATGGAGGCAAATAAATATACTCATCTGTGCACATGCCTGAGAAATATGATGTCCAAGTAGCAAGTAGCATAATCGTCGAGTACCGAATATATTTAGGATAATTTGATTGAGTGTAGTATAGGTTTGGTCGTTCTCTTACCCCGATCGACTCTTATCGTACCTCAGGTAAAACGTGAGGAAAATCTATCAAACCTACCTCCTACTGGGTTTGCTGGACGCGACGTACCTAGGTAATGTGTTATCGTCGAACATCTAAGAGCCGCCAGGGTATACTTAGGAATGCTAATTGGTCTCGAAATATTAAGAAATAAGGCGAAATTAACGCTCCGTAGATCTACCGTTAGATTCTGATGGGACTAATTTGCAAGTTCAAAAGTCTTTGAATCTCGCACCGATTCCGCAGTTTGAGAGTCTCCCGATATTACATAATAACAGGGTAAGATGGATGGTGCGGCTATTTGTCCAATTTTCAGGTATTTATCACCCCGAAAGTTTTTCACCTCTCAGAGGTAACCGCCTTACTTCAAAGGTCAGATTGGTGTGAGGTAACAACGAAGAACAAATTTACCAGTGACACTGTGGCTCTTCAACAGTAAAAATGTGTTTTGTTTAGTTGATTTTAAGGGGGTGGGGTGCAAGATTCACCAATCATCCATAGATAACTTCACCAATCATCCATAGATAACTATGGAAAGTCAGTGGTAGACGATCTTTGTTTACCCTTTCCAGCTGAGCAACTCATGCTAAGGCGATTAAACAATTTTAAATTCTAATGGTAATGTTTAAATGCAAATGTATGCATTGACGTAAAATTTCATATGTTTACCACATATAGGTGTAAATGTTTCCATTTCGTTTTTCCGCGATCTTTTTTCCTACGCTACGTTAGATAAACTGCAAACTTTACGAACTTAATGATACGAAATGAAGCAGTGACTTGTTAAACTTTACAATATATCTCACGTTATAAAGTTGAGAGGGATATTTTATAATTATGTCCCTTGTTCAAAAGAAAGTTCGCTGCCAAATGTTACAAATAACTGAAAGTATTTACTTTGTATATCAAATTTTATCATTATAGTTCATTATTTCACCTTGTATTGTTTTCAATATAATTTTTAAAAAATCTCATTTCCTGATAAGCAAACTGTAGATAAAGGCTACGTCATTGTGTGATGTGATCGATTCCGATGTGCGCTGCTAGGTATAATACAGTGGAACTCGAGAGTGTGGTCAATTATGGGATACCTATCTTGTCGATATACGCAAGCCACAAAAAAAAAAAAAACTCCGCTACGAATGAGATACGATTACCATGTTTGTGATGAATATAAAAAACATACCTAGGTAAGAGCGCGTCTCGTTGTGCACCGTTGTGTTGATATCCATAAAAAATTATATATAAAAATGTAGGATTTGTATTCATGATTCATGTATTTTCTTTAATTACGCTTTTCTCGGCTTTTAAAAAAAAAATCACATATTGGACCAGTGTTACTTAAGTTCGTAAATTGAAAACATAGTTTCAAAATTAACTTTATTATTCAGTTCCATGAAAGTGGTTTCAAATCGTCCTAAACTTTCTAGATATATGCTATTCGCATTCGAGGTCGCTGGTTTTGTCAGGCCTTTTCATTTTATGCTTTATCTGTGTTGTCGATTGTTTTTAAAAAATTGTCTAAAGAGACATGGAAGACACACACACCCCGATTAATTAAGACTAAAAGACTAATATTTGCGTAAAATTCGAATATATTTTGTTTTTGCATGGAGAGTCAAAATTAAAAATAAACTATTATAATATTATATAGACCTGTTGTTGGGAACACATTTTCTTTAAAGTTAGTTTTGAATTGCATCGCAGAAATACTGTATGCTGTTGCATCAAAAGTTCTATTGATTCAAAAGACCTGAATATTTAAATGATGGGATCGTTTTATACCGAGTTAAGTCATTTCTTTTCTATCACCTCTGTCTGCGTGGGTTAGAGTCTAAGATTCGGCAAATGTAGATATGTGAGAAAGCTTGCCAGTAGCTTTTCGTGACCCACGTGGTTCTTTCCGCTGATTTTCAGGTTTCTTCCTCCACTATTAATACTGGCCGCCATGTATGGCCTATCTTGTGTTAATAAATGGCGTTAATCCCCACAACAACAACAACAACTTTTCTCTGTTACGTGAACATTGAGTTTTCTATAACCGTTCTAAGGATCCAGGTACTCTTACTGTGGTCACTTGGTACCGGGTGGCAGCATCTAAAATGTGAAATAACCATCAAAGGGTGATCACCCTTGAATGGTCACGTGCTCATAAGCGTGTAGGACTATGTCCTCTCAGGATACCCCATGCCCATGCAGAACCCCATCCCCTAGCAAAAGTGGGACATAATCCTTTTTTAAACCATCTCGATATATATATATATATATATATATATATATATATATATATATATATATATATATATATATATATATACATACATACATATATATATATATATATATATGTATGTATGTATGTATGTATGTATGTATGTATGTATGTATGTATGTATGTATGTATGTATGTATGTGTGTGTGTGCGTGTGTGTGTGCGTGTGTGTGTGTGTTGTCTTTGGTGCCCGTTTATGTTTTGTGTCGGCTTCCTTTTCGTAGATACAGGATGTATGGTGTGCGGGTTAGATGTTAGATCTTAAGAAAGACATTAAGATGCCCAGTGATGGTTCTGAGGTGAAGACTAATTGCACATGCATGTGCTTTGTCACCTCGCTTTCATAAGTACAAAAGTGACTACTTGACCATTACTATTATAGTTTGGTAAGTATTTATAAGGTAAGCCATAATTTAACTGGATAAATTTAATAAACATAAAATTCCATAATTAAATTAAATTTGAGCTTTATTATTGATATGTTACGTTTGTTATTGTTCCTAATTCAAAATAGGCAAGTATTTTTGTGATGGAAGAAGAAGAAGAAGAAGAAGAAGAAGAAGAAGAAGAAGAAGAAGAAGAAGAAGAAGAAGAAGAAGAAGAAATGATAATGATAATGATCTTTCTATAATTGTTTAGGTCCTTAATACGTAATAATGGATTCATACGTGTATTAAAACAAACTGAAATTAAAGATGTATAGAGAAATAAATTAATAGACGGACCAGCAGCTTCATTTTATTGTTGTTCCTTCACATATCATTAAGTCATCTTCCGCATTTTTCATTTCAGAATAAATTCATTTTAGCCTAACTGTCAATTAAACACATGGACTTGATCGCCCAAAGATTTACCTGTCTACCCTCATTGGGAAATGTACAGGTATTTAACCTGTCTAAAGAATCCAAGCGCTAGAATTTTGTTGTAGGGGAATCTAGTCTCTGCACCTGTCTTCCCTTGCTGGTCTGTACAGGTAGAAGTAGCCTGCCTGCGTAGCGTTCGTCTCGCTCTAGTACGTGGTGACACTCCAATATTGTGGCGCACATGGAACCAGCGCTATGTTTAGCGACAGGTGGGTTCAGCGTGACACCAGTGAAACGACAGCGTCCAGCCTCTAGATAAGGCGATTGCAAATTTGGATTCATCAAACTGTAGATTTTTTTCTTAGGAATTGACAATTTGATTAGAATCATTATTCTCGTGACACCCATGAAAAATTCAAGATTTGTGATCTTTTTCAGCAAAATCTCTGAGATATGTTTATGATATCTAAGCACAAACACTCCGACATATAAACTTACAAATCCCGGATTCCTTTGAAATTTAAATTACCTTTGAATTGATAATATCAAAACACATGTAGGTTACAACAGACGTATATTAAAAATGATGCAGAATGCAATAGACGTAGTGTTGAGAAAGCTCAAGACACACAATAATAATGGTAGTCTAAAAAAAAGCTCACAATGTTTTAAAAAGCAGAATCAGAATACGCTTGATAATTAAATTAATCAGACACATGCTTGTGTGTCCCTCTTAACCATTTTTTTTAATTAGCAGAAAACATTTGTTTTAAAGTATTTAATTTTTCAAGCCAAAGTTGTTTTCGTATTAATTTCCATAATATATATATATATATATATATATATATATATATATATATATATATATATATATATATATATAATTCGAGTCATTATACATGTACAACTAATGGCATAGTATATAATCAAAACTTGTGTCATCTAAAATTTTTGTTTTATATTGTTTCAATTTAGATAATAGTCAAAAACGTCAAAAAGACTATTATGTTTATGTCAATGTAGTTATTCATACATCCATTTAATGAAAAATCTTGATAATATAAAATGTAAGATTTTTTCAGAAACGTTATTTTACAAATATTTTACAGGTTAGTATTTTTTTGGATCAACATAAAACTTACTGAATTTGTATATCAGAAAGATGTCCTATACTTTATTCTAGATAAAGACCGAATTTAAAACGAAGCCATGAAAACTAGATTAGCCATATTCTGTTATGAAGCGCTGAGAAATTACGTTGATAAATATTCAAGTTCAGCCATTTTTTACTTCATAATGTTCACTCCAGCCTAGATCCGTTAAAAATATATAATGGAATTCAACTTTTTTCTAGAACTGAATTTGTATTGCGACATACGTAATTTTTAATTGTGAGCAGTATTTTCTGTCCTTATTTTTAACTGTAAGCAGCATTTTCTGTCCTTATTGTTAACTGTAAGCAGCATTGTCTGTCCTTATTGTTAACTGTATGCAGTATTTTCTGTCCTTATTGTTAAATGTAAGCAGCATTTTCTGTCCTTATTTTTAACTGTAAGCAGCATTTTCTGTCCTTATTTTTAATTGTAAGCAGCATTTTCTGTCCTTATTTTTAACTGTAAGCAGTATTTTCTGTCCTTATGGTTAATTGTAAGCAGCATTTTTTGTCCTTATTTTTAATTGTAAAACATATATCAGCGGGGTAACCATCTGTCCTCGATGAATGAGTACTACTTCTCAAAACCATATATCCCTAGACGCGCAGATCTGTTTACTTAACATTTATCTGGTGGAATTTAATTTTTGCTCCCTCCAAACTCACGGTAAATTTATTGTAATTTAATCCAGGACTGGTTAGCGTGGCACGTGCCACTTATTGTATTCGTGTCATTAATACGGCGGCACCGCAAACCACTTGTGCTGACAAAGGCAAACCATTCAACCAATCAAAGGACTGTTTTGATTACATGAAAAGCATTCTGGTTGGTTGGGACTAGAAAAATGTTGGCGTTGACATACCAGCACTCAACACTTGGCGGGGTTAAGGTATAAATATCCCAGCACTGAAGGCATGCAATCAAACCTTTCGGATTTTTATGAAGCGGAGTATTTGTGGAATAAATACCATTACACATTGTTTTGAAGTGCTTCAATATGTGTGACGTAGAGGAAAGAAATGCACAAAGTACTGAAATTTCTATGCGAAAGGTACGTTTAGTTTCTCTCTAACTCCTCTGATGTTTGTCTTTCTTATTTTGAAGTCGATTCTGTTGTTTCTTGGTAAAATATTCATATTGTAATTCTTGTAAATGGCTTTCAATATGTTAGAACACGATGAATTTCATCACTAGAAGTAGTCAGTAGCTGTTTCTGGGGGTGTAGTAACAACTTTGACTACATTACTTTGACTTTTTCATGTCTTACCAATAATAATAATAATAATAATAATAATAATAATAATAATAATAATAATAATAATAATAATAATAATAGTAATAATAATCATCATCATCATCGTCGTCGTCGTCATCATCATCATCATCGTCGTCGTCGTCGTCGTCATCGATAAATGAGATGCTGGCAAAATGCGGTCTTTCATAGTGAAGGAAACTGATGAACCGGAGGACCCCACCGACCCTAGATGGGCAACCACATACCCTTGTATCGAAATCGGGACCGCAGATGTGTAAAGCAAGCGTGTTATCGCTGCGTTATTATTATTATTATTATTATTATTATTATTATTATTATTATTATTATTATTATTATTTGTTGTTGTTGTTCTGTTATAAATATTGTCACAATAATCATAATAAAAAAGGAACTATCTTGAGAACAATATCAGTATTTTCAAATTATGCTCCTTTAACTTATCAGCGTCGTATTTTCTCACCTTCAGATCAAGAAGCCATTGATAGAGAAGAAGAGACGTGATCGAATCAATAAATGTTTGGCAGAGCTGAAGGCAATACTCTTAAAAGATATTCAACACACGGTAAGGAAACTAGTCTTTATTTAACTACTACTACTACTACTACTACTACTACTACTACTACTACTACTACTACTACTACTACTACTACTACTACTACTACTACTACTACTACTACTACTACTTCTTCTTCTTCTTCTTCTTCTTCTTCTTCTTATTATTATTATTATTATTATTATTATTATTATTATTATTATTATTATTATTATTATTATTATTATTATTTATATCAAGACTGAAACTTTCTTGTGCGGTCTTTCTTTGTATTCATGCACTTCTGTCAGTGTAATTATATTTAAATTTAATTTTCTGCAAGACCCCCACCCTTCGCAACAGAAAACAAACAATCGAACTTAGTATCATGAATCCGACAGCAATTTTCGTGTTTCATCTAATACTGTCCTAGTTCAGTTGGAATTCTTCCACTCAAGAAGTAAAACTTTCTTAAAATAACAAAATAATGTCATTAAATTCAGATATACGAAAACTAAATTGATTCTTATCGAAGGTGTCAAGAGTTCAAAAGTTGTCAACTTCCGGAGAAAGAATTCCGGAAATACGTTTTACTTTAGATTAGGTAATGGTCGTTGTGGCAAAATAATAAAACGTGGAATGGATAAGCTTGCAACCTTAGAGAGGTCTTAAGGTCAATAGAAAGCTTTACTCTTGATTTGTTCTTTTCAAAATGGATCAGCCTGCTGAATGGAAAAGTAGTAAAATGAATTACATTGACCTGGAATACTGAAGTTACTTATTTCTAATTCATACTTATTAATTTGTCATATCGAAGTTTTAATCTTACTGTAAACGATCTCACCAAAATTATTTCTCTTTCCAAATCCATCCCTGTACGCTTACACTGTGGTAATAAAAGATTCGCTAATCAAGTATAGTAGTGTAACTCCTAATTGTTTTACAATATATAATAAATGCAGTGGTACAATATGTAATAAATGCAGGGGTACAATATTGTAATAAATGAATTGGTATTTTTCTGAAGGATGTCTGTTTTTTTATTTTTTTTTTCATCTCTTATTCTCAATCCTTTTTGTTTGTTGTCTAAAACATCTTTGCCGTGATAGTTGACTTTTTTAATTAATTCATTTGCAGGGCACACAAATATCCCGACTTGATAAAGCGGACGTATTGGAGCTAACAGTGAAATATCTTCAAACCATTCAAAGAAATCAAATAACTGCAGCTGTAACAAGTGATCCCATTGCTGCAGTTAAGTATGAAAGTGGATTTAAGGAATGTGCCCAAGAAACCATAAGATATTTGAAGTTCCACGATGGACGAAAAGACCTAGCTAAACGCCTTGATAACCATCTTTCTGCTACTGTTAAAAATGTTTTGCGTGCTAGGGAAGACCAACGTATTGTTAATGTGCTGTCGACTCCACTGACTCTTGATTGTTCACACTTTAGCCAGAATAATTCCATAAAGTATGAACCGATAAGTCCCCCGATTTCAGCTTTCCAAGAAACTTATCACCAAAATTATACATACGATGTCAAACCTTCATTATCCACGAGTCCTGACAAAGCCGAATCTTCACGACGTTCCATTTCTGCACAGATTAACCAAGTTGTTGTCCCATGCAAACTAGAAAGTGTTTGGAGACCCTGGTGATGTATTCTTTTCGAAACATATCATGAGATACGATAGTTGAATTTTTAGATTGTGCAAGAGACCTACATGAATTAAAAAAAAAAAGATTGACTTTGGATACTAGGCAAGGAATTCTCTCGTTGTAGAAAAATAAGCACCGTATATGTTAAAAATTGTCGTAGATGTGAATATTTGATGTGGAAAATTGTGTGTGCATGTGTGCGTGTGTATATGAGAGAGAGAGAGAGAGAGAGAGAGAGAGAGAGAGAGAGAGAGAGAGAGAGAGAGAGAGAGAGAGAGAGAGAGAGAGAGAGAGAGAGAGAGACTGTCCAATCATTAATTTATTACACGGATGCCTGCCGTTACTAACACTATCACAAAGGTGTTCATCGATAATGATATATGCTTTCAGTAAATAATATTTTTAATGGAAAGTTGAGATGTGTAAGACCGCTAGTTTGCAGTTTTATCAGTCATTCGATACTATTTTGTAAGACAATAATCGCTTTTGTAAGACAATAATCACATGATGCAACGCATAAAAAACTATTTTCACGTTGCATAAATACTCAGAAGATTGGCAATTAATAATATGGTTGCAAAATACGTGCCTGAAAATGACTTCAATGTATTGACATTCATTCAAATTCTCTTTGAAAATAGTGTTCTATTTATTCATTTCCGTAAGGAAATAGCAATAAATTTGTGTTGTAGGGAATATTAAAAATGAAACATTGTTGGGGTTACGAGACAAATACGAAGTACGCCTTCTTGTATTGTATATAAATGTATCATAAATTAACCAAGTGCTGTGATATTTTATCTGTGATAGAGAATGAGTCAATAAAATATCTATATTACGTACATTGGAGACTTGCTTGTTTGAGGTCTGTATATACGAATTTTTGTCTGTAGTTGCCCTTCAATTACATTGTCTTTCTGCCTATTTCTTACTTTTTTAATGCAAAAATCTTTACCGCTTCACACCGACTACCATACCCGATAAAAATCAAGGAAAAAACAAATAGATCCACCACTAAACTAATAACTCTGTTAACGTAATGGAGACTGTTCATCTATGCAGCCAATGTTATTTTTTAAAATTACAAATAATAGGTCAACTTTTGTGGTACAAAGAAAAACACAATGCCACGCTGCCACAACGTAATAAATACAAATATTAAATATAGTGTACATATCTTTTTAAAGATGCGAATATTTTTTCAAAAGCTCAAAGGAAGTCGCCCCATATCAACTTAAATGACATCAGAAAAGGTAAAAATTATTGAAAAAATTAAGTAGAAAAAGAAATGCACGCGAGTAAAGAGTTTGTAAATATTTGTAACGTGAGAATGTTTCGACCTAAGAATATTAACGTTTAGATTTCCAAAATGCAGTACTGTGTGAGAACGTGCGTATTATATGATAAAGACTGGAATCCAAAGGTACCTACTAGATACGTAACAATCACAATTACGTTTGCATTAAGAATATTCCTTATCCCTATAAAGAAAAGATTTGTGTCTTAAAGCCAATCCAGTCCAACGTTTTCTATCTTTGTTTTCTTTGTCTTAATAAACATACATGGTTCGTAAGTTTTCTTCTTTGCTTTTTGCACTGGTTTGACGTTGAAATTACTCTTCTGTTACCAATGTTGCAAGCCAAAGCATACATTTGCAAAGTTGCTTAGAAATTGTCCATATAAATAGTGATTACGTTGATAAGGCTACCATCGGAAAATGGAAGTGCTCATGAAACTGTCATTTTATGATTAAACATCATAGTGAAGACGCTTGAACTTATAATAATGTAAGAACCGAAGAACCGACAGCTACAAGTACAAAATGATATAAGCCTGTACATTAATTTAAATATTAGACTAACAATAGCTTGATAGGCATACTAAAAAAAAACCAATTATTTATACGTTACTTCTTGAAACAAAACCTATTGGAATGAATAATATGTCTATCTTTAAAAATATAATAATGAGCCCACTCAATTTATTTTGGTGTAAGAAAATTTAAATAAATCTTTTTGAGGCAAATACCTTTCGCCGGTGACTTGACGTTCTGAATGAACCTGAAGTATGGATTTTTACAGACACACGGAATTTTTTTTTTACGACAGTTGATTAAGGAGAAAGGAAAGTAAAGCATTGATGAAGGACTGTTTCATATAGTAGAGTAATTTGACAAGTGAAAACAGTCAGAAGACTAAAGTAATTTTGTCTCACTAGGCAAAAATAATCGCGCAATTCTTACGTTTTGGACCTTGAAACATAAGTTTAGCAGAAAGCAAAAAAAAAGAAAGACCAAAACAGCCCCACCCAATCACCCCAGATACCCCTCAAAGCAAAACATTTAAACAAAAAATACAAGTCTAACAACTAATCGATGGCTTCATGAATAAAAAAATGTCTCATGATAAAAAATATAACAAAACAGCAATGCCGTAGATTATGGTTGAATTGCTTAATGCTTAATGGACGGAATGAGCAGCTGGAGAATAGGTCAGGTATGGAACGTTGTTTATCAAAATTACTAACCTGTATCTCCATAATACTTTTTGTATTGCCTTTAGGGTCAAGTCCCAGTGCGAGTCAGAACTGAGAAACTTTGGTCACTTAATATGATCTTTTATTTCTTCCGGCTGTTGCCTTTTCCAAATATTGATCTTGCACCAGTTACCTGTGATTTTGATTCGGTGAGCAATAGACAAGCACTTTATTTCTGTCGGACAGACTATTCCTACTTTATATATATATATATATATATATATATATATATATATATATATATATATATATATATATATATATATATATATATATATATATATATATATATATATATATTATACACAGTGTAGTCTGAGTGACCATTCTTTGTAAGTATAATATGAACTGTGCAGTCTGAGTGACCATTCTTTGTAAGTATAATATGCACTGTGTTGTCTGAGTGACCATTCATTGTAAGTGTAATATGCACTGTGTAGTCTGAGTGACCATTCATTGTAAATATGATATGCACTGTGCAGACTGAGTGACCATTCATTGTAAGTATAATATGCACTGTGTAGTCTGAGTGACCATTCATTGTAAGTATAATATGCACTGTGTAGTCTGAGTGACCATTCATTGTAAGTGTAATATGCACTGTGCAGTCTGAGTGACCATTCATTGTAAGTGTAATATGCACTGTGTAGTCTGAGTGACCATTCATTGTAAGTATAATATGCACTGTGTAGTCTGAGTGACCATTCATTGTAAGTGTAATATGCACTGTGCAGTCTGAGTGACCATTCATTGTAAGTATAATATGCACTGTGTAGTCTGAGTGACCATTCATTGTAAGTGTAATATGCACTGTGTAGTCTGAGTGACCATTCATTGTAAATATGATATGCACTGTGTAGTCTGAGTGACCATTCATTGTAAGTGTAATATGCACTGTGTAGTCTGAGTGACCATTCATTGTAAGTATAATATGCACTGTGTAGTCTGAGTGACCATTCATTGTAAGTGTAATATGCACTGTGTAGTCTGAGTGACCATTCATTGTAAGTATAATATGCACTGTGTAGTCTGAGTGACCATTCATTGTAAATATGATATGCACTGTGCAGACTGAGTGACCATTCATTGTAAGTATAGTATGCACTGTGCAGTCTGTGTGACCATTCTTTGTTAAGTATAATATGCACTGTGCAGACTGAGTGACCATTCATTGTAAGTATAATATGCACTGTGCAGTCTGTGTGACCATTCTTTGTAAGTATAACATGCACTGTGCAGACTGAGTGACCATTCATTGTAAGTATAATATGCACTGTGCAGTCTGAGTGACCATTCATTGTAAATATAATATGCACTGTGCAGTCTGTGTGACCATTCTTTGTAAGTATAATATGCACAGAGTGGTCTGAGTGACCATTCTTTGTAAGTATTATATGCACTGTGCAGTCTGAGTGACCATTCATTGTAAGTGTAATATGCACTGTGCAGTCTGAGTGACCATTCATTCTAAGTATAATATGCACTGTGCAGTCTGTGTGACCATTCTTTGTAAGTATAATGTGCACAGAGTGGTCTGAGTGACCATTCTTTGTAAGTATTATATGCACTGTGCAGTCTGAGTGACCATTCATTGTAAGTATAATATGCACTGTGCAGACTGAGTGACCATTCATTGTAAATATAATATGCACTGTGCTTTATGCTTTAGCTCATTAGATTTGTTTGTGGATCAATTAAATAAGCTGTTTCGTACATTTGAAAGTGACATTCGCAATATCAATAATAAACATGAGCGACGCAGTAATTGAAAATAAAGTTCGGATGGTTATTTAGGAGAAATATTTTTAACTTTTCGTAAATGGAATGGTTCAAACTAGGACCACTGCTCTCTGGGGTAGACAACAATAGCAAAGAAAAGCATACTGATGACAAGGGGTGTTGTATATTTATCAGAAACGTGCCACTATATACGTTAAAGTACTACATTCAAACAAAAAAAAAATGCAAATGAAGATTTTGGTAGAAGGATAAGGCCTTTAGAGCCAATAAGCCACGACGAGGATGAAGGATGAATTCTTTTTTCAGCTGGCTGAGGTACAGTAAAGAGTATTCATATGAAGGATAATGTTTCACACACACACACACACACACACACACACACACACACACACATACATACATACATAATACTATACATATATATATATATATATATATATATATATATATATATATATATATATATATATATATATATATATATATATATATATATATATATATATATATATACATACATACATACATACATACATACATACATACATACATACATACATACATACATACATACATACATACATACATACATACATACATACATACATACATACATACATACATACATACATACATACATACATATATATATATATATATATATATATATATATATATATATATATATATATATATATATATATATATATATATATATATGCGAGTGTGTCTGCTACGCACGAGCTTATATAACACCGATTCAGTGCCATCATTTTTGGGTGATGCGTGCTTAGTCGTGACGGTATATGGGCTGGTGCGTGCAGGCAAGGCGATGGGTGCCATTTACTCGCGGACCTGGGTTCGAAACTCGGTAGAGTACGAATTTAATTTCTCTAACCTGTATGATAGTATTGTTTGTATTAAACTATATATATATATATATATATATATATATATATATATATATATAGATATATATATATATTATATATATATATATATATATATATATATATATATATATATATATATATATATATATATATATATATATATATATATATATATATATATATGTAGAGTAAAAAGATGGCATGAGACAGTTTTAATATATGTTAATGTATTCTCCAAATTAAGCCGTGTTTTAACTAGTTTTAGAGCAGTGGATAAAGCAATGAATTTCATTGATAAAAGGATGGTGGGGATCTCAAAGTGTTATCAATTAATACTTTACATTTTACCCTCCACCCTTCTCTTTTGTACAATAAAGAATGAAATCATGGTCAATCTATCACTTTATTTGTACGTTACACACATAATGATCCAATATTCTACTCAGGGCAAATTGCATGGTAATAAACGAAGCTGTAGAGGAGTTTTAGCATGCAAAAGTAAGACCGGTGGTCCAAACAAATAGATGGAGAATGCAAATCCCATATACGGCCAACTCATTGGCATGAAAGAATAGAGGAAATCTTTTAAAATTGTATCTTCTCTTTACTCCTTTCGAACAAATCAAGTAAATTATCAACATACTTTTAAAGAACCAAGTATATCTCATCATCCCATTATCTAAATGATGGTAAAAGCAATTGATCTGCAGGTTAAGCTTGATTCAGAGATTCTTAATTAAACGAAATGGCTGCCTATTTATGTTTCAATCATAAGGATAGACTATTTTACCTCTGAAACGAAAACATTTCAGCATTCAGATAGCTTATAAAACCCCGCTCAAATGTCTGGAAATAGGAACTTATTATATCCAATCACAGTAGTTGAAAAGTATTAACTATATTTAGGCAACAGAAGAAGCCAATTCTGGTTTGAAAGAAAATCCAAGATGCCCACCTCTCCCGCAATAAACGATTGGGGTCTTGGCAGACAGTTTTTATTTTACTTTCCATACATACAGCAACTGTAGAAAATGTTGTTCTTGTTGTTGTTGGGCTTAACGCCATTTTTCAGCACACGATAGGCAATTCATGGCGGCCAGTATTAATGGTGGAGGAAGAAACCGGGAAATCACCGGAAAGAACCACCGACCCACGAGAAGCTACTGGCAAGCTTTCTCACCTATCCACATTCACCGAATCCTAGACTCGAACTCACGCAGACAGAGGTGAGATGGCAGTGATCCGTAACGGACAGCGCTTTAGACCACTCGGCCACTCGGGGCCCCACCAAATGTAAAAAATGTAAAAGATTTTTTTTTTATTTGTAAAGTTTGGCTTAAAAACGTCATAATAATTTTAAAAGTATTAAAGCTGGTTTCCACCTGGTTGATGTCAAAATGTTTGGTTGCTGGGCAAGCTATGCGAAAAAAAAAACATTAACCAAAACACGTTGCATATAATATTTCTTGAAAGTTTCATAACATTAAATGAATTAGTCTTTAAGGTATGTAAATTATGTTTATCACCGGGCTGTCGTGGGGGCAAAGATACACATATATTTTTGTAGAGAATGAAATTAATAAATATTTCTTTAAATTCTTAGATAAAACTGAGACTGTTGACACATCAGTATGACGCAGTCTATAACAGACACGTCATCGCCTTCGACTTTAACTCTCTTTGGGACTTCAACTGAATTTTATACAGGACATTTTATTACTAGGACTTTTGTCTTTAATTCATGTATTATTTTGGATTTAATTCCCAAAACCGTAAGTTATATTTTCTCATTTTATCTTTGTATACCAGGGAAATAAATTAATTATAAAATTTTACAAAGCTTGTTGTCTTCACTCTTTACTTTTACTTATTTTAAGATCATCAACTCGTAAAATTCCAATATATGGCTTAATATCAAATTAAACCAAGCTCAAATAAAAATTATTGTCGTCATTTTTAACGATAATAATATTCCGTTTTTTTTTAAACCGAAAGTTATTTTCTGGAGGAGAGAAGCAGTAACATAGAATACAGTTTTTTTTCACTTATATGACTTATAAAAGTACTGATTTACGACGACATCTTTGTAAAATGTATTGTTGTAGATCTCCAATCTGAGAAGAATATTGTCTAAATAATATATCAAATATGTTTAACGTAACAAAAAAGCATATTCAACGAGAATCTTGTATATTTCCGAACTAAATGGCTAAAGTTGTTTCTAAGGAAGTCGAATTTTTGTACTAAACTCCCCACCAAGTAACGATCTAAAGAATTATTCAGAATAAATTTCTGAATCGTGCATGATTTTACCGCCGATTTTGGGGATACGAAACGGTTAAAAAATAATTTCAAAACAGAATCATAGAGTCAAGTTTGTGAAAATACCAGAAAACATCACGTTCCATTTGGGAGTACAATATCATCGATTATGCCTAATATTTACTTACCTATCGATTAACTCCTATTTTGCCCAGATCACTTGATTCCTCGTCATTTTTAAATCCGACCTCACCGATGATAACGTAAATAATACGTCCGATTGAGACATTTGTAAAGCAAGAAGAATTAAGATGCTATCTTTTTATTGCTTGTTTGTTAAGCTCGTAAAAACAATATACCGGAAATGCTTTAAGTTCAACGCTTCCGCCTATCGGTTTCAATGGAAGATACTAGCTACGATCCCACATTACTCCCTGGCGTCATCTGTACTTTGCTTTTGCAGCAGATATTTTCATAGTATTTCTCATTCACCTTGGTGCAACGTTGCCAATTTTAAAAAAAAAACTTACGGGGACGATGGAGGCTGAAAACTATTGTCAGCCTTAGACGATTAGACATGATTTGGCCCAATCGGGACCCGCACTCACGAGAGCCCAGCGCGTTAGTAATTTTTAAAACTATGTATAAAGAGACAGAGAGAAAGTAATTTTAAAGCGATGGAAAAGAAACTTTTAGTTCAATGTCATATAAAACTTGTTTAAAAGTTTATTTCCAAATGCCGAGCTCACGGGGGTGGAGAGTCACGCATAAATCGGGAGGAGGGGGACAAAATGATCCAAATCGGAGCCCTGGGTTTGCTTAGGCCGTTATTTTCGGCATTTGGATTTTATATTTTCTCTATCAATATGGTGACGGCACTTAATAAACCCCACCATTTTCTACGGGCGGTTATAACCCTCACGCCCACGCTATATTTAAGAGTAGCCGTGAGAAACTCGTGTCCGTCTAAAAAGGGTCAGAAAAAGAGCATGGAATGATGCTATTTAATTGTTAAATCGCAGATATGTTTCCGAATATCGATGCTAGCAAGTTTTTTTTTTATCTCATCTACTATTTATAACTTTATAAAACGTCTTACTTCTATGTGGACTTACATGCACTCTATTGCTGTGACTCGCCAATGTAAAATAGTCACTGGTAAAGCTCAATTACTTTTGTTTGTCAACAGGACTCCACTTTTTAGTTCTGATAGTACAAGTTACACAGTGCCGGATTAAACCCCATGGAGACCTCTAGGCAGTCGAAATCCCTTCTCGCATACGATCAAGATTAAATTATTTCAATATTATTTTTATACTTTGGTATGCAGTCGCGGGGCCCCTAAAAGGCATGGGGCCCATAGGCCGGTGTCAACTCTGCCTATTAGGTAATCGGACACTGAAGTTACAGCAGTTAAATGAAAGACAATTTTATGAACATGCATTAAATATTACACCCTTCCCCATTTTTATAGGTACCGAAATACCGAGAATATAGGATCATCGCTAAGATAAAATGCATTATTTCAATGGTGGCATGCAAATAACAAATAGCACGAGCACATTGTGCAAAAGACTTTGTTAATCAATCGTTACAAAAAGGAGACATATCAGCACATACATACCTAATATAAAATATATTTATGCAAAAAACAAAATGGGAAAAAGAAAAAAAGGAACAGATTCAACATTTTGTTTAAATTCGTCTGTTGTAATGGTTACTGAAAAAGAAAATATATTTACAAATATAGCCTTACTTTGGATAAGAACAATAATGATTCTTCTTTTCAAGATTTATGTACTAGGAGTTTATGTCACTTAACTGTGTATGGGGTGGGGTGGGAGCTTCCTCGCTAGATTTGCTTGATAGCGTAAATCGAGGCAGTCACATGGCCATAGATCACAATTAATTTTACTATATAGTCTCGCAATTTGATTCTCAGTACTGAACTCTTCCCTAGGTGTCAATCAATTCAAATCATATATTAATCTAAAATATCTTTAAAGATGACTTCGCGGTGAAGTTCTTGTCAAGGGTTGGCCTCTATTTTTTTGAGAGGCTGAATTGTAAACAAAACACCATGCAATGGAATATAGATTTCACTTCCGAATCATCACCAATGCCTTGTTACTCACTGTAAACTGACATATACACACAAACAACCACACCATAAGTTCACATTCTCAATAATAAACAATTACCTTTAAAGCCCGGCCAAAAATGCATCAATAAAACTCTTCTATCGCCACCAAAATGAGAGCGGAAAAAATGTTATGAAATAGACTAGAACTACATTCGTGGGTACTGAACTGGGAGTGCTAACTGTGACCTAATTCCATATACATGCTAGTTACTTCACATCTTAAAAACGAGTTAAGACACCTGGCACTTGGTTGACCTTTTCAAAACTGGATGCTCGTTTACCTTTTGAAGGAGTAAAGAGTGGTTAACGCTACTTCCGTCATCTGCCTAAAAGGGATTTCAGCCCCACCTGCCTTTTGATAGCACGTGACTCATAAATTAATCTCAGTACCGGAGCGTCGTTGTACCCCAGGCAAATTAACCCGGTCTCCTAGCACGCGCCGGTTAAAGTGTAGCCTGTGGTTAAGTACAGTTATTTCCACCACGCCAAGCAC